>MNCI01029388.1:576044-607264 GCA_015680685.1 Gnetum montanum
AACTAGGCAATGTTTCATTGCAGCCAACTCCCCATACAAAGTGTTAAACTCGACCCCTGAAATCCAACGACTAGCCAGCCTAAGACAATTCAAGGAAATGAGAATTAGTAACTCGCGTCACCTGAGGGAGGGGCCGCCGGAACTAAAAGAGTTTGGGATATTATATAATTTGGGGTGGTTGTTTGAACGAGAAACTATTTTATTTTTTTGGTTAATAATATTTAGCGTTAAAACAACAACATCATTATCATGACCTTTTCCCAACAAAATAGGGTTGGCTAATTTAGCCTTAAAACATAGTGAAATAAAAACTTTATACCTCAAAACACTATTAAATAAGGATTTTTTTTAGAGTGTTGGACTCAAAAAAACCATTTATAAAAAAAATATGCTTAATCATTGAGTAGAATGACCAATAAACAACATAGAAATGAATAAATTTTGAATTTTAAAGATGTTTACTCAAGTCAATAGTCTTAACTTTCCAATTTTAGAGATGTTTACTCGAGTTAACAATCTTACAATAGATGCTCTAAGAAAACAATAAAAGAAAATTAATTATTGATAGGCATGATGGTCTTAGTTCTAATAACAATTTACATCATTTTTACTATATATGCTTAAACTTACAATAGCGAAGGGATTCAATGTAGCAATAAAACGCTTTGGCAAAATACAATCTTTTGTAGGTGAGAGTGGTGGAGTCGTCTAACACCTAAGCATACAAGATACAAGTGTTCACACGTATCCCAATCATAATCCATGGACGAGGCAATGTGAATATGCTAGCAATTGGTTAATGTTTAGGATCGTTGTCTTCCCACGTGAAGCTAGTATAATCAATGTGTATTGTTTTAGCTCTCAATGAGGTGTATCATAAGTTGATGTTGGTAGGCCATAACTCCTAGCTACAATGGTAAAGTGTGAAAATAGTGCTAAGTCTAAAGAAAATAGTAAAATAATCTACTCTAGCATAGAGCGATGCGCATCTATTCCTAGCTTGTTGTACACAGTTGAGGCTCATGTAACCGTTTTCAAGATTACCAAGTGAGTTCATTACTGAGCGAATCAAGTGAAACCACCACTAGGTTACCAAACAATCACACTTAATGCATGAAACTAGTCGTACTCAGTTCGCTTTACTAATGAACAAAGAAAGTAAAGTACTTAGAAATGCAACTGATTAAACTAGAAAAATAGTAAGAATTATGCTAAGTAAAATAATAAAGCTAAGTGGATGATGCAATGATGGAAAGCAATCTTGATATTTATTTTCATCATGAACTATGCCCAAGTACACTTCACTCAAATAAAGACTTCGAACAACTGCTCAACATCAGGCATTCATTCTCTATCGCTAAACTACGAAAACAAACTACAAGAGTCTACCTATGGTTGGAATGAAAAGTTGTTTAGGCTATGCACCTAAGTTTTGTATTTATAGGCCTACACGTGTCCGTGATATCAGACATTTGACATCATAGCTTATGCCTTGATATCAAGGATCTGATATCGCGGCTCCAATATCAATTGTCCGATATCGTAGTTGGTCAAAAACATGATTTATCAATAGAAGAGGAAAGTAAAAAAGTAAATGCTAGCACATAATGTCCATCATGATTAACCTTACCGAGAGTGTTTTTTAAAGTCTCCCTATCAACAAAAAATGTCATCTTTGGGTAGACATTAGTCTTTTTAAATATCTTATGTGCTAATTGTTTGAATTGATCAATACTTTGTGTAGTAAAAATAAAAGTATTCACAAAAGTTGTTATCTTCTCCAGTTTCTTTATTACTAATGAGCAGCTAGGTACCCCTACTCCCAGCCATGTGAATCATAGGCGTTCACACACGACTCGGTCGAATTTCGTAGACTGTGAGCACTTAACATACACCAGACTCTAACCGGTGAAACCTTGGGTTAGAACGGTCGTTGTCCTCCTAATCTCACTTGTGAGGTTCTGTTTATGATGGTTAAGTGAGACTAAGGCTAATGATTTTTGTAGCTTTTTACTTATCTTTTGGCGGCTAATTAAGGTATGAAAGGTAAGGAATAAACTATTATCTAATCTATAATTATCCTAGCTTGTATCCTAACTATTCCTAGCATAAGTATCCGATCCCATCTTCCGAGCACATTCTGGGCATCTCCTAACACTTCTGGGTTACCAGACGTTAAGCGTCACTAGGTTTACCAAGTGTTTGATTTACGTTCGAGATGGTTGTACTTATGGCCCTTACGAACTACAAGTGAGCGATAACGATTAAAATAACAATAACAGAAACTTAAGTAATTAACAAAGCATAAACATATTAAACTACTGAATGCATAAAATAGCTAAGTCCAAATGCTGCAAGGAATGCTTGAATAGTTCATCTTTATTGTTGTCACGCCAATGGGCTCAAATACATCAACGCTCGAATAAAGAGCCGATCACTTTTCTTACACCTACTGCGAGCACTTGGAAAATATTCTATCTCCTGCGAGAACAAACTACAAGAGCTTCGCTACAAGTAACTGAAAGGTGCCTAAATGAGGCGGAAGGCCCTCTTATTTATAGGCCGAAATAGGCTCCGCGTAAACGAGGCTACGTTGACGCATGGAAGGCTACGTCAACGAGCCCGCGTCAACACGGTCGTGTATACGCAGCCCCGTATACGTAACCTAGTCGATGCATCGACTCAAAGACACTTCATCATATCCCCACGATTGAGTAAAAACTCATCCTCGAGTTACTTTACAATTTGGAAGGTATGGATTCTTATTTACAACACACATAACTAAACACACACATGACACAACATGAATTTGACCAAGTGCCCGAGTTATAGAGGAGGAAAAATTACAAAAATGGTGGTGTTCAGAGACAAAATTGAACACCTCGCTGGTCCTGGAGCCTCTATTGTGTAGGATGATGCACAAAATTGCTGTAGAAGATCACACCATCCCTAGCGGCGATGGTTCTGATGGACCTTCTCCAGCCTCTGGCCCATGCGTTGGTGGCGGCGTGGATGACGGTTGCCCTACGGTAGCTACAACTTCTGAAGGCAGCCGGAAAGCCTCCAAGAGAGCCCTCATCTTTTCTTCTTTGCTTCTGGCATCGTTCACAGTCCAGGCAACTTCTCTAATGTGTGTTGGAATTGGAACTTCCCAAGGGCATGGCAATGTCGGGAAGAGTTCTTTTAGGTTAACAAACCAGGCTGCAAACTACTTGCATTCGATGTCGAACGCTCGGACTGATGCCTACAGCTATTGGTAGTTGTTCATTCTACGAGCTAGGTCCTCTGCGACTATACGTTGTCCTTTAAAGCTTGTGCGGAGGACCTCAAGTTCCACGCTGGCTGTTGCCAGCTTCTGTTTTGTCACCTTATGTGCCTAGAACTCACCCTCGTATAGGGAACACAAGGCGGCCACTTGCTTTTCTAACTCTGACAGCGGTCTCCTGGCTATGAGCATAGCTAGGTTTGCATATCGGAGGTTGGCAAGCTCCATGTATTCTGTCATCTCCTCAATTTGCAGGTTCTTTAGGCAGATTTCAGCTTTATTGTAGTCGTTCAACCCATCGAAGATAGGTTGCCATGCATCGACTCTCTCTCGAAGTTGCTGGAGTGCTTGGTTCATCTTGGCCTTTGCGACTTGAATATGCTTTTCGTTCACTTCCTTTTGCAATCCCACTTGGTCCTTGTAATGATTTTTAACTTTTTCAAATTTTAGGGCCTCATTTTTCCAAGCAGTAATTTCAATTACAGACTTCTATTGTAATGCCTGAACCTCCTCCATTGACAGATTTCGATTTTCAGTAGCCAACCTCCTTATGTCAAGGTTCACCTTGGCTAGCTCCTCCTGTTGTTGGTGGATGAAATTTTTCATGTGTTCGTTCTTTGCACCAACATTGTGCAGGCGATGAACCTCCGCGGTCAGTCGCACGTTCTCCTGGCGAACCTCCACCAAGTCCTTCTCTAAGTGATATACTCAAGCATCTGTCGAGGACTTGTTGAAGATCGTCATCTCTTGCACATCTTCAACAACCTGAAGTTTAAGTTGAAGTTGTTGAAAAGCTTCATCTTGGTGATTTCGCTGTTGAGGATGGCTGGATCGACAAACTGGGCTCTTAATTGGGCTACACAAGCAACTTGAGCAGCTTCAAGTTGCCCTTCCAAAACGAGGCTCTTGCCCCTTGCCGAGAGCAGCTTCGACTGGGTTGCAGTAATGTTGTCCAGAAGGTCGAAGACATCTGGAAGCGATTGCTCGGTTCCCACCAGTCGATCCAACAACTCTTTGTTTTGGACTACATCAATCTTGCTACGTGAAGTTCCGATAGACACCTGTACATCCTGTAATCCATAAATGTTCGGTACAGGTGCTGCTGGTACATTGAGAGCCATAGTAATTGTGTCAGCAACCACTTTGGCTGCAACTTCCTGTCCTTAGTGCTGCATCACCAGGACTATCGCCCCTTCACCATCTTCCAAGCGTACCGAGAAGGTAGTAGCATTCCCTGAAATTTCAAGGAATAACTACTAGGTTGACACTGTCACTTCTCAGATGCTTGGATCTGTTCTGGTTGGCACTTGTGCTCAGGTGGTGGAGAATATCGACCCTGCCCTTTCAAGCAAGCTAACTGATTGAGCCACTTGCTATAGGTGGCTCATGGCAGGGCAATAGACTGAAGGGTCTTCTCCTCCACTAGTCCTATTAGATTGCTCTTGCTAGCTCAAGAGTGCTTCCTGGATCTTGCAGATGTATTCTACTGTGGTTTGTGAGCCCGACTACGTTGCTTGTGCAGGTGGTGGAGGTGGTTGCTCATCCTCCTTTGTCTGTGTGGCGGCAAGAGTTTTATCCTTCATCATTTCTCACCACGAGGTGANGGTGCGCTGAATTACATCATTGGAATACTGTGCTATCTCTGCCCGTTTGCACAACTTTCAGATTAGGCAGGGAAAGGGGAGAGCTCATCTTTCATGTTCATTCTCAGCGAACCTCTTTTCAATTTCCAAAAATAGCAACTCTAGAAGACTCATTGGGAACTTCCCACTCAAGGCGGCGCATGCACGGGTGAAGAAGCCCGTAATTTTGCTAGGTCTTACCGTTGGGTTCAAGTGGTAAGATGCAATATTTGAGTACACTCTCTCTGCCGTGGTCAAGGAGCCGAATTCCTTGCACTCTACCCCGTAGCACCGTTTGGTCCATTCTGCCTTTACCTCTGGATGGGCCTGTTTTGGAATTTCCACCACATCTGCCCCAATTTCAGGCAACCCTAGAGCCTGCACTATCACCTCCAAAGAGTAAGAGACATCAATGTCTTTGATTCTTACTTTAGACCCTAGTTGCTGATTCGTCCAGAAGAGATAAGTTTCTCCTAAGTACCATTTACCACTGGTTGTGATGATTGGCCACATCGGAGAGTTCTACAGTTGGAGCCTCACTTCTTCTAGTGAGTTCTCAAGGAATGGTCCAAAATTTAGCTCTTGGAGAACCGTCTGTTGCACCTTGCGTGGCATGATAGCATCAAGGAAGGCTTGGGTCAAGGTAACCTCAAGCAGTGGTGCTATCCCAAGAGTCTCATCCCCTTGCGATTGCTTGTCAGGAATCTCCTCTTCGGGGAATCTGATGGATAGATTCCATGTCAAGTCCTTCNTAAGTAGCTCAGAATGGTCGTTATACACCTTCTCAATTTGATCAAGTTATGTTGCTGGCACCGACATTCCTTTATGTCTCCCGGAGTGTTAATTTATGGGTTAGAACCAAAATTGTCATAATTAACTAATTAATTACTCATAGGCACTACCCCCCCCCCCCACGACTAAGAGCATACCTCCAGTTGCTTAAAAGGGCAAGGATCGGGTGATGCGGACACGTGATGGAATGTGGGCACGTTGGGAAGGGTTAGGTAGAAAAAATGGCAAAATCTCCCCTTAATTTGGAACTCAAATGATGAAAATGTGAAGCACAATGGGTGTATATATAGGGGTTGGATGCTGCATTGATAGGGCTGCATATACGAGGTCGCGTATACACAGTGACTGCGTATATGGGGCCACGTATACGCAGGGGTGTTTACCCGTTGACCAACCCAGAAAAAGCCCGAAATGATGAATTTGTGATGCCAAATTGGGGCGGTTGAAGTGTGTGAGAGGCCCAGACATGGTTGAGGACATGAGGAAGGTAAGTGGGCTTGAAAAAAAAGAGACAAAAATAGGAGAACGGGACTCAAAAAGAACTCTGCCAGAAAGAAATCGAGCAATGGGAGCCGGAAGCGAGTCTACCCCGAAATCCAAAGGATGGGAGGCTTAACAAGCGGGACCAAGGAGATGCAGGTGGGTCCTCCCCATAGCAGGCCATAGCCTTAGTAGCCCCTACATGGCCCTCAACACCAAGGTTCGTGGGCCCCGGGGCCAAGAAATGGTGTTCGCTAGTTAAGACTCCTACCTAAGAGATCCTGCCAAGGCATGAGAGGTCCATGGAAATCACGAGAACTTTCCCAACATAAGACGGGTAGTGAGGTGAGTTGCGAAGAGAACTGGGTGAAGAGAGAGAGACGAGAGAATGGAATTCCGATCGTCGGTCACATGAAACCCCATGTGTAGTTGTGGTTAAGTGACCTGGTAGAATCGTTCCTGAGTTCAAACGCAAAACCAGCCGCATTCAGTGACATCACAACAATAGACGAAGTCCCGGCCATCCCCCAAGGAAGCAAGAATGACCCCCCAGAGAACCACCACTCCAAATAAACATGAGAGGAAGGAAGTGAAACAGGACAAAGTTAGAGGGGACCAAGGAAGTCCCATAACTAGTGCTTGTGGCCCATGAGAGGTGGTCTAAGGGGTGTGCTTTGAATTCCCACCATTGATGTCATGAGTTTGTGTTTGTTGTTTTTTTTTCTCATGATTCTTCTTCTCTATTTTTTTTCTTTTTCAGGGGAACCACACCATGCAAAGACCCATGCATGTTCGCATGCATCTGACCAAGGGGTGTGCTTTGAATCCTCATGTGTATTTATTTTTCTTTTTTTTTTGAATTTTTTCAGTGAGGACCACACCATGCAAGGTTGAACTACCTAGAAGCTTCCTTGGAGATAAGGATGTGGAGTGGTAGGGAATCCGTAAGGACATACTAGCAACCCAAGGGATAAAACAAAGCAACGAATATTACATTCCCCTTGAAGTCACACCCGATTCAAACCATTGGGTCATTCCCGAGTCTGGAAACTACACAAGTCACACATTAATTATAATGTTTTTAAGTGAAGGGGTTGCATGTTCTCAACAGAAGGAAAACCATGGAGTGGGTGAACGGGTGGAGGACGTGAACTCACTGCCGATCTTATGAATGGAAAATAGACGTAAAGTTCAAAGACAACCATGCGAGAGTGGGAATCGGACAACTAGGTGGATTAGCGTACATTACCCATCGTAATGAAAACCATCCGTGCTAGACATCTGAAGATAATAAGACGACGTATTAGCAATCACGTGAAAAATGAAACACACGCAAAGAAACGAAAAATAATTAAAGAGAGGAAAAAATGTACAAAGAATTTACGAACGTATGAATGATGGTGTAAAACAAAAAAGGTGTAAAACAAAAAATTACAAAACAATGAGGGGTGTAGTGGAATGGTCAACAGGGACGACGGTCTCCCCCACGACTGGGTGGAAAGCTGGAGACACGAAAAATGGAGCAAGGTTGTCCTGGTGATGACGAGGTGGTATCCCTAGTTAGGTGGGACCCATGGAAAGGTTTGAGTTCCAAGGACATGTGTTTGAAGCTCTAAGGGATGTGCAAATTTCCCCATTCACCATGATCATCGACTGTGGGGCCCGTTGATGAACCTCTTCCATTTCATCCATGTGTTCTACATAGGCTCGTACAAAGCCCCTCAGATGGTTCCATGCATATTGCACTGCTAGTAGGGTTAGCTATCAGCCACTGGGTGCCCTCTTGTTTTGTGGCTGCTGTGTACAGGCACTATTGAACTGGTGATTCTTTGGTACACCGACTGCATAACGGACCATAACTACTACACGTGGTTGCACCTTGAGTCATTGTACGCGATGCATGGAACACACTTCTTCTTGATCTTTCCAAAAGGATTTTCCTTTGAAATTTCAAGGGAAAGATCTCGGAGTCCTAGTCTTGCATCCACTGTGCTCAGCTAGGCTCTTCCTAGTATGATTGGGAAGTCTCCCTTGTAATTCTCGACACCGATGACAAGGAAATCAATAGGATAGGACCACCCGCAAACAGTGGTCACAGTGTTCTCCACCATTCCCAAGGGAACAATGATGGACTGGTCTACCAATTCGAGCTTGATGTTGCTCTTCTTTAATGGGGGCAAGTTCCAATTCTTGTACATGTCATGTGAGATCAAATTAACTCTTGACCCTGAGTCCAGAAGAGCTTTACAGGGCTCATTTCTTGCCACTTGAAGATGGATAAGGGGACTTCTCGAATCAATGAACTTCCGAGGAAGGTGGCCTGTCTTTATCCAATCGGTCACGGCATGTGTGAGCATGAGCATTTGGACATTGGAGTGTGACAGGCTTGAAGGCTGCTTGAGCGGTGGAACAGTAGAGGCGCTTGTAGGTTCATAGGCACTGGCCACAGGTGGGGGCGAGGGTGTGCGTACATGATTGGGTCGGAAGAAGGGACATTTCCATGCCTTGGCTTTTGGTCCACTCGGCTGAGGAGTCGGTTGTATGTTGACAGCCCTCGTAGCGTTGCGTTGCTGTGGTTGTGGTAGTATTTCTCCCTGCATCGGTGGGGTAGGTGGCAGTTGGGTAGGATGTTGTGGAGGAGTGGTAGGAGAAGGTGATGGAGGATAGAAGAGATGTGGGTTCTCCTCCCTAGGTGATGGATATTGAGGTCAGAAATACTCCAGGGGATGGTAATGAATTTGAAAGGCTACATGACTGAAAGAGTCCTGTGGAAAGACCGTTTGCTGAACATAGTACCCATAAGGATCTGGCTGCTTGTAAGGGTACTGCTGCCTTGGAGGTGGCATCCCCCACACCTATGGGTGCTGCGACTGCTGGAAGTATTCATACGGTTGCGGTGGCGCTCCACTCGAATAGTATCCTTGTTGTTGCTGGTGGAACTGCTTAGAATTGCCTTATGGGTAAGGTAACCTTTGGGGTGTTTGCCTCTACGCCAAGCAAGGGTTCAATGCGTACACCCCAGACTCTTGAAGATGTGACACCACAGGACAACATCCCATAGGATGTTCATATTGGCATATACCACATTCATCCTCCTCCTCGGTGTCAGAGTCTGCAACCTACTCTGCTACAACAACTTTGCCCTTACCCTTATATTGGGCACGTTCAGCTTCCTTCTGCTTGCGTCGATCGCGGTCATTCTCTTATTCTCTGGACTCTTCTGCGATTTTCAACACGCTTTGGACTCTTTCTTCCAAAGAGTCCCACATCTTATCCACCTTTGCCGATATTTCAGATGCAAAATTTTGTAGCAGCAAAGTCTTTCGATTCACCGCTTCTTCCAACGGTGATTCATCCTCCTCATCACAAAATCGGACCTCCCTTTTTCTGAGGGAAGGATACCGGTTGAATTCTTCTGCACTCTCCTTTTTTCTAAGTTCTCCTTCCTCCTTGGCCACCTGCTTAATGAGGCGTTGCAATTGATGGGCCCTTAGCTCCTACAGTCATGCTTGGGTGTACACGCCAAGGATCTTTCGTGTTTCAAAATGGAGCCCATCAATGATGTGGCGAAGCTGTGCCTGTTGAGAGTAACCATGACCAGGGCACCGATGCAACAATGAGTAGTACCTGCTCATGGCGGCATCCAAGGATTCATGATTCTCTTGTTTCTAGCCTTGGATCTGCCGTCTCAGATTCACCACTCTAGAGTACGTGTGATACTTGTCATTGAAAATTTCAAGCATTGTACTCCATCTTCTTATTGATTCTGGCTCCAAGGACTGGTACCAACTTTCAGCCTCTTTAATGAGTGTGTGGGGGAACAGCTTCAGCTTTTGCCAATCATTATCAATGTTCTGCAGGGTGTAGGCATCATGGAATGCCTGTAGGTGAGTTTGCGGATCACAGTTGTATCCCCCGTCAAATCTGGGGATGTTGTTCATATCAACGCACTTGATCCGGCTATCCTTTACGTGCCTACTAGGAATTTGAACTGCCTCAATGATTTGGAGTATGCTCCAAGTAGCCAACAACGGCTCATCCGAATCATAGTCTTGTTGAAGACCATGATGTTTGTGACGATTCTGGTGGCCCCTCCTTTCATGACGGCGAGGCTCACGCGATTGGTCACGTGTTTCCTCACGTTGTCCCTTCCTGAACCTTTTTATCACCGTCCTTTCGCTCCTTCCTACCTTGGTTATGTTCAGAGCCTGAGCTGGATGAAGGTGTAGGAGAGCGAAAGGATGGAGAAGAAGGAGAGGCATCGCCACCACTTCGGTGTCGGTCTCCCCCTCTACTTTGATGACGGCATCGATCATCCTGCCCAGCCTTGCTACGTGACCCTCCATCCCCTTGAGGATCTTGGTCACTTAGAGGCTTGTTCTGAATGATGGACTGGAGGATTTGCTGCCCCAGGGGAAGTTCGGTCAAATGGGTATTGATGAGACGCGACTTACACTAGGCCGTGATATCGCGTACGCGATNATCCGCCTGTTGCTGGTCTTTTACTCATTGAGCCTCAATGGGATGATAGTCTCGGTAGTCATGGTCCTCCATGACATACCCTACTCCACGATCCTGGATGCCCAGTCTACCCAAATTGTGATATAGCATCGCAGGAGCCGATCGGTTGAGCGGTAGCATGATGTTGCCCTCCATGTCCCGCCATAGCAGATGCTCATCTTGATGTAGGATGAATGTGAAATCAGGGACATATTCATTGGGATGCTTGTATACCACCGGACATTCTTGTGGCACTGGTGGTTTGAATACCTCTCTCCTATGAGAAGACATATTGGACGTTAGATGGTCCATGTAATCGATGTACCTTACTATTTACTTTAATCCGCCTAGCATGTGTAAATATTTCTATCCTGGGTTTGTTTCAACGACTTGAATGATAATTTCACTAAGGTTAGACAACGCATGTAAGACTAACAGTCCCCGGCAATGACGCCAATGATGAGCGACTAGGTACCCCTATGCCCAACCATGCGAATCACAAGCGTTCACATGCAACTCGATTGAATTCCATAGACTGTGAGCACTTAACATACACTAGACTCTAACTGGTGAAACCTTGGGTTAGAACAGTCATTGTCCTCCTAATCTCACTTGTGAGGTTTTGTTTACGATGGTTAAGTGAGACTAAGGCTAATGATTTTTGTAGCTTTTTACTTATCTTTTGGCTGCTAATTAAGGTATGAAAGGTAAGGAATAAACTATTATCTAATCTATAATTATCCTAGCTTGTATCCTAACTATTCCTAGCATAAGTATCTAATCCCATCTTCCGAGCACATTCTGGGCATCCCCTAACACTTCTGGGTTACCAGAGGTTAAGTGTCACTAGGTTTACCAAGTGTTTGATTTACGTTTAAGATGGTCATACTTATGGCCCTTACGAACTACGAGTGAGCAATAGCGATTAAAATAACAATAACAGAAACTTAAGTAATTAACAAAGCATAAACATATTAAACTACTGAATGCATAAAATAGCTAAGTCCAAATGCTGTAAAGAATGCTTGAATAGTTCGTATTTATTGCCATTATGCCAATGGGCTCAGATACATCAACGCTCAAATAAAGAGCTGATCACTTTTCTTACACCTGCTGCGGACACTTGGAAAATATTCTATTTCCTGCAGGAACAAACTACAAGAGCTTCGTTACAACTAACTGAAGGTACCTAAATGAGGTAGAAGGCCCTCTTATTTATAGGTCGAAATAGGCTCCGCGTAAACGAGGCCATATCAACGCATGGAAGGCTACGTTGATGGGCCCGCGTTGATGCGACCACGTATACACGGCCCATATATGCAGCCTAGTCGACGCATCGACTCAAAGACACTTCATCAATTGCCATTTGAAAATTCTTATCATTAACATTATCTTGATTTTTCATCTATTTAGCTTCAGATTATTTTTTACTATCCTTAGCTTTGACACATTTTTTCTTTTGCATCTTTTTTCTTAAGAAAAAAAGAACAAACGTTAAACAAATATCTTTCACAATGATAAAAGTTGCAATAAGTCAAAAGATTATAATATTGTCTTGGCTAAACATAAGTCTTTTTGCCTACTTATAATAATAATTCCTTCTTATATTTAAGAAGATTTGTTTCAAAAAAAATGTTTATGAGAACCAAATTGTATGGAAACAGATTCCATATGCTTAATGAGACCAAGAATACTAACAATCTCTTACTTAGCTTTCTTAAAAATCAACCAAGTAAGAAGACTTGTATTCATCCAATCACATATTATAATCTTCCTAATTTTTCCAACTTTTTTCATTACTAAGAACATTTGTTTAATGTTTGTCCCTTTTTTCTTAAGAAAGAAGATGGTGATAAAACATGTTGAAGTTGAGAATAGGAAAAAACAATCTAAGGTTGACTATACGAAAAGTCAAGTTGCTATAAATTGTTTTCATCATTGTAGTCTTGTCCTAGCAAAAAGGGGTCAGCTACAAGAGTTATTTTTCATTATTCACCTTGATAAAGAGCTAGATCTTTGTTTATTTAAAGTTTCTTCAAATCCTCTTCAATTATTTTCTCTCATGTCTTTTTTGGTCTTTCTTTTGGTGGCTTTGTAATATAGCAACCTTTTGTTATAGGCTCATTGGCTATCTTCTTTACACATGTCCAAACCATATAAGGAATGAAGAATGCAAAGAAGCCAAAAGCTTTTGTTAATATTTTCTCGAAATGAAGTATTGATTAGTCCAAATAGATAGCCCATAAGCAAAAATTTTCCTCATCTATGAGAATATTGTTAACTTAAAGATTAAACCTTCTATTAAGAAGTGATATAAAACTAGTGGCAGAAAATCTTAACATAAGATCAATTGTGATGAACAATTTATTGGACAATTTATGCCATCATTTTCTAATAGATTTTCATCTTTTATAAAAGTTGCTATTTTGCAAAGCCTTTTATTACTACCTTGAATTCTTTTGCTATTTTAAATTCAAGCATGGATGTTGATAGTGATACAAATATTATTAGGTCTAGGATCATTTTCCCCCTAACGATTAATTTCCCTCTCTTAATTTTTAAAGTATTATTTCAATTATAAGTTTGTACACCTAAGTAGTCATCCTTGTAATTAGAAAAAATTTTACTTTTAATGTTTTCCTTGTTTGCTACCTAATGTTAAATATATGATATACTCTAATTTTTTTTGCTTATTAATACTATTTTTGAGGTCCAACACCCCTCCTCTTCATCCAAAAGTACTAAGATAATTGTATTTTTCAAGCCTTATTGAATTTGATATGGACAAAATAATTTTAGTAATAAGCTCATATGCAACTTTGGAATTAAAAGAAAAAATTGATCTACCATATGTCCAAAAAGCATATAGAGATACTTGATGCAAACTATTGTTAACTTTAAATAAATATTTAAGATTAGAAATTAACCTTTCAAAAACTATATGTACATCCTAGTTTTAGAAGAATTTTAGAGAAATATAATGATATCTCACGTGTGACTCAAACTAGTAATGCTTTGACCAACAAAATAATGTACTAACCACTTGAGCTATCTATCACCTAAAAAATGTTTTTTTGGATGAGGGAGTTGGAGCTTGAAATAATTTAACAAAGTGTTAGCCTAGTTGTATGGGTTTTGGCTTGGTAATCCTAGATCACAAGTTTGATTCTACTATATAGCACTGAGTTATAAACTTCTATAAAAACTTGGATGTGCCTACGTTTCAATTATTTCAACTTCCAACACCCCTGAAATAATTTAACAATAGGTGCATCCCTTTTAAGGTCCAACACCAACAAACCCCCACCTCCTCCTCCACCCTACCCCAACTATAGATGCACCCCAAGACATATAGGCAACATGACATATTAAAAGAATTATAAAAAATATAGCAATGCCTTAATTATAACTTGAACTAGTAATCTCTTACTTAACAAGATAATGAACTAACCACTTGAATCACCTATCACTAATAATATGCCTTAAACATGACTTAATTTGTTAACCTCTTACCTGTAAATTGTCAAATAATGGGATAACCACTTGAGAAACCTTTCATTAGTAGGAAATATCTTTTTGTAAGGAGGAATGGAGATGTTAGAACTTGAAATAACTTGACTACAGGTACACTTGAAGACATATAGCCAACATGATACATTAGAATAATGGTAGAAGGATATAATGATGGATTGAGTGTCATTTAATTTAACAACCTCTTGCCTAACAATACAATGATCTAACCAATTGAGCCACCTATCACTAGAAGTTTAGGTAACATGGATTTAATGACAACAAAAATATAAAATCATTGAAAAGAATTTAACTATTACACAAAATTTAGCATCATGTATAAATGCTTAATTTAGGGGTAATGTGTTAAAATCAAATGAATGTCTATAAGTTCACCCAAATACATATAGCCAACATGATAGTTTAGAAGAATTATAGAGGAATATAATGATATCACAAGTGTGATTCAAACTAGTAATCCTTTGACCAACAAAACAATGAACTAACCACTTGAGCTATCTATCATAGGTAGGAATGCTTACTCTAATTTGAAATTAAAGGAATGACTATAAGAACACCCCTAAACATATAGTTAACATGATAATTTAGAAGAATTGTAGATGAATTTTATAATGCCTTAATTATCACTCAAAGTAGCAACCTCTTGCCTAATAAGACAATGAGTTCATTGCCTGAGCCATGTATCAATAGTAGAAATGCTGAATTTAGACACTAATTGGTTATTGTAGATAAAAATATTACTATATATACCCTAGGCCATCTAGTTTTTGGATATGTTGTAACCTAAAATAATTGAAATATCGGTGCACTCCAAGATATATAATCCACATAGAAATTTGATAACTCAACATTGCCTAGCAAAATCAAACTTGTGACTTAGAGTTTCTAAATCAAGAGTCTTATCACTAGGTTAACACCTCATTGAAGTCATCTAGTTTTGGATGTTATAACCCTAAAATAATTATAACATAGGTACACCCCAAGATATATAGTCTAATCATTACTTTATAACTTAGTATTGCCCACTAGAATTAAACTTATGACTTAAAATCAAAAATCTTACCACTAGGCTAACACCTCATTGTTAGCCAACATGGTACTTAGATAAAACATGATGTTGTATTAATTATGAGATTATCACAATCAACCTTTTTCAATTTTGTATCAACTTGAGGCATCATTGAAGGATTGATCAGTAGAATTAATTTTTCTAAAAGTATCATTCCCTTATGTGGGATGCTCAATTTGTTAAATGTTTGATGAATCACATTTTTGCTCATGCTCCAATATCAGGTACTCAATGTCGAAACCTTAATATTGGGTATCTAATGTTGAAGCCAAGATGTGATGTTGGATATCCAATATTGTGGGATACATTGGCCTATAAATATAGTGCTTGGACTCACAATTTCGATATAGTTTTTTAGTCAGAGTAGCAAAGCTCTTGTAATTTATTTTCTCTAGAGTTAAAATATTCTTTGAGTGCCTGTAGCAGGAGTTTGAGAATGTACAAATCTCTGTTCGAGAACTGATGTACCTAAGCATAGCAATGTGACAGGAATAAAAATGAACCCCTTTTGATAATCCTTGTAGCATTGAGAATAGATTAATGTTTCCTTTAATGCACTTTACTTTAATGCACTTGAATTAAGCAATTAATTTCTAGTTGTTAATGAACACAAGCACGACCACTTCAAGCATACATATAGTGCTTAGTAACCGATGAGTACTTGTCGTTTGGTAGCCTAGTAGCACTATTTGTGTTCAGCATGTGTCCAAGAAAGTGGGATGAGTACTTGTGTTAGGCTAGCTAGGTAGTAAATGAATTAGATCTTAAATTACTCTATCTTTCATTCTTGTTGTTGGCGATTAAACTTATAAAACAAAAAATGAAAAAAATCATTTACATTAATTACACTTAAACCATACCCTTGAGCTTCACAAGTGTAGTTGGGAAGACAATAAACATTCTCAATGCCCATTTCACTTCCTAGAGGAACTAGTGCACTGGAGAACTATAGGTCCATGGAATTTGATCGGATTGTGCATAAACACCTTAGTGATTTGTATGGTTGGGAGTAGGGGTACCTTGCTAATGAGCGATGAGGTACCTCTATGCCCAACCATATGAATCACAAAGCATTCACGTGTGATCTAGTCAAATTCCATGGACTTTATCGTTTTCAGTGCAATAGTCCTTTAAGAGGTGAATCTAGCCCTAAGGTCAATCGTTGTCTTCCCAATTACACTTGTGATGTTCGTTGGTATGGTTAAGTGTAACTGAGGCGTCTAATTTTTATCATTTTATATTTTATAGTTTAGTGCTCAAAATGTAGATTAAAAGGAATTTGATTAATTAATCTAAATTAACTAATTAACTAGAATTTAACTAATCCTAACATAAGTGTTTGGTTTGACTTTTTGTACACGTCCTAAACCCACATATCCACTGCTAGGTGACTAAGTGCTACGCTACTAGGTGTACCAAGTAATAACACTCCTAGGATTACCAAGCAAATACGTGTTACGCTCGAAGCAACCGTACTGATGTTTGTAATCTATTTGGCTTAATTGCTTCATTAATGTAATCACTAGAAAGTATTTAATAACTAACAAAAAACATTTAATAAATAATTAAAAACATTGAATGCATAATTAAAATAGCTAATCTATCCAAAGTGCTACAAGGTTTATTAGAAAGCTCATCTTTATTGTCACACACATTATCATGCTCTGGTACAACAATGCTCGAATAAAGATCCGTACACTCAATGACTCTTCCTGAGGGCACTCAGGAAAAATCCTAACTTTCAAATGGAAAAGCTACAAGAGCTTCACTTCAACTACAGTCTCTACTTGCCATAAATGCAGTTGCAAGCGTGTATTATAGCCAACTAGGCCTCATCGACGAGGCCTAGATGACGAGGCTACATTGACGAGGTCTTGTTGATGTAGCCAACAGAACATGACTCATCATACCCCCACAACTGAATGAAAACTCATCCTCAAGCTCTTTTACAAAATTGGAAAGGTATGGGATTATTGATTGACTTTTCTCTCAAATAAAACAAACTGACTGACTTGATAAAAAATGGAGTGCTTGGGTGTACGAATCAACACATTACAAAAAATGGTGGTGTTCAGCACACAAAATTGAATACCATAACTGAATGTTTTGTTAAAAAAATTGAACAACATGTCCTTGATGTTGTGAAGTTGTTGGAGAAGATCAAATGATCCTAGGTGGTGGTGGTTTCTGAGGCTCTGAGGAACCTTCATTGGCTTCATGCACAGGTAGCTATTGAGGTGGTTGCAGTTGTCTTGCTATTGCTACAACTTCAGGTGGGAGGTAGAAAACATCCAGCAGTGCTTTCATTTTCTCCTCCTTACTCTTGGGATCATGCACCATCCACATAGCTTCCCTAATGTAGCAACCAAAAATGTCAAAGGCTAGAACAAGACACCAAGAGGTCCATGGTTGCATAGTCTTGACCCCACTCTGGAGTGAGGCCCTACTGGAAAATGGAAGTGGGGTGCCTAGTATGGTCTTGTTAATCAAACTAGGACTTATGGGTGTTACAACAAAATGTGTTTTAAGGTGATTATGTGGTGTTCACGGTGCTCACAGAGGTGAGCGTAGTCAAAGTTTTAAGTGCGAAAATGGAGGTATAAATGTACAAATAGATGCATGAATAGTGAATAATGCAAGTAAAATGCTGAAAATGTACAAAAAATGTGAAACATGTACAAAATGCGAGTTAAAGGGAAGATGACATTGTCCAAAATGAGGGAACATAGTCAACCATAAAGAAAAGGTAAGGAGGTACGTGGTGTACAAATAGGTGTAATAGGCAGCATAGTCATAATCTCAAGGTATCTAGCTGTGAAGATTGACATTCGTCATGAAGTCTGAGCCTGCCGGGTTGGCTACCATGGTGTTCTTTGGGCTTTAGTTATGTGTGATGTGTTGGGTGGTGTTCAATGGTATCCACTGGGGTCTTGAAGTTTGCCAAGGTGCTAAGTGTGCTTGGGTGTAAGGGTGCTTGGGAAGCAAATTTACTAGTCAAATGTTTGAAAATGCTAACCAGAATGCCAAAATGCCAACCTTGCTTTTTGATTTTCCAACCACTAGAACATGAAACATTAGGGTTAGCATGAGTTGTGAATTGGGTGCGATGTGGTAGAGGGGTAGTTGGAACTACGCTGACCCCACCTACGCTCCCCCTGAAGCAAATGGTGTTCTACTAGTGTGCTTCAATGGACCTTGTGAGACTGCTAGACCATGACTACACTACCAAGAATACATGTGAGAGTGTCAAACAAATAGTAAGGTACTTGCAAACAATGCAAAATAGTATAGTTTGGGGACTATGCTTCGGAACTACGCTACCACTTTTCAGAGTGGTGTTGAGCATAGGTACAATTCAAGGGCAAATGGGGGATGTAAATGAGACAAAACTTGCTAATCTTGCTTACCAAAGGAATATTGGAGTTGAGATGCAATTTGGTGTTGAGTTCTTAAGGCTTTTGAAGGTAATTCTTCATGGCTACGCTAGCTATGCTCTAGAGCATAGCCCAAGGGGTTAGCTAAATCTTGCAAAAAAAGTGAAGTTTAGTGCTAGCTAGGTTGACTATGCTTTGGAGCATAGTCTAGGTAGGGAGAGTGTAGCCCAAACACAGAAAAATTTTGCAAAATTATTGCTTGCATGCAGACTATGCTAGCTATGCTCTAGAGCATATTAGGGAGCATAGCACTAGAGGTTAGAAAATTTGCCAAACTATTTCATCCATCCCATACATGCTCAGTAGCCTCCAGCCTAACACTTAGAAAAATTTGCAAAATTAGTTGTTCCAAGGCTGACTATGTTAGATACACTCTAGAGGGTAGCACAAAGGGAAGAGTGTAGTCAAGACACTTACAGCTGTTGTTGACACTTACAAAATTTTGCAAATTTGGACTGTTAGTGCCAACTATGCTGACTACGCTTTGAAGCATGGTCCTAGCAGTGGGAGCGTAGTCTCAACATTTAGAGGAAATTTGCCAAGTTTTGCCACTTAGCCAAATTTTTAGTTGAGACATAGGAGCTCCAAATTTGGTGGTGTTTCATTAACCCCTCTTTGTTGACGTCTGGAGGAGTGGCCTGAGAGATGTCAAGAAAGAATGCAAAACACCGCAGTAAACCTAGCACCAACATCGCTCATCAGTGCCCACTCGGATGTTGCTTTGCCATGCTTAAGAGTGCTAAGGGTAATGGTATGTTTGAGGTAAAGGATGATAGGGGGCATGTTAAGGAGATGGACTAAGGGATAACAAGGGAGTGAAATGCAAACTATGTATACGGCTGCAAGGTGTGACACTAGGATGGCCTGTTGCCAAATGATGATCCCTTGTTGAAGTGCTTGTGAGGGAGTCAGCGCCAATGGTGCCAAGATGGCTTACCCCTGAAGTTGAACCTCTTGTCGGAGTGCTTATGAGAAGGTCAACGTAATTCCAGGGTTGGACTGGTTGCAAAATTGCAGCTTTGCTAATTTTTACTTGGGGACACATTTCACCCTATCTCTTTGCTCTTTTTTTTTTCTTACATTTGAACTATGATGTGAACTTACTTTGGGCTTTGCTCATTATGAAATGCTAGCTACGAAATGCTTTCCATCAAGTGGGCTGCGTGCCACCTAATGGGTTTTGCTTTGAGGCAACTGTGTCGTGTCTGTAGGACAAGTGTTTCCTCCTTAGGACAAGTTGCGTTACATCTGCTTGAGGCTTTGACTAGCCCATGGAAACTTCCCATAGGACAAGTTGCATTATGTTGGCCATGGGTTCTATTGTTGATAGAGAGAAGGTGCCATGTGCATCAGAAGGATTTGTAGGCTCAATGATGCAAGGGGAAGGCTAGGGAATGCATGGTAAAGGGAGTAAGTGTAAGTAGGCTAAAGTGGGAAAAGTAGGGATGTGCAGTCTTAAGCTGTTCAACTAGCCTGACCATGCACATAGAGCAATGTGGTGACTTGCCATTGCGATGAGATGCAACTTTGCACAGCCACCTTCGAGGCTTCTTCCTACAAACACAAGATAGAGAAAATAAGAAAACAACCATATAATATGAGATGAGAGCAGACTGCTGGTTGCGAGGATGCTGCAAGTGCCACGAGTGCTAGACCAATTGCAAGAGCTTACAGTGCCAATGTAGGAAAACTAGTGTAGGTGTTGGAGTAGGAAGGCTGCAAAAGCTCTAGCAGCCACACTGGAAGCGAGCACCCTAAGGAGGCCAACAAAGTGAGCAAGGGCAATGGTGATGTAGGTGCTTGAGACTCCACACCAAGGATAGGAGCTTGAAAATCCAACAAAATGGTAGAGAGCTAGGATGCTGAACACGCTTCCAAACCTGGGAAAATGGTGAGGGTTGCAAAATGGTAGCAAAATGGCTGGGCCATAGTACTACTGGTACTCTAGTGAGTGGTGCTAACGGTGAGAGCTCAAAGTAATAATGAAATACCCAAGGTCGATAATGCTATCAGCGTGGCCTAGGGATGGTACTACTGGTGATGGTGGTAGGAGCTCTGGAAGGTTAGCAACATGCCCAAGGGAATCTTTGGAAGATCAGTAAAATGCCAAGGGTGGTAATTCTGCAAATGTTTCAGAGGCCTCTCTTGATGATGTGAACTTCATTCTGAAATTGCAATGCCTCACCCCTCCCCACCCACAAGGTGTGGGTAGATGACAAAGGATTAGAAGTATTCGCACTCGCTTGTTCACAGGGCTGTGCATGTTGAGCTATGCATGCTAAACTGCAAACCCAGTTTAAGATCTTGGTAGATCACATGCTATGCTAGTTTAGGATCCTAGTAGACCATGAACCCATTTTAAGGTCCTGATAGACCATGATGTGCTAATTTATAGTCCTAGTAGATTGTTGTGTGCTAGTTTAATGTTGTAGCAGATGCTGGATGTTGTGCCAGTTTAACATCATGATGCAAAGACAATTTATGCCAGTTTATAGTCATAGCAGACTATGTTGAGGGTGCTAGTTTAGCGTCATGGCCCAAGGATGATTTGTGCCAATTTATAATCATAATGGGCTATGCTGTGGGTGTCAGTTTAGCATCATGGCCTAAGGATGATTTGTGCTAGTTTATAGTCATAGTAGACTATGCTATGGGTGCTAGTTTAGCGTCATGGCCCAAGGACGATCTATGCTAGCTTATAGTCATAACTTACTCTTGCTTACTTTGCTTTATCATTGATCGAGCGTTGCATGCTAGGCATAGTATGGATTTAGGTACAAGTGGTTTACTAGATTGGCAAATTCGTGGCCATCATGATCAGCAAGCTTGAATGCTCCATTGCCATATGCCTAGATGACTAAGAAAGGCCCTTCCTAGTTGGTTGAGAATTTGTTCATGGATTCATGAACGACTTTGAGAACTAGGTCCCCCTCCTTGATCTGGCATTAGTGCTGATTGTGACGGTGCTTCTGTTGTTGCATTTACTGGTACCACTTGATTTGACCAGGTATTTGCATGCGCTCCTCCTCTATTAAGTCGAGGTCTATGGTTCTCAACTCATTATTTTGAGCCTTGTTGATGAAGCTTGAGAGGATTACATGAAGTGATGGGACCTGCAATCCAATAGGCAAGATGGATTCAAACCCATAAACTACAATGTATGGCATCTTACTTGTTGCAGTTTATCATGTCGTGCGGTAGGCCTAGAGTGTGTAGATCAGCTACTCATGCCATCATCATTTATTACTATGAGGCATCTTCTTTAGAAGATTGATGATAACTTTGTTTGTGGCCTTCACTTGGCCATTTTTCTATAGGTAGTAGGGCAAAAAAAAGGAATGTTTAATTTAAAAGTGTTTGCAAAAGGCTTTAGTGTTAGCATTGCTAAACTGTGGCCCATTGTCTATGACTATGGTCATGGGTAGACCAAAACAGGACACTATGTTATTGAGGATGAATTTGCAAACCTACTGTGATGTTGTCCTCCTAAGGGGAATGGCTTCAACCCAATTCATAAAATACTCAATGGTGATTATGATAAAACTATGCCCCACGAAGGATGTAGGTGTTATTGATCCTATGATGTCCAACCCCCAACGTTGGAATGGCCACGTGATCTGCGTTGTATGTAGCTCAGTAGGTGGCACGTGCATGAGGTTA
This sequence comes from Gnetum montanum, assembly GCA_015680685.1. Classification (NCBI taxonomy): domain Eukaryota; kingdom Viridiplantae; phylum Streptophyta; class Gnetopsida; order Gnetales; family Gnetaceae; genus Gnetum; species Gnetum montanum. The sequence goes on from MNCI01029388.1 coordinate 598,398, forward strand.
CCATGTTGTTGACATGTATCGCATGTCTTGACCTTGGAAACACAATCATGCTTCATGTAAGGCCAATAATAGCCTAAGCGTCTAATTTTTGCCGTCATTACCCGGGGTGCTATGTGACCTCTATAGAGTCCCTCATGGACTTGATCCATGATCATTTACACTTTGCTATCACCAACGCATGTCAATAATATGCCATCATAGGATCGTCGACACAATGTGTTGTCACCTATAATGATGTACTTTTGTGATTGGTTCCACACTACATCCTTTTAGGCAATGGTTAAATGCTATGGAGGTTTACCTTGTAGAAGGTATGAGTTAATGTCGTTGTACCACTCTACTGCATCGGTTGTATTTACTGTGGCTATGGATGCAATGTTGGTTGTTTGCATGCAATTTTAGGTGCAATGCGTGAAACATTTCAGGTGCAATGCTTAAGGCTAACATAGCTAATGCATCGGCAATGGAGTTTTCATTGCGGGGGATATGCTAGACATTGGTAGTTGCAAACTACTCGAGAAGGTGCTTTGCCAAGTCATAATAAGGCTTCAAGTATTAGGCTTTACAAGCATAAACCTCTATAACTTGGTTGACAACTAGTTGAGAATCACTTTGGATCGCTAGGTTTTATATTCTTAGGTCACAAGTTGCTAAGATGCCTTGGAGGAGACCTTCGTACTCTGCCACGTTGTTAGTACATGGAAATGTAAAATGATACATGAAGGATCAGATCTCCCTGAAGGGAAACATGATTATGACAGTGGCACTACCCTCTTGTGAGGTTGAAGCACCATTGAAGTGTAGAAGTGCCTTGAAGTTGTTAGGCACTTGTTTTATGCTAGTGACATGCTCATTTGGAAATTTTGGATCTATCGTTGCTTGGTCATTAATTGGAGAAGCCATGAGCTGTGCAACTATTGCTTAACCTTTTGTTGATGCTTGTGCAATGTAATGTAGATTAAACTTCACAGTTATTGCTCTTCAACGTGCAATATGACTACTCTCATAAATGTTCACTGTAATGGCTCAGAGTACATTGCTCTTGCAAATGATGTTTACTTGATTGTAGAAAAGATAATGCCTCCACTTCTTAAGTGTGAAGACTAAGGCAAGAAAAGTCTTTTTCACATCATTGTATTTTGCTTCATAGGCCACTAACACATGGCTTAGGTAGTACACGAGGACCTGTATACCAACATCCTGCTTTTGGAAAAGTAGAGAAGTGATGGACACGTCTGAGGTAGTAAGGTAGATGTAGAATGATTTATCTTCTTGTGGAGGGTAGACCATTGGAAGTTGAGCTAGCTCCTATTTCAGGTTGTTGAATGCCTCTTGGCATTGAGCTGTCCACTCAAAGTGGATCCCCTTTTTGAGGAAATGTTGCATTAGCTACAGCTTGTCAACCATATGTGCGATAAACCATCATATGAATTGCAATCTGCCTTGTAACCCTCATAGCTCCTTAAGGTTAGTTGGTGGTGCTAAGTTGATAATGGCCTTAACCTTATCAAGGTCTACGCGTATGCCTGCTTTCGATACTATGAAACCTAGCATGCTACCTGTCTTGATGACGAAGACACATTTCTTAGGATTTAGCCTAAGTTCATGCTTTAGGCAGCATTTGAGCATGAGGTAGAGTCATCTGCATGACTATGTGATGCCTTGGATTTAATTGCTATATCATCATTGGAATCAATGAGCAGACCTAACAGGTAATCACTAAAGATGTACATCATGGCTCGCTGGTAAGTTGCTCTTGCATTGTTGAGTCCGAAGGGCATCATGGTGTAACAAAAGGTACCCTAAGGGGTCATGAAGGTAGCATTGAGCTAGTGCTCTGGGTTGATCTGAATCTAGTTGTACCCTAAGAACCCATCCATAAAGGACAACAAAGCATGACTAGCCGTAGTATTGACCAATTGATCAATACTAGGCAACGGGAAGTTGTCTTTAATGGTTGTCTTCTTAAGGTCCCAGAAGTCTATGCTAATGCATATACTTCTATTTTTCTTAGGGACAACAATGATGTTGGAGACCCAATCTGCATAGTAAATGGCTCAGATGAAATTAGCTTTGTAGAACTTGATGATTTCATTGTAGAATGCCAACGCCACCTCAGGCCTAATCTTATAGGCTTTTTGTTTAATTGGTTTCATGCTGGGATTGAGGATTATGTTATGCTGCACTATGCAAAGATCGAGGCCTTGCATGTCTTTGTAAGACCATGCAAATGCCTTGATGTTTTTGTTAAGCACTCTTGTAATGTTTTGGGCATGTTAAGTCTCTAACAAAGAACTAAGTTTTAGTGTTCTCACCTCATCACTAGATGTTGCTATAGGGACTTCAACAAGGGAATCCTTGATGACGTCACTCACCTCTAAATCTAGAACCCTAACTAGATGGTCTAGCCAATCTAGTGGTGCCTCTACAAATGTTATATATTCATCGTAGGCTACGGGCTCAAGGTCTAGGCACTATAGATCGATACATCGCATAAGATCATCATGTGGCCTAGTGAGGACTAGTGGCAAATGGAGATGCTTGTACATAGTCATGTTGTGAATCCTGCAAAAACAACCAAAAAAATGTCAAGCCACACCTATCTTAATGAGAGCAATATGCACAATTAAAAGAAAATAATGTGATAAAGTTTTGCCTAAGTGTGCAAACGTGGTTTTGAATGCAAGGGATGTGTGGGCTAGTTTTGGACCTTGGTAGGCCATGGGGTTGCTAGTTTAAGGTCTTAGTAGATCATGAAATGCTAGTTTAACATTGTAGCAAACGGTTATGTGCCAATTTAACATCATAGTGGACAATTATGCACACTAATTGCATTATTTAGAGTAAGCTTTGATGTGTCAGAGGAGAAACATTGGCTTGGGTGCCCACTAAACAATAAGAATAATTTGAAATTTTCTAAGTCCAAAGACTGTCAAGAAAATCAAAAATATTTCTAACTTTGGAGACTATGCTCACCCCAACTACACTCAGCACTGTTGAACATAGTAATGGGTAGGTAAAAATTTAAGTGGTCCCCAAGGGTATATAAGTGCATTTTATCCTTAGTAAATCTATCATTTTCAAAAGTGAAAATGAATTTCTAGAGCATAGCGTGATTGTAAAAGCATAGTCTACCAAAGATGTCACACCAACGTGGATGCCAACATCCTAGCCTAGCCAACGTGGAGGAAGGAGAAAGTTTCATGGAGTGCTTATCGCGGGCATGCATGGAAGAGTGGAGGGCACTATCAACTGCCAAGTATGTTGCTACGCTTGTCCCCTTTTGTTTTTTGCCTTTTCTTCTATTTAGTTAGGCATTAGGGTTTGGGAGTGATGCCTTGCCTTGGTAGGGGCCACCACTACCATGGCCGTGGGAGAGGGCATGCACGTCAAAAGGGTTTCACCTCTCTTCTTTTTTTTGTTTTGTGTTTTTCTTTGCAGGGGTTTCGGTGGGGGCAAGGTGTGCAGGCTTGACTATGGCTGTGGCCGTGTTGAGAAAAGGGGAGGCCACAGGCCTGTGAAAAAATTTGTTGTGTGTTTTATCTTAGCTTCCTTCTTTTTTTTGGAATGGACACTAGGTCGCACGGTAACGTGTGCGAGATAGGGGGCTAGTGGTTTGCATTTTTCTAGGTAAGGATTTCAGCAGCCATGGCCACTACGGCTATTTATGTAGCTCACGAATGGGGAGGCTGCAAGCCAGCATGGGGCTAAGGGGGGAGGAGAGAATTAATTATGTTTATTTTTGGTTTTTTGTCATGTGCATGGTGGAGGATTTATTGATAGCACCTTGATGTGGCAGGGGCCGTCACCACCACGACCATTGTGACTACATGGCAAAGGGAAGGAAGTGGTGGCAGGCTTATGTGGGATTGTACATAAGGCCAAGGGCTTGGGTTGTGACGGTAGGGACAAGGGTTTGATGGTTATAGCTACCCATAAGGTAGGGTGTGTGACGGAGGTCATAGCAAAGCACAAGGTAGGGTGGTGTCGTGAGGCACAATGGTGTGGCCATTGTGGTAGTGGCCATGGTGGTAGGAAGCACAGAGATGTAGCATAAGTAGTTAGTTTTTTTTCCTTGCAAAAAATTTATCATTTTTGGGTTAGCCATTGAAATTTTCGCTTTGGGATTTTATTTTTTGCGCTCCTAGGGAGCGTAGCCTAAATTTAGAAAATTTTGGACTACTTTAGACTACGTTGCCCAAAGTTAGAAAATTTGAAAAAATTTGCTAAATGTAAAATTGCAAATGATGCTAAAGTTGCTATGATGCCAAACATGTGAGCTAAGACAATGTAAAATGTGCACACATGTGAAATGAAATGTTGATGCTATGCTAAACATGTTGTACCCCAATGAAGTACCAAGCCCGTTAAATGTGTATGTTGAAATCCTATACCTGCGGGGCCTAGGGGACCCTAGGATATTTTTATAAGTCATGCTATGTTATGTTAATCTTTTCTAAATGTAAATTAATATGTTTTTGACAAAATGCATCTATTGTGTACTGACACTACGTTTGTTGTTTGTGTGATTGTAGGGTGTTACTAAAGCCAATCTTAGTCATTGTGGAGCTTGTCGGCATCCTTAGTTGCATGAGCAAGCCTGTGCCTAACACTCCTACACCAGATATGAAATTGGATCATCAGGTGGTATGATTTTGGCTAGGGGCCTCCGAGTTCCTAGCATTACTATTATGGCAATTCAGTGTGATCATGTGGCCGCACTTAGTAGCAGAGGCTGTAGCCACCATCACTGAGACATTACTGCCTAGGGCTAACTGGGACATATTAAGGTTTATGTCTGATAAACCCATGACCAATGATAGATGGACAAGTGGTTCAAGGTGAGGCCCTAGGGGCACTTGTCCATTAGCTAGGATTTGGAGGATGCCAGAGTTCTCTTGTTACAACAAGATGAACACCCTCTTTGTTGCTATGTGCATGCATACCATGTTCCAAAATCCACATGAAACTGTATACTGCGTAAGAGGGTAAGAACTCATGTTTTTACATTATGCTCCATTTTTGTCAACCATGCTAGATTTGCTAACTGCTAGTTGCTCATGTTTAATGCTAGATTTAAAGTTGATGATGAGGGGCTCCATGATGAACTAGGGGCTCTCACCTTGACTCGCACTACCCTGGAGGTGTTCTTCTCTAGTTTGAACCTTTGGGAGGCCATGATTGAGCAGGTGGAAGAGGAATCAGAAAGCTATCCTACCCACTACCTACAGACATTTGAGTGGTGCATGACCTATGGTTGACTTAATGAGGGATGGGCTAGTGGCAAGCCCAATTTCGAGGAGCCAATTGCGCAACCACCTTTGTCGAGTATACCATTTGTTCCACATAAGTGTTTAGTACTTAGCTTAGCTTTTACTACTTACTCACATGCACTTGTTGATTTGCCCTTGCATAATGCTAACATTATGTTTGCCTATGTTACAGTTGTAGTTACTTCAAGAGAGGTGACAATGGTCACCACAAGCTGTAGTAAGGCCACCCTTATAATGAAGTACGGTGATGTGAAGGGGGCATAGCATTGTTTGTGTCATAAGGCCTTAGATGCGTTAATCAGTTGGTTGACATGTGTTGGGTTAATGGACCTCTTCTTGGCCCTTAGCCTAAGCACTCCAATAGCCGAGATGGTAATCATTATTGACTCCTTCAATAGTCACCTATGTGCATGGAGTGAGGGTGGTCCTGGACCTTAGTGATGCCTTCTTTGTAAATGTCTTTGGCCTTCCCTCTAAAGGCCCATTAGTCATTGACAAGGCTAGTATAGAGGTGGACTACAAAGGAGAGATTGAGGAGTGGTTGGGAACCACTTGATCTCGTAAAGGCATCATGGTTGGAGACATGCGTGTGCTTGAGGTCTAAGGGGTCTACCTTTTTTTTGTGCTCGTGGCTTTTTGAAGCTACTCTCCCAAGGAAAAATCATTAGCATAGAGTAAGCACAGGTGATGAGGAAGGTTCTAGAGAAGGGCACCAAGTTTAATTGGGCCTCCTTCATCGTCATCGAATTGCAAGCGGAGATTACCAGGCTTTGCTACAATTTGTAGGTGAGGTCTTACATTCACTTCGCATTCTTTGTAGTGTATTTGCGAAGGTTTGTAGAGTTCCTGATGATCTTAGATAGTAGACATTGGGTTGTATAGGATTGTGAATAGCTATCCAAGCCTTGGGTTAAGCACTTATTTGTGACCACTCACATGCAGGATTGCCCTAAAGGAATTGATGAGTCGTACTCAGTTATGACAAAAGCTCATTTGGGAAGGTCACGGTCAGCACAGGTGAGTGCCTCCTAATGGTCATTAGGGATGTGAGCAAGGCTAATTGATACATTACAGAGACAGTGGGGCCTTCCAAGACAAAAATCAAGAGGCCACATCCAATAGAGGAAGTTGCTGCTGTGGTTGGACAAGTGGACATCAAGAAGGTTTACCTTAAGATATCCAACTTCCGTGCAGTGGTTGTAGGTTAGTAGACATGTGTTAGATGCACTTGTCTTTTATGTAATTTTATTTTTATAATTTTTTATGTTTTCTTGTGTTAGGTCATGGTAATGCTACTATGCTATGTTTATGAGTTAGGCAAGAGGGCTGTTGAAGTAACGGTAGCGACAATAGCAGAGACAGCCCCTCCTCAAGCTAAGGACGAGAAGGCACCCCAAGAGGAGCTATTCCACCTTGAGTGTGAGTTCGCCAGCCTCTTCGATAATGTGCAACTAGGAGATCCTCCTGCATTGACACCTAAGGGCTTACTAGGTAAGTGCTCTAAGTTGCCATCTATTTTGCTCTTTGCTCTTGCATTTTTGGCTATTTAATTATTAAGTATTATGTTGTGGCACGTTACAGCCTCAAATGTCCATACCAGTGATCCACCACCAATGCAAATCCATTGCATGACGCCAAATAAATTTGCCTTCATGAAAGGCATAGTTGAGGACATGGTGGATCACATATAGCAAATGGATCCTAATCTCAGTATGTATGTTATTTTGTTTGAATTGCTTTACCAATTTTGTGGCTAATGTTGATTTTCTTGTATGCCAACAAGTTCTAAGCTCCGTTAGGATCTAAATCGAGCAGCCAAGGTGGATGCCATCCTCGAGTGTTCTCCTAAAGTGGGGTAAGTGTTTCATCATGTGTATGAGACAGTTAGCAAGTGCATGCTTTCTAGTGCAAAAGTGTTATGGACCTATAGGCACTCAAATGAGCACCTATGGAAATGCGTGCACGAGCTCAAGAAGACCATGGTGATCTAGACCACAAAGCTCGAGGACCTTTAATCCTATTATGATTTCTTATTAGCTTAAGCATAAGGTAATAATACCTGGCGAACTATAGATATCGATTATGCCAGTACTGGTTGGCAATCTGGGGAAAAAATGAGGTCACTTGGGAGATTATTGAGTAGAGATTTTAGATGAATCTACTCACTTGGAAGAGCTAGGAGTGGAAGAGCTTCAGTGCTAAGGTGTATAAACGGGGACACGTGCAAAAAGACCACAAGCACCACTACAAGTGTGAGTGAGACGTATATTTGCAGCAGCTCAAAGAAGAGTTCGTCAAAGCTTGTCGCCTTGAGTTGTTCATCGAGGTGATTAGTAGGAGTTGGGCCTTTGAGTTGTTTGCTCAGCACACAGTAGTTAGTGGGTCCCAAGAGTGGGAAATTACGATGCGTTCAGGGGAAACATCATCCACCACCTTTTTGATGTAGTTGCCCACATGGATCACCGTAGATGAGGGTAAGACCCTTGCAGGTGTTGAATTTGGCCATGAGGATTGGATGCAACTATCAAAGGTTGAGATCCTTTGATGCTCGGAGGAGGGCCTTGATAGACTGCCTCCAAACATGGGCAATGCAAGACCCTCTCAGGTTAGTTTTTTGTCTTATTTTTATGCCTTTTTCTATTAGTTGTGTATTGTACACTAGTTTATGAATTTTTGTGATTTTGATGTTGTTGTTGATAGGCACTAGGCGATGTTGCAGGCCCTAGCAGCACAGCAAAGGAAGAGGAGCCTTCACCCTCACCTAGCGCCACCGAATAGGCAGATCCTGATGTAGCCCTGTCATTGGGCATTTTTGTATTTTTGTATTTTTTGCAATGTAGTGTAGATGATCATGTCATGTAACATTATTCTTTTATAGCATATAGTGAATTTTTTCTATATGATGTGTATTTCTGTGTGTTAAGTGTTGCCAATGTGATAAATTGATGCAAAATGATTATTAGTTTTAGGTCGTTTCGAGCCAAAAATGTAAATAATGATTTGATAGTTTTAGGCCATTCTAGGTCCTAGTAATAGTTTAAGGCCATTTCGGACCATGTATTAAAATAGAGAGTGTTGCCAGTTGATGAACCATGATTTGTTAGGCTCCAATATCAGACCTCGATATCAGGTACGCAATATCGCAGCCTCACTAGTGATATCGGATACATGATATCGTGGTTCCTGTGTGAGCCTATAAATACACAATTGGATGCATGAGAGAGTCATAGGAAGAGTAAGTGTAGAAGTAGAGTCTTTTTGTCATTTCTAGTTCATCTCAACTCTTTCCCCAGTGCATGCCCACAGTGTGATGATTGTAATTGTATAGAACCTTTATTCGAGTGTGACGTACTTGGACATGCACATGACCGGCAATAAAGATCGAGATTACTTCATCATTGCAGCATCCACTTATCTCTTAATTACTTTAATTGTTAATTGTTATTTATTATTTCCTTTAGTTAATATTTACTTTCTTGTCATTTATAGTTCATGCCGTGAATGCAGAATGAGTACGACTTAATCATGAGCATTTAAGTGTGACTACTCAGTAACCCAGTAGTGTATCCAGGAGCGCTCAAGTAATATATGCTT
>MNCI01029388.1:608325-626419 GCA_015680685.1 Gnetum montanum
AACTATACAAGCTACGAACCCACCAATTTCAAGAGCTTATCAAGTGGGTAGCAAAGGAAGAAGGAGAAATGGCTAAATGGGAGAATGTTGAAAAATCACAGTGGCAAAGATCCCAGTCGTGGGGGAGGCCACCCTCAAACTAGTCACACCCTTCATATCATTCGAACCCAAGTGCTTATCAGGTTCAGCATCATGTTTCCCCAACTGGGTCAACATCCTTTATCTCACCACATTTTTATCATTCTCCTAAATACTATCAACCCGTATCCTATCCAACACAATCACCACCTCATGTGCCTTACACTTCTCCTCACCCTCAATATTCTTATCCTTCACCTCCTTCTACATCGCCACCAATTGTACCTGAAGGGTTTGCACCACAGCATCAACCCATGAACGTTACTTGTGCTGCTACTGTCAATAGCAGTGAGAACCCTCTACAACATCGAAGGTGTCCCTTCTTTAGACGTGACTGTAGAAAGGGGTAGCATAGTTCCGAGACCACTACATCCTCCCACTCAGCACAAGTTCAACACTGTGATGCATCTTTCTCCTCAAACCCAACACCTCATGTTACCTTATTAGGGCCACCAATCAATACTCCAACAACCGTGCGGCCTAATGAAGATAGCCACATAGGGAGACATATCGATCCTTGCATACCATCTTACAGTCAAGGGTGCCATAGTGGGTCAACTCCATATCAATTAAACTCATCTAGTAACTTGCCCCACTATGTCAACTTTAATACAGTGTGTGCACCCCAATTTGGGTACATTCCAACCACAACATCAAAAGACACCTAGTGGTTTGGATATGACTAGGTCCCAATATTTCTGAAATGCATGGATCCAACCCTTCCATTTATTAATTCTCGCTATGATCAAAAGTTTAGTTATGGGGGATATCCCCCATTGTAACAAACAGAATTAATAAATATTTTTTCTTTTCATTAATTTTACAATTTTTTTTAGTTTTTCATCTTTTAATTTGTTTTTTTATCTTTTTATTTATTGTTTCTTCTTTTTATCTTTTTATGAGTAATCTCATCTATGAATAAAGCACTCATGTGACTCATTGGTTGAGGTGTTGTTCTTTGCTATCAAGTCTTGAGTAACTAATTATTTGGACAACAAGCCCATCACATCCACCCATCCATTTTATTAATAAGAGGTGCTACTCTGGGTATGATGATATTCTTGTCATCATGAAAACTTAAAAGTAATTTTGTGCTCATTATGCCTAGAGCGAAAAATGATGGACTAAGAGAGAATGGCTAGCGTGTGACATCAAGGGAACTTGTGGATTCTCTTTAGTGACATCTGTAGGAGTTATCATGCAGCCTGGTTGGGCTAAGATCCTTGTACATCTAATAAAAAATGGGAGTAAGAGTAATAAAGGCACTCAATAAAAAAATGCTATTCTAGGGAGTTCCACTGGAAAGACATGCATCCATGCCTAAAGGTAGGCAGCTTCTGTAGATTACGCATGAAAAAAAAAGAGAAAAAGAGAGTGTGCCAAAGTAGCCAAACAAAAAGAAAAAAAAAAGATCAAGATAAAAAGTGTTGCAAAGAAATTTTGAATCACTCCCTTGAACGAACAACTTGTTGTCATGATACTCTTATGGTTATCCATCATGGGATGAAACAATGCGATGTCACTGATCAGAGGAATGGACTTGGTCTTGAGTTTGGAGCAATGGGCTAATGACACATTAATCATGCCCTACACTCAAGATTCATTATGCTCTGGGTTAGCTACCTCATGTCCTAATCTCTGCAATCCCTTCTACAATTCACCTCATCTCATTGTTCATGTATTTGTGATTCATGTCTTGTGTAGCATTGAATTCGTATCTCATCATGATGGTATCTATATGTGTGTGTTTTGTGGAATTTGCATGGATTACATTTCACCCTCTAGTGCCTACGGATATTTTTCAAGGTAGTTACGTAAGGGCATGATAGGTAGGAACCTACTTTGGGGAGGACCAACTTGCATAATCCTTGTAATTTATACACATTACAGATCACCATCACATCATTTTATCCCCAGAGTACCACATTGCCAACATTATTCTTTCCTTTATCATCCTTCTAAGTTCAAATGTTCCTATGCACCATCTCATGTCCTTTTTCCTCATTCTATTCATGAATTTCATTGTCAGATTCCACCCAATTATACCTTTTGTGCCTTTCGGCCTATTCAATGTTACGCTGCACCTTTCCAATTAACCTCAAATCCTTCATTTGTGGCCTTGGAAATTTAGAAATTCATTAATTTTACTAAGTACCCTATTTTCAATGGGCCTCGATATTAGGTATACGATATTGGGTCCGTGCGATATCACGTCCATAAAAACTATATATATGGATCCCCCATGCACGTCAACATCATTTTACACTATTCATGTGAGGGAAGTTGTTCAAATTTTTCTCCACGAACTTGCTAACTTGCGTGCCTCTCGTTCCAACATCCATAACTTGCTTGTTAACACTCTGATTCCCATTCCGATTGAACCCGTCTAAGCCCAGAGTGTTCAACTTAGTCATGGGGAAAGGGTACACTCCAAGTTGTACATAATTTTTCCAAAATTTGTCATTGCCTGAAGGATATCATAAAGGGTAAAGGACCGGAAAAACTGTTAAACATGTTGCCAAATCAATTTTATCTCTTCACTCATACTAGGGGAATTAATTTTTGGAACCACCTAATCAAATTGGGCCCAATATCAAAAATTTTAAGGAACATTTTCATAAAATTTCCTAACTCTGGATCACACAAAACAAGAAACGAATTCATTAAAGGTAATAAGTAAGGTATGAATCAAACTTTGTAAGCAACCTTACTAATGGACAACCCCGTGTGATTGCAGATGGCCCCTAAACATGGACAACAAGGAGAACCCTCTCAAGGTGCATCCAAACGACCAAAGAGAGGTAGAGGCCAAGCATCTGTCGAGGAACATGCAGAACATGAGGCACAATCATTCAGCATCCATCTGGAGCCTCTTATTACTATGCAATTGGGACAAGAGGAGCTGCTGAAGCACCTGAATAAGGACAATGTCTCACGTTGTCCCCAAAATGTATTCAAGCAATCCATGAAAGGTCCATGTCAGTAGCCATGATCGTGGAACTCAACTTTGGACCTTTCACAGAGTTCGCTCCTGAAGCAGTTAGGGACCAACTCAAAGGATCCCCATTATGGCCTATGCTTTTTGAAAATGATGCCTGGTACCTGGGAGAGACATACCGATTTTGGCATAATAAAGAAGAGGGCGCCACTGTTGATATTGGTGGTGTTTCTATAGATTTCTTTACCAAGGCCATTTCAGAAGTGTTGAATCTTCTAAATACAAGGCCAAAAGTTACTCACCTACCCATTTAGTTCGATGCTGATGCACGAAGAATTTAGTTGAAAAGGGCGTACAGCAAGGAAGACAAGGTGTATGGAGAGTTGACCCTGGAGGAAAAGATTTATTTCAAGATCGGTACTTATCATATCTTCCCCATGAAAGGATTAAATAGAATCTCAACATATGCGGACAGAGTAAGTGCAATATTGATGGGTAAGGTAAATGCCAACCTACCCCATCTGTATCTCATGGAGATTTTGAGGCAATTTGAGAAATGCAAGATAGGGAAATTCACATTTCCCTTCCCTTGTCTCATCAGGAAGCTGTGTTGACATGTTGGAATTCTGGGGTACACTAATGATGTCCCTAGAAGAGCCCAGAATGCTTCATTTGTTAAATTGCTGAAGCCACCAACCCCAAGGAAAAGTGTTGGTGAGACATTGGAGCTAGAACAAGAATAGATGGTGGGACCCATAGTAACTCAAACTACAGGGCCTAACCAACTCCCAAGCACAAGGCCTAGTCAACAGTAAGAAGCGGTGCCTAGCACAGGCTAGAGAGACCAACCACCGCCACCGCTGCAGGATTATCGACTGTCGATTAGTCATCTCAAAGCCATCGTTGAGATGGTCAGCTGGGGAAGTCATGATGATGCCAATCTCTTCTGGGTCATTGACAACATTGTACGATCCATAGTTTCCATAGATTGTGCACAGGGCGAAGTGTCCATCCAAATAGGAGGAGGGGAGACACACTGGTCACAACAGATCTCGGGAAACACTGCATCCTTTTAGGTGCAATGAGAAATAGGTGAAGGTTCCACAATCGTGGTTATGCAACACCAAGATGTAGCAAGATTCCTTCAATGTCCCTATTGTGCCATCGGTATATTTCATAGGAGCACGTGATGCTCAAACTTTGGCCAGTCCATTGATGACTCCTACAGAGCATGAGGATGTTCTCGATTGATTACTGCAGACAGGACAAGTGATGACATCCCGCAAGATGTCACAACAACTCAATCAAACCTCATCTCCACCAAAGGGAGGCTNCTCAATCAGACCTCATATCCACCAAAGGGAGGCTGGTCATGGTAGAGATCAGGGCTGAGCATGCAGAGGTGGAGTTGGAAAGACTCCAGGAAAGGCTCATCACCTTGCAAGCTACATAGTGGGATCCATCTCAATTCATCCCTGCAGACTAGCTAGAATCTTTCAGGATAGAGCAACTTAATAAATTATTGGTAGATAATAAAAGAGTGGAAGAGGAGAAAGAGAAGGCTGATTAGGATGCTTCTAAGGCACAAGCGTAGACATATGCACATACCAAAGGACTTAAGGCCTTGTAGGAAGAGAATAAACAGCTTGCTGCAAATAATCTTCGGTTGACCACTGTGGAGAAACAAAAGAATGTTCTTGAAGAGAATTTTCAGTAGTTACGAGAATAGTTAGCCAGGGTCAACTAGGACATGAATCACTTGGCCAAAGAGAATCAAACCCTCTCAATGGAGAAGGTACGCATAATCCATCAAAAGATGGCAATTAAAATAAATGCGTGGCAAAACGAGGCCAAGCAACATGAGAAACTGAAGGAGCACTTTAGAGATCAAGTGGGGATGTATAAGAAAGTCATTGAAAAAGAGATCCATATGACCAAGGCCCACATTAATACCTTCAATGCTCAACACGCTAATTAGCAGGTCATATTAGACACCTATGCATTCATCCACCAAGTAGAGCTCAAAAGCTGGGACCTATAGATACAAGATCTTACAAAGTACATGGAATTGGCAAACCTGCGGTATGCCAATTTATCCATGTTAATAGTAGGATGCCCGAGAATAGAGCTGGAGAAGCAGGTAGCTACCACCTACGCAAAATATGAAATAGAATTTACAAAGCACAAGAAGATGCTACAGAAGTTAGAAGTGGCAAATTCTAAGTTAGAGGTGGTCAAAACTAACTACCAGGGACAAAAAGATGTTGCGAAAGACTTGGCTTGATAGCTTACAGATTACCAGAAATACAAGGATAAAGCCAGAGCCTACGAGGAGGAATGACGGCTGTTTGCAGCCTGGTATGTCAAAGAAAATCAAATGTTCCTGCAATTGCCGTGTCCATGGGAGGTGTCGACTCCATCAAACATTGGAGCATCAACATGGATGGAATAGGACCACTGAACTAAAGAGGAAAAGCTCTAGGCACTCTTTCAGAGCCATCAAATTCCAAAAATTGGAGCACAAGATAAGAGGAAGTGACCCATTGAAGAGCCACTACCACCTAGAACCACATGAGTTTCAACAAAGTTTTGTACTTTTGTAATTTTGTGTCCATGTCCCAATTTTGTTGTATGCAATCCTCCACTGCGGAATGAATAAATTCCTAGTCAGTCAATAATCCCATACCTATCCATTGTGTAATCAATGCGGCTTGTTCTCATTTTGTTTAACTCGAGGATGAGTTTTCATTCAGTCATGGGCGTATGATGAACCATGATTTATCAGGCTTCGATATCGGACCCTCGATATTAGGTACGCGATATCGCAGCCTCACTAGCAATATCAAATACATGATATCGTGTTTCCTGTGTGAGCCTATAAATACACAATTGAACACATGAGAGAGTCATAGGAAGAGTAAGTGTAGAAGTAGAGTCTTTTTGTCATTTTTAGTTCATCTCAACTCTTTCCCCAGTGCATGCCCATAATGTGATGATTATAATTGTACAAAACTTTTATTTGAGTGTGACGTACTTGGACACACACATGATCGATACTAAAGATCGAGATTACTTCATCGTTGCAGCATCCACTTAGCTCGTAATTACTTTAATTGTTAATTGTTATTTATTATTTCCTTTAGTTAATGTTTACTTTCTTGTCATTTACAATTCATGCTATTAATGCGAAATGAGTACAACTTAATCACAAGCATTTAAGTGTGACTACTTGGTAACCCAGTAGCATATCCAGGAGCACTCAAGTAATATACGCTTGGTAATCCTAGAAGTAGTACATGAGGTCCAAGATGTGTACAAATGATTAAGGACGGATGCTCATTGCACTTATGCTAACTTAGATTCTCTTCTCCCACTCCCTCTTAGCTTAAAACGAATTATTTTCCATTACCTCTAGGAGTAGCACTAGCTTAGGACCACATCATACACCTCACTCTGGACTAAACCATACATAACAAAGCAAATACCAGTTTAGGTGGGAAGACAATGAACTGCGATCAACGTGTAACTATCTAGATACCACAACTAGCCTGTCCACGAAGTTCGACTAGATCGTGCATGAACACTCATATTCGTATGGTTGAGTGTAGGAGTACCTAGCCACTCATCACCAGTTTTGGGCCTTGGTGGGTCGCACTGGTAGTGTTAGGCCATTCTAAGCCATGTGATAGAAAAGGAAAAAGGCTACCAGTTTTAGCTCGTGGTGGGCCATGTAGTGGTTAAGGTATTCTTAGGTCATGTGTGCCAATTTGAGGCCTTAGCAAGCCTTGTGTGCTAGTTTTAGGCCTTGGCAAGCCGTGGCGTGTTTTTGTAAGTTTTGAATCTTATCATTTTATGTGTTTTACTATTTTTGTGTGTAAATTGACAACTAAAAAATACTAAAATGAGTGTAAAAATAACAACGAAAGAAAGAATGCAAAAGCACAGAAAGACAAATAATGCCAAAGTGCAAACTAAGCAAAAAATGTAAAATGAGAATAAAATGCAAACAAGCGAAACATGCAAAAGTGGCGTACGCAAGGACTTGACACCTATTGGACCAAGGGCACACCTTAGTCATGCAATTATTTCTTAACTCAATGTGGGTTAGGTGGCACATAGGGCTTGGAGGGTACAATATGGTACTCGCCTTGACCTTCGTTAGTTATGTCAAAGGGAAATTTTGCACACAAAGCATCTTCTGAATGGTTAGGAGTCTCTGTTGGCTCTTTAGGTTGATCTGCTTCACACTTCTCGCCTTTGTCCTCTGTGGGAGGCATGTCATCGGGGAACTTTACCTCTGATCCTTGTTCAATGTCAATGTTGCTGATGGTTAGAGGGGCTGCATTGTCACTTTGTATGATAACCTCTCCACCTTCGTATGGAAGATGGATTTCCTGATGGATCGGGGAGGAGACAACTTGCAACTAGGCTAACTAGGGCCTACCCAGGATTAGGTTGAAACCTAACATCTTCTCAATGATTATGAAGTTAGTTGTGATGGAGGATTGCTCCCCCACCATGAAGGCTATCATGAAAATCCCCCTTAACAACAACACGTGACTCATTGAAGGACTTTAAGCATGTTGTCTTCATTGGTTAAATCTAGTTAACAAGATCAAGTTTGTCAATGATTGTGTATGGGATGACATTGGTTGTCGCCTCATCGTCAACATGCATCCTCTGAATCCTACATTTTCCCATGCTGATAGTTATGAATATCAGCGTGGTAATAATGGCTTAACCCTTCTTAGGGTCTACCTTGATCACCTCAACCTAAAACACCAAGGGCATTGAACTTGATTCTTACGGTGGAGGAGGCAACATCACAACATGAATGGACTGTTCGTCTGTTGAAATGTCCTCCGTGATGGGAATGGAAGTCAACATGTGCACTAATGCTTCACAATGGGCAGAGGAAGTCATTATGAGGCCGTACAGGGTAAGAGTTATGTTTTTCTATTCTAAAGCTTACATGACTTGTGCCAATGCGTCAAGGAAGTCATTTATGCTATTTTTTGCTCTATTGTTGACATTGGCCTTCACGTCCTCCATGCAACCCAAGAGATAGATCTCTCATGAAGGGGATTTGGGCTTGGTCTACTTGGTTTGCTTTGGAGCCTTGGTGCTTCATTATTAGTTGGGTTGCTTTGGAGCCTTAGTGCTTTGTGGTTGACTGCTTGTTGTGGTAGCCTCTCTAGTTGTTTGGGCCATTGGTATAGAAGACAAGGGGATAGGCTTTGGTGGGCCTAATGCCCTTTGCTCCTAGTGTTGCCTAAGCATCTAATTAGCAAGGCATTCATTAAGCCTTCTAGTTTGCCATCTCGTTTGCTTATTGGCATCATTTGTAGGACAAGGTCTTAGGTGAGTAGGAGTCGATGTATTACCCACCATTGAACTTCCAACAAGTAGAAAATTTGCACGTCACGACATCCTTATGGCAAAGGGTGTTTGGGCTATTGTAGCTACAACGTGTTACAAGGCCTTGACCACGAAGGGTGTTATAGGTGCCCGAGGTGGTGCTTTGATGACAAAAGGGATCTTTGAATTAGTTGATGCCCCAGTGTTACTAGAGGGCACACGAACCACGAATGGCTCCCATGCTAGTTCTGCATCATCATCAACATTGATGGCATTAATGATGTACCTTGCACTACTTATGTTTAGAGGATCCTTGTACACCCCCATTGATTGGTTCTCGGGGCACATTGGGTTGGTAGCATCAAGGATTAACTCACCCTTGTCAATCATGCGTTGAATGTCGTCCTACAAAGCCATGAAAAGTCTATGTCATGACCTTGTGGTGATGATATTGGCAAAACTAATCTAATCGAAAGTGCTTAGGGATCGGAGGCTCATTAGGTAGTGCAACCGACGAGTTCTTGACAAGCTCGCAATATCGATCATACCACTTGTGAGCATCCTCAAACATCTACTTGTACTAGATGCGTCTAGCATTAAGCAATTGGTCCAAAATATCTAACTGCTTGATATGCAATGGTGTATACTTCAAGCAATCCTTGCACTTGAAATTAGGCCTTGTGGTAGCTGGTGCCATGGCCATTGATGATGCAGGCTTGTTGGTCACTGCAATGCTAGAGCTGGCCACCTTGTTATTGGCTGGTGCCTTGGGTGGCTTGGCCATTGATTTGACGTTGGCTGGTTTAGCCTTGTTGGCCATCGCTGTGACAGTTGTGGTTGCTTACTTGCCTTTGTCCTTGTCTTTCTTCTTCTTCGCATGTAGGTTCTTGTAGGCCACATAGGCCAAGTCCTTGCTAGCCTCTATCGCATCTTGGATGCTCTTAGTTTGAGCAAACACTTGGCTCAGGGACTGCAAGCCAAGGTAATACAGTTTTAATTTGATAAAGTTGTTCACTGCACCTTTGAAAATAACCAGCAAGTGGACCTTTGCTATAAGTTAGCAAATCTCATTTAGGGAAGTGCTTCACCACTAAATGAATTTCTACACGGGCTTTAGGTGAGCTTGCTTTACTTGCATCAGTTGGTTCAAGGTTGATTTAGGTGTTAAGTTGTACTTGAAGCATGTAACAAATTACATGAGCAATTCCTCCAATGAAGAGATGGAGGCCTTAGGGAGTGCATGGTACCAGTCTAGTGCTTTACCAATTAGGAACATGGAAAAGACATGGATGATGGTGTTTAGTCATGCCTATAGGAAGAGGCACTCTGACTAGAAGGTGACTAGATGAGTTTTAGGGTTTCCTTTACCATTATATTTGGTGACTTGTGGGAGTGGGACCCCTGTAGGTAATGCTCGTGGTGGGATCATATGGCTAATTAAATTATCTTGGTAGAAGTCCATCACCTATACTATTTCAGAGGAGGTGACCTTGAGCTGCTTGACCTCTTCAATAAGGGTTTGGATTAATTGGAATGCTTAATCTAAGTTGGGTGTGGTTGTAGTAGGCTGTGCAGGTTGTGCTGCCCATTGAGGTTGCTAGGTGGCCCACGACTTGCCTCCAAGTTGTGTGACCACGTGTGATGCCTATTGTGTGGGCTGTGCCATGGACATAGCACTTGAGCCCCATCACTAGTTGATGATTTGGATCATCGAAAAAGGTGCTGATGTGATAGGCAAGATGAATGATACCTGAGTTGCATATGGCGGGGGCAGAATGTGTGTAGTGTACATGTAAGGTTATGTGGGCACAATGGTTGTTGTTGCAAATGGCTGGGCAACTTGAATAGTCTAAATAAATTGAATGGACTAAACAGGTTGGGAAGAGATGATGAAAGGCACACTGAAGGAAAGGTTGAAGGGTAGGACAACATCCTGATATGTTTGCTACGTTTGATGAGTTACCACCATAGGTGTTGACCTGGGTGGCAACACTAGATTGTGGGACAATGAAGGAAGAATAGCCAAGGCCACTTGCTAGAATGAGGCATGGAATGGGTTATCATACTTAGACTGAGCCTCGAACTCATCTAGCTCCTCATGGAGCGGCTCCTCGTAGTTCATTCCTACCCCATGGCCCATGTTGCAGATGATGTTATCTAACATCCACTGGTAGTCTTCTGTGAGTGGGATAAAGTTAAAGTTGAAAGCGAACCATTCCCTCTTGTTACGATGGATATGCTCACTACTACGTTTAGCTTTCATTTCTTGGTGGCCTAAAGGCAAACTTGCTTGGAACTTTGCATAAATGAAGTTATATTGGTCATCATTGTGCACCATTACCTTGGGAGGTAGGTTGCACAACTTGAGAGACTATTTTTGTGCTAGGACAGGACCCCTAGGAATGTCAATTGGAAACTCCTACTGTACAAGCGGGAACACAACCACGCTTGAGGTGGAGGTTGAAGGTTGCTCAGGGTTCATGATGTAAAGAGAAATGCAAAATGTTGCTTGTGCAAGAAGGAAGTAAAAATGGCTAAGTGTAAAAAATGTAGAAAAATAACTAACTTTGAAATGTGGTAGAAACAACTAAGTGTAAATGCGTTGAAAAATGGCTAACTTTGGGACTACGCTCAGAGCCAACTATGCTTGCTATGCTAGAACTAGCTATGCTCTATTAGAGACCCAAAATTTTTACTAAGTGTAAACATTGGTGTTGTTAGGTGGGGTTCTAGGGGAATCGATGATGGGGACCAATTTGCATAGAGTATAGAGAGCACGCAAGGCAACAACCAAGGAATTTGGCCAAAGAAGCAAATGGTGAAGGCCCTCCTTCTAGCACTAGAAAATTGTAGCAACTAAAAATGTTAGAGGTTGGAATGGGACACTGAGAGGTCCGTAGTCACATAGTCTTAACCCTGCTCTTGTGTGAGGGCCTACTAGAAAATGGAAGCAAGCTTCCCAGAACGGTCTTGTCGATCAAACTAGGACTTACGGGTGTTATGATAAAATGTGTTTTAAGGTGATTATGTAGTGTTCACAATGCTCACGAGGGTGAGTTTATTCAAAGTTTTAAGCATGAAAATGGAGGTACGAACATGAAAATAGATGCATGAATAGTGAATAATGCGAGTAAAATGTCAAAAATGTACAAAAAATGTGAAACATATACAAAATGAGAGTGAAAGGAAAGATGGAACCACCCCAAATGGGGAAGTGTAGTCAATTGTAAAGAAAAGGTGAGGAGGTATGCAGTGTACAAACAGGCATAGTAGGCAACATAGTCATAGTCTTAAGATGTTTGGCTATGAAGATTGATGTCCACCATGAAGTTTGAGCTTGCTAGGTTGCCTGTCGTGGTGGCCTTTGAGCTTAAGTGATGTGTAGTGTGTTGGGTGACGTCCAATGGTATCCACTGGGGTCCTAAAGTTCACCAAGGTACTAAGTGTGCTTGGGTACAAGGGTGCTTGGGAAGCAAATTTGCTAGTCGAATGTTTGAAAATGCCAACTAGAATGCCAAAATGCCAACCTTGCTTTTTGATTTGCCAACCACTAGAACATGAAAAATTAGGATATTTATAGGCTTAGGGTTAGCATGAGCTATGGATTGGGTGACACAAGGTAGACAGGTAGTTGGAACTACGTTGAGCCAACTACACTCCCATTGAAGCAAATGGTGTTCTCTTGGTGTGCTACAATGGACCCTATGAGATTACTAGACCTTGACTACACTACCAAGACTACATGTTAGAGTGTTGAATATATTTCAAGGTACCTGCAAATAATGCAAAAAAGTATAGTTTGGAGACTATGCTATAGGACTATACTACCACTTTTCTGAGTGATGTCAAGTGTAGGTACAATTCAGGGGCAAATGGGGGGTGCAAATGAGACAAAGCTTGTTGATCTTGCTTATTGAAGGAATGTTGGAGTTGAGATGCAAGCCAGTGTTGAGTTCTGGAGACTTCTGAAGGTAGTTCTTCATGGCTACCCTAGTTATGCTCTACAAAGTAGCCCAAGGGGTTAGGCAAATCTTGCAAAAAAGTGACGTTTAGCCTGGCTATGCTGACTACGCTCCAAAGCATAGTCCTGATAGGGAGAACATAGCACAAACACTTAGAAAAATCTTGTAAAATTATTGTTTGCATACAGACTATGCTAGCTATGCTCTAGAGCATAGTAGGGAGTGTAGCACTAGAAATTAGAAAATCTACCTAACTGTTTCGTCTATCCCATACATGCTCAGCATCCTCTAGCCTAACACTTGGAAAAATTTGCAAAACTGGTTATTCCAACGCTAACTACACTGGCTAGGCTTTAGAGTGTAGCAAAAAGAGTAGAGCATAGTCAAGACACTTAGAAAAATTTGCAGTTGCTATTGACACTTAGAAATTTTGCAAACTTGAACTATTAATACCAACTACACTTTCGAGCATAGTCACAACAGTGGGAGTATGGTCTTAACAGTTAGAGAAAATTTGTCAAGTTTTGATACTTAGCCAAATTTTTAGTTGAGACTTGGGAGCTCCAAATTTGGTGGTGTTTCACCCAATGTGGGTTGGAATAGGCACATTCCAAGGACACAAGATTGCTGAAAACAACTCCTTTGCATTGATAAACTAGGTAGCAAACTATTTGCTTTCAATGTTGAATGCCTTGACTATGTTCTTCACCTCTTGGTAGTGATTCATTCATGTGGCTAGGTTCTCCATGATAGATCATTAATCTCTGAATTACCCTTTGAGAACTTTGAGTTTAGCATTAGTAGTCTCAAGATTTTTCTTGGTGTCCTTATGGTGTTTAAACTTGGCCTTGTATAGTAGTCTCTAAATTGCCCTCTGAGTATGTTTCGGCTTCAGCTACAGACTGTTTAAAGATGCCCATTATTGGCTCCTCCTCAACTTTCTGAAATCATTCCTAAAGCTATTTGAGAGCTTCATCTCTTATCACTATTGAGCTAAGGATTACAGGGTTTGCAAATCAGGCACAAAGTACAGCAACCTCCACATCCAAGTGTTGATTTTGTTCTTGAGCCATTTCTAGTTGCCCTTTCAAAATAATGCATCTGTCCCTTGCATTTAGCAACTCCAACTAGGTTGCAGTGATGTTCTCTAGAAGATCAAAGATGTCTGAAGTTGGTTGCCTGGTTCTTACTAGTCGTTCTGGCAACTTTTCATGCTAGGCTATGTCTAAGTTTCTGCTAACCGCGCCTATAAACGTTTGCACATTTTGAAGTGCAAATACGTCTAGTACAGATGTCGTGGATGCATTTAATGCTTTAGCTACATGGTCAGCCATCACTTCAACCACTGTTTCCTACCCTTGGTGCTACATCACCAAGATAGTTACCCCTTTGCCTTCCTCCAACTGCATTAAGAAGGTGGTGGCATTCCTAGAGATTTTTGGGAATAGATGGTGTTGTGATAGTGACATCATCACCTCCCAAGCATTGGGATTCAACCTCGTAGGTAGTTACATTCTTTGGACAAAGAAGATTGGACCACCCCTCTCCATCTAGCTAACTATTTGTGCCACCTCATTAAGATGACTCGTTGCTAGCTAGTACATAGATGGATCTACCCCACTCATTTCTACATGTTTCTCTTATTTGCTCAAGAGATGTTCTTGGATTTTGCGCAGATGCTCAATGGTTGTGTGGGCTTTCTATGTTGTTTCCTGAGTGGGTGGTGGTGGTGGTTGCTCCTCTAATTGAGTCATCACTAGCATCTTCTCTTTCATGATCTTGGACCATGAAGCCAAAGGAGTATGCTTGAGTGTATCATTAGAGTAGCAAACAATTCTTGCCCTCTTGAAAAGTTTTCAGATGAGGCATGGAAAGGGTAGGGTCTTCCTTCCACATCATTTTCTTTGAAATGCTTCTCAATCTCCAAGTATAGTAGTTGTGGAACGTTAACAAAAAAATTTCTGCTTAGAGCGATGCATGCTTGGGCAGAGAAGGCAGTTACCTTCCTTGGCCTCACTGTTGGATTAAGGTGATAGGCCATGATCTTGAAGTAAATTTTCTCCACCAATGTGAGTGCATCATAGTCCTTATGGTTCACCCTATGGCATCGCTAGGTCCACTCTTTTTTGGCCTTAGGGTTACCTTGCATGGATAATTCTGCCAACTATGTTCTACTGTCGAGCAACCCAAGTGCCTGTGTAATAGCTTTTGTTGAGTAGGACACTTGAATGTCCTAGATCTTGACTATAAATCCCAACCTTCGATTGTTTTAGAAGAGGTATGTGTCTCTCATGTACCACTCCCCATTGGATTTTATGATTGGCCACATGAAAGAGGTTCACAATTGAGTTTGGACATCCTCTGGAGCTTTCTCCAAAAATGGCCCGAAGTTGATCTCTTGAAGAACGAATCATTGAATCTCTCGAGACTTGATGATATTAAGGCAGGCTTGAGTCAAAGTGACCTTAAGCCTTGGTATGGGTCTAGGCACTTCTCCTCATTGTGATTATTCAGTTAACACTTCTTCTTCTAGAATTTGTTGGATAGATTCCACTTCGGGCTCCTCATGAAGAGGTCCCATTGCATGGGTCACCTTTGGAAGTTCTTGGCCTTGTTCTTGTTGGTCCCTTCTAGCTCTGAGCTACTTCTCTTGTGGTTGGAAGGGTTCTCCTTCCTTTGGATGTTTTTGTTTTGGTGCTGATGGGACGCGATATCACATGGGCGGCAATATCGCATACGCGATATCGCGTCATCCCCTGTGGTATCGCGTACGCGATATCGCGTCATCCCCTGCGGTATCGCGTACGCGATATCGCAGTGCACTGCCAAGTCTATAAATAAGAGGCGGCTCTCCCTTGTTTT
The DNA here is from genome assembly GCA_015680685.1 of Gnetum montanum. Lineage (NCBI taxonomy): Eukaryota > Viridiplantae > Streptophyta > Gnetopsida > Gnetales > Gnetaceae > Gnetum > Gnetum montanum. The sequence continues at coordinate 623,584 of MNCI01029388.1, forward strand.
CCCATCTAGATCTAGACCCTTAATGAAACTCTGGCAGTTTTACCTCTCCAGAGATAGAATATTTTCCATGTGCCCGCAGTAGGAGCTCCAAAGTGAACGGATCTTTATTCGAGCAAATATTGTACCTGAACACATGTTTGTGTACGAAAATAAAGACGAACTTCTTGGATAAACCTTGCAGTGCATGGAATAGGCTAAATAGGATTTTATTTATTGTTATTTACTATTTACCATTTAAATGCTTTATTAGTGATTAAATCTTTCTCAACCCTTCTCTCCTAGTTAAGTGTCTCAGTATGACCGCTTCGAGCACGTGCGTTACGCTTGGTGATCCCAGCAACAATTAGCGTTTGGTAACCAAGGTTGCATTGGTTCAAGGTGTGAATAGTAAGTGGGAACGGATGCTGACGCTAGGTTAATTTAGACTTAATTAGTTAGTTAAAGTTAGTTAATTAATCTCTTCAACTCTTCACCTTATCAGCATAGGAGATAAAACCAAAAAGACATAAAAATCATATACCTGAGACTTACTTAACCATACACCGTGACAACTACAAGTAAGTCTAGGAAGACAAGAAATAATTAACCTTAAGTGTTCCATGAGGCGTGTAGGCACTTAGTTTGCGGAGTTCGATAGGATTGCGCGTGTTACGCTTGTATTCGTATGGTTGAGTGTAGGGATACCTTGCCACTCATCATTGGTACCATTGCCGAGGACTGAGTATTTGTTCGCTAAGTAGAACATAGGAGATCACTCACATCATTGGGAGATTTAATGAACCTTAGGGTTAATTAAGAAAATTTATATAATGGTTAAATAGCACACCGAATAATAAACATGTCTTCTTCTTCGAATAAGAGCAATTCACCACCTAGGGATCATACAAAGAACAGTCGGCAGTCTAAAACACATAACCAAAATCAGCCAATTCCTCAACAATATAGGGTGGTATATACTCATCCTGATGAATATATACCTAAATTTACTTTTATCCTCCATCAGGATGAATAGATGTGCTGGAGAGACTTGCAAGGTAACATAGTGTTACCTCCAGATCGTGCAGTCCCCAACATGCTCCTCCATGCTTTGGCCTAGATTGCATGACTCAGCTCTATGCTGAATATGTTATAGGTGACTGTGACACAAGGGATTACTATCCTACATCTGCACAACGTATGAGAGACTCAAGGCAGGAGAGCCAACATACATTGTTGAAGGGCAAAGAGGTCCTGCACGTCCTAAGTGAAATAGGAGATGGTGAACCACTTATAATGGGTTCTTTATCGGAAGATGTTCCTCCTTCTAATGATAGTGAGGAGGTGGGGTATTAGAACCTACGCTCCACGATACACACCCCTAGTTCTGATCCTCGTGAACACCAATTGTTCACTAAGGGAACAATAACACATGACAAGGATAGGCACTCAGATCGTCATCCCGATCAGGGCCAAAGCCACAAAAGAGAAGGCAAGAAACATTTTCATGGCGATGGTTCTCCTTCTTCTTCCCCTTCTTCACATCACTCACCCTCTCCTTCCACATCTAGGTGCAGCCATAGAGAACATAACGGTGAGGATAGAGGTAGACAAAATGAGAGACCTCGACGAGAGAGTCGAGAGCGAGGACAAGGGCATGAACAAAGGGAAAGTAGGGAACAACGTAGACATCATAAATGTCATGAAAGAGATGATCATGACGAACCCCTACTTGCAACCCAAAATATGCTAGATTTAATGGAGGCACTGAGAATACCAACAAGGCATTTAAAAGATACTCGGATCAAGCGCTTAGACATGAACAATATACCACGCTTCGAAGGGGGATACAACATGGATCTGCAAAATCATTTATAGGCATTCCATGATGCCTGTGCCTTGCAAAACATAGAAAATGAGTGGCAGAAACTAAAGTTGTTTCCCAGGACACTCATTAAGGAAGCAGAGAGTTGGTACCGGTCCTTAGAACCAGAAACCATTAGGAGGTGGAGTACGATGTTAGAACTTTTCAATGATAAATATCAAACATACTCCAGAGTGTCTAACTTGTGTAAGCAGATCCAAGGATGGAAGCAAGGTACTCATGAACTCTTGGATCCTGCCATGGGCTGCTACTACGCATTGTTACATCGTTGCCTAGGCCATTGTTACGCATAGCAGGATCAACTCCGCCACATCGTAGATGGGCTAAGGTATGAAACTAGGAGAACCCTTGGGACTTATGCCCAAGGGAGACTATCAGAACTTAGATCCCATGAAATTCATCGCTTGTTGGAACAAGTAGCCAAAGAATAAGGGGAGCTACGAAAAAGGGAAAGTGCAGAAGAATATAACCATGATCCCTCTCTTCGATAGAAGGGAGTGAGATTTTGTGATGAAGAGGGTGATTCACCAATCGAAGAGTTGGTGAATAGGAATACCTTGCCGCTTCAAAAGCTAACAATAGAAGTAGCGGCTAGGGTAGATGAAGTATGGAGCTCCTTAGACAGTAAAATTGAAACTGTCCTGAAAATTGTAGAAGAGTTTAAGGAGGAACGAAGTAGTGACAAGGACAAGAAAAAGTGAAGAGATTTAGGCCCTGCATGTGACAAGGGTAAGGGGAAAATAACTATCTCTGATGAGGCTATGGATTCAGACATAGATAATGACGGTGGATGTAAGATCAGCTAATATGACCATCCCAAGGGATGTTGTCCAATCATCTCACATCTATAAGAGTATGGGGTGTATGCACTCAACCCGAGACTCAACAGACGACAGACACCCCGAAGGTTACCTTATCCTCAAGGTAACCCAAGGCAGTTCCACCAACCATTAACCTACTATCCAAGTGGAACTC
>MNCI01029390.1:9133-30987 GCA_015680685.1 Gnetum montanum
TCTACCGATCAACTGTTTCTGACCAATAGAGTCTTCCCCAGCAGAACGATTACTCCTGTCACTGGTGCTCAAAGCGGACTGTGCTCTGTTTCTGCCGTAAGACGATGCTGTCAACAATTGCCAAGACGCTGCTCTCTGTATCTCTACTCAAAAGTGATAAGTGCTCCAGTGCTCAGAAAAATGCCTTTGCTTCTTTGATTTGCCAACCCCTGTATCTTTGTTAACTGGGGTATTTATAGGCTGCGACGCTCCGTGGAAAAGGCACAACCCTAATGATGTGTGTCCCGAATGTTTCGGGTACTGTTGGTTTGACCATTTTTGTGTCAGATTTCACGACTACACACAATACGCTTATTTGCGTATTGCGCGTGTAAGAGTAGATGCTTGTCGGGCATGTCTCAACTATCTTTGAGTTATGTTATGCTTATTCATGCTGCATTGCGTGCACAAGCGTAACATAACATGGAAACAATGGATTCAAGCTGTTTTATGCTTGCTTACGCAGCCACGCGTAGTGAAGCGTAAACGATGTCTAGTTTGGCAACACAATACGCTGTGATACGCTACGTTGCGTGATGAGCGTATGACGAGCAATCGCACTTTCTTAGACTTTGCCTTTGACTGTTTTGGAGCGCATTACGCTGCCGTGCGTAACAGAGCGTAAAACTGACCTTGCACAAAAGACTTAGCAAAATACACAAGAAGTCGCATATTACGCTGCTCAAGCCTCTCCCTATGCCGAAGTAACTATCCTTTTGATGCCGGACTATGTTTAAACAGAATCACGCTGAGCGCCATTAAGCTACGTCACGTGATGTAGCGTAAACAAAGAAAGCATAGAAAGATTAGGAATCTGCACAAGAAGTTGAGGACTTGATGCTACGTGCCTCTTGGTGTTGCTCTGTCTTACTCTCCCCTCTGGAATTCTGACATGCGCCCTTACCTGAATTGCGAATCTTTGCCTGAGGCCGACTCGCAATTTTCATGGTGTTTCAAGGCATACACCCTAGATTCCTGCAAGTGTGACACAACTGAACAACATCCCTTAGGATGTTCATATTAGTAAGTGTCACACTTACCATCATCATCTGAGTTACTATCCACAACCATCTCTATCGCAGCCATTTTACCTTTACCCTTAGATATGGCACGTTTAGCTTCCTTACATCTCTGACACTCACGCCTTCTAATTTGCTCCTTAGACTCTTCAGCAATTTTTAATACAACTTGAAACCTATTGTCCATGGAGTCCCATAATTCATCAAACTTAGCCATGATTTCTAATTGCAATTTCTGGAGTGGGAAGGTTTTCTGATTAACCACCTCATCTCTAGTGAATTCATCCTCACTATCACAAAATTGAACCCCCTTTTCTGAATAGAAGGATCCCTATTGTATTCTATTGCACTTTCATGTTTTCTCAGTTCTCCCTTCTCCTTGGCCACTTGCTTAATTAATTTTTAACTCTGACAGGAACTTAACTCTATCAATCTCCCTTGGGCATAGACGCCAAGGGTTTTCCTGGTTTCATATTGCAACCCATCTATGATATGGCGAAGTTAATCAAGCTGAGAATATCTATGGCTAGGACACCTATGCAATAGAGAGTAGTATTGGCTAATAGCAGCATCCATGGGCTCCTGATTTCCTTGTTTCCATCCTTAAATTTGTTTCTTTAGATTGGATATTCGAGAGTACGTTTGATATTTGTCATTGAACAATTCCAACATCATACTCCACCACCTGATTGATTTTGGTTTCAAGGAACGATACCAATTTTCTACTTCCTTTATGAGTTGCCTTGGAAATAATTTCAGCTTTTGCTAGTTGTTGTCAATATTTTGCATCTTGAAAGGCCTGAAGATGATTTTGCATATTAGCATCATATCCTGCTTCAAATCGAGGGATGTTGTTCATATTTAGCCTTTTTATTCTGCTATCTTTCACATGCCTTGTTGGAATCCTTACATCTTCTACAATATTCAACATGCCCCAAGTAGCAAGTAGAGGTTCATCAAGGCCATGATGATGGTGCCTACGATGTTCTCTACTAGCCCTTCTCTCTTGATGATGGGCTTCTCTGGATTGCCCACGTCTTCGGTCACGATTGTCCTGATGATCCTTTCTATTGTTCTAATCCCATTAGTCACCTCCATCATAGTTATTCCTTCTACGACCACGATCTAAGCCAAATGAAGAAGAAGAAGAAGACAATGAAGGGGAAGAAGAAGAATAACTTGCTCCACGCTGATGCTTATCACCCTTCCTTCAATGTTCACAACCACGATTACAATCGTAATCTCCTTTGTCCTCTTTTTTTTGACTTACTTCTGTAGATCCATTTTTGTCATTGGATCCATTTTGAACAGAACCTGAATTATGAATTGTGGATTGTACATTCTGGTCGAGGGCTCCTTGAACAAAGTCAAAGAGAGAAGAATCACTAAAGAAGTGGTTGCCTTCATCAATTGGGCCAAGCGGAGGTGGAAAAATATTTAATCCCTTGCCCTTCACAAGCTCATGTTGGTGTTCGAGCTGACAATCCCTTAATCTTTGTGCTTCAATGGGATGATAATCCCTTGAGTCGGGATCTCGCATCTCATATTTTCCATAAAGATGTTGAAGCCCATGCCATGCAACCATTAGCTGGAACAGATTGGTCAAGTGGCAACATGATGTTGCCTTCCATATTGTGCCACCACAATAGTTCATCTTAATGCAAGATGAAGGTGAAGTCTAGTACATACTTATCAGGATGAGCATATACCGTCTAATATTGCTGAGGCACCTGGATTGCCCTGGGCAGAGATGGGCTCATGTGAGAAGAAAACATTTTGGGTTAATGAACTTATAAGTAGTGTGTAGTTAAGGTTTAATTTAATTATAATAATTTTTATTTTCGTAGGATTTGACTCTTAGGGTTCGAACAACAAGGTTACTAATTTTCACTCGGTTTAGATAGTGCACATAGAACTACAATAGTGCATGATAGAGCTAAATAGTGCATGTTGTCCGTTTGTTGTCTTACCAAAAATTAAAAAAACAATGAAAAAGAAAAAAGAAAAAATAATAATAATTCAAAATGTGATGGTTCCGTTCCAACACCCCCTCTTTAAAATGAGGGTTGAGGTGGGGGGTGTTAGTAACCTAAGGTTACTATGACAAGACTCGAACCACTAAAGCCAATACCTCATTATTGAGATTTAAAAAGACAAGATTGATGGATTTAAGATAGAAATACTAAAAAAAAAATTTATTCACAATGAAATGTTAACCCGATAGTAACTACTCACGAAGTAACGAGTCACGAATTCCAGTGTGAATTGTGAGCAAAATCTGGTCATTGTGTAAACTCTGTCCCGACAAGTCATAGCTCACTTGGTCCCAACGGGTGCGGTGTGTTTTGCGTTAAGCTTTATCGAAGTATCCACAGTGGCTGGCAGTTGAATTTTGGGTATTACTTGTTACTTGCCCTTGGTATGTTGCTGGTCATAGATTTCGTTAAAAATCAAATTCATGTAAAATCTACTTCATTTTAGCACGCCAGAAACAGGCTGCTTTGCTGGTGGGTGTTTATGGAGGATCAGAGACAAAATGCCGAAGCAGAAAATGGAGAGAGAGATGATATTCAGGAGGAAGATAAGAAAATCATAGACATTCTCGATTCTCTGGACTCGTATCTGAGGCTGTATCATTCTCTCTCTCAGAAAATGCGACAGGTACTTCTCCCCTAATTTGCTTTTTCAATTAGCGCCATCTTCGAAGTATCGTATCACATGTAAACTTGTTGATTTCGGGAAAAGATTATCTTTTCCTTCTGCATGGAATTACATAATCCGGAAAATTTTTTCCTTGATAACAAGATGGGGTTGTTTAATCATGCATCTCAAATTGTCAATGAACTGGGGTATATAAATTACCACGTGCTTCATCCAGATCTGCAAATTCTGCGAAATTGAAAGTATTGCTTCCCAGGTCGTGATTTTTGGTTCTATGTCACTCGTTTGCAATTTTGCATTGATGTGGATGAAATTCTGTGTTTCCACTTGTCTTCAAAAATTGAGATTCGCATGTAAGTGAAAAAGCAAGAAATCTTTGTTTTTTTTTCCTGAACAGGTAAAAAAAGGGTTTAATCAATAATAAAAATTTGAAGTGCTTGAAATATGGCTTGTGTGAACCATGTCGAGTACATTGATTCGAGTCCTTACTTTCACACTTGTTTCGCTATCAATTCATAAAATGATTGATGTAATTATAATGCAAGCTATCCTTGTGGGGGTATTGCTAGATAAGCAAATATGATTGCTTAATGTTACATAGGCATTTGAAATCTAGGAACTGCATAGAAAATGGATAAACCATTTTTCAAAGGTCATGAAACGACCTGGAAAGAACTTGATTTGCAAATTTGTAAACTGATTATGGATGAAAACAACAGCTAAATGTTATGTCATAAATTGTCTGGCATAATCATGTGGATGCCTGTTTTTTTATTCTATGTCTAACTTTTAGGCTTAGAGCAAGTCTTTTGGTTGTCTGTAAGTTTTTAATGTTTGTTAAATATTAGTTGTAGCTGTGAGCTTCAATTGAGGTAATTTGAGTCACAATAAATTTCTTTTTATGTTAACATTTTAATGATATTGGAATGACTCAAAAGCAATAATTGGCAAGATCTTATTCTATTAAACAAACTGGTTGCCTGGAACCCAATCATCAAACAGATAGCTATTTTATTCTGTAACAAAACTTTTAGTATTTGGACTTTGTTTCTTGCATTTAACATTTTTTTCTGCTGTAGAGTGAATGAACATCATTCAATTTTCCTTGTTAAATCATTGTGAAATGGTTGCAACATGTCCATGCAAATATTTGAAACATTCTCTTATTCATTTGGATTGTTATGGTCTGCATAACTATTTATCTGCTTATTTGCCTTTGGTTTTTGACCGAAGCCTTAGATACAGATTTAACATAGGGAATCCATTGTATTCAAAAATACTAAGATGCATGGGCTTAATGAGTTATGGAACTTATAGAGTCAATACAATGTTTGAGTGAGTTAGAAAAGCATGTCAAGATGTGAAACATAAATCAGAAAGTGGATACTATAAAAGACATGTGGTTAAGGGAAGACAACAAGCAAAAAAGAATCTACTTGTCACTTCTCAAATGACTTGATGGTGCTGAACTTTTGATTGTGAACTGATTCCTGGGAACATAGATTAGAGTATTTTATTTTAGATTTTGACTATGTTATTGAAGGTATAGACATAATCCACTTGGATGATTATCTAATAAATGGAGATACATATACAGATGTTTCTACAACCATGCTGATAACTATCTTAGTCACAAGGACATATTTTACAAACTTGTAAGAACATTTTTTGTATGTCTGATGTCAATCAATATTCAGATTAATATTATCAGTTGGCAAGTTCATCTAGTTGACACATTGTCAAATATTGGGATGAATATGCCTTATATCATGCATCAGATTTTCATTTTTATGCAAGATATTATGGGAAATCATCCGGACATTGTGAAAAACTTACTAAGGGATACTGATGGAATGCTTTGACACTAAATAGGGTGGGAGGATGATCTGCAAGTGTCTACAACTGAATCATAATAAGTTATATCTTAGTTGTTAAGGATTCACATCAAATAATAATAATAATAATAATAATAATAATTGACATTGACTTACTCATATATGTAAATAGGTTGCAATATTTTTGTATCTTATACAAGATACTCTATCTCCAAAGAGAAGGAGCCAAATAATGTGTTGAAGAGTTTGCAGATTACCAAATGCCTTCTCATTCATGATGGATTTGACAACAGCAGTGGCGTTCAAGCCAGGGTACACTTTGATGTGTTCTCATGAACTACTCATCTCTGGAGAGTTAGTCTTATTTAGAGATCAACAAACTCAATTTTTATTGTCAATATAATATGTCTTGCAGAAATTGTTGTATGTGTCATAATCACCTTCTCTGTGCATTAGCCGGGACAATGCAGAGAATAGTGGATTCAAATCTTGTCTAAGATAATTGTGGTGATACATTTTGGGTGGAATAAACTTTGATGATTGTTATGAATGAATGACTTCAAGAAATGCATAATGAAAAGAGCTTTGTTATCAAGTTAGAGTAGATGTGTCGTAGTATGAATATAATATATGAACATAGATATATAAAATTTGAAGTAGACAACTGAACCTGTGCATTGAAATGAAAACTCTTTAATTTCTCCTAGCATGCAAACATCATTTTTTAAATTTTGATTCTTATGATTAAAAAAATTTTCTCAGGTTTGATTTTTATTATCGCTGGAGAATCCAAGATTTTGAACATCAGCTATAGCAGCTTTGTTCTGAAACATGGACATTGCCTTCATATTTTATGATAATTTAGCAGTTTTCACATTTCTTAAAGACAAATGTCTCGTGAAATATGCTGTTTATTAAGTAATTGTTGGTTATAGTTGTTAAAATAGTTGCCCAGGATACATTCGTAATTTTGCAAACTGTAGGGATGGCTGGATATTACAAGTTCTCGATACTCAATGGGCCTTTCAAGCATAAGGAAGCCAATGTTTAGTTTAAAACCTCAGCCTGCCTATTCTCTGGTAACAGTTAGAGATTCACATGATGCCAATGCAGCAGGTATCATCTGTATAACATGTTACCTAGTGTGGAAATTTTTAGTTCTTCATTTATAATGCAATTTGTAATTATTATTATAAAGTAACATTAGCAATGAAGTGTGCAGGAGGGCAGAACATGTTTCATTCACATTACATTTATGGGAGGTTAATGACCTTGATTCACTCACAAGAAAGGAGGGATCTTCACAGTTATGTCGTGGGACAGTTGCTGATACACATAGTATGGGGCTTGCAAGATTTTTAGTTTTATTATTTATTTTTCATGCTAAGTTCATGTGCTGAAATTTTATTTATTGAAAATATGTTATTATTGCTTTACTTTTTGGTAGATAGCTGTAAGCATGAGCCCGTGAATGGTGGAAAGTTGGAAAACAATTCTGACTTCAGAAACTCTCAGGTTGGCTAATTAAGCTGCATATATAGTTTTGGTTTCTGATTAATATTACACTAACAAGTTTTTATACCTTTCTGTTAATATGGTTGATTTGTTTCTGGAAACTGACACTGGAAAATAGCATAAAGCTTATAAGATGTCACTTTTTTGTTTTGTTATCATTCATTTTGGGTTATAAATATATACATAATGAACGTGCACAAAGTTATGCTTGCATAGCATGGGAACAGGAGATGATTATTCTACCGAATTGGCATGTTTGGTTGTAGTTTGTAAATTTGCATTATATCAGATATTATTGTGTTTACCCAAACCCGTAAAATGGCCAGCCTGAATTTCCTTAATATTTTTTTTTTCAAAAGATTACTTTGAATGAAAGTTTATATTTATGCATGGTATTGCTGGTGCTATTTGGGCTAGTTGTAAGAGGACATTCTTTGTCATATAATTTCATAATCATTGGGATGCATTTGTAAACTTATTATCCTTAATCATTTTAAGAACTAATTCCATGAAAATCAAACCTGTAAATTGTAATGGTATTTAAGCAAAAGTCCCTCCCATTTTGGTGAAGGAAGCTTAGCTGAAATTTAAGACTATTATTTAAGGAAGTAAATTTTTTTGGGACACAAAAAGAGCATGTTGTTCTTGGTTTATCCTGGACAAGGTGCAACTGGGCAGATTATCAGGACAAGTGCAACTATAGCTTCTTCTGCTTCAACCTTTGAACCAAAGTATCCAAATGAACTAACAGATATTTTGCTATTTTTTAGGTGATCTCAATTTTAGCATCCTTATCATTCCTTATCCCATTGAATTGGGTTGAGCCATTAGGGCATCAAGTGATTTGGCAATACTTTTAATGACTGGCTGTTTATCATCATGGTGCTTTTTGTCATCCATATGGGGTGACTCTGATGGCCGGCCGTCTATCTAATACCAAATTGAATATATGCTTTACCAGGCTACATGGGACATGTATCTCAGTGCAACTGACTAGGATTAAACCTGTGACGTCTAGAGTGCAAATCATAAGCCTTACCAACAAAGCCACAACTTAATGATTATGGCAATTATCAAATCCAAAGTGCAACACCTGTCTTCTTCTGTTGCCCAGGCAGCAAGTTGCGTTGCCATTTTGCACGTTTGTGAATGTTTGCCTCTGGAAAGATTATGACATAAGAGTGATAGAAATGGCATTGCAATCTGTTCTTTGCAGGTTAGGAACTGTGCAGTACAACAGCGGTGCTTCTTTTGGGCATGGTGAGAAATTGAAGGGTGGAACGTAAGAAGTTAAAAGCCAATAATTAGCTATTCAGAAAACTTTTTAGAACTTAAAAATTTATTTTGCAACGATATGAACCACAGCAATAGAAGATATACTACGGTTAATAAGTTTTTTTTTTTTTTGATATGCCATAATTTTTGAAAGTAGAATTTTCGCTGCGTTTTGAGGCAATTTAGCAAAAACAAGAATACTGTCATTGATCACTATCATCACACTAAATTTCCCTTTTAAGCATTTTTTTGTTATCTTATTTGCTTATTATGTAATAGTTGAAGCCTAATTTTTTAAAAAAATATCCCAGACCCAAAAACTAAGAGGTGAAGCTCTATCCATATTTGGCACTTTGGTTCCTCCATCTGTTCGTAATGCTCAATCATCATTTGAGAGTGGTTAGTGATATCCTTTTCGACTGTTAATATAAAAATTGTCAAAATAAAACCATTTGCAGATAAGTATGGTTATAAAAATACATTTGCTACATCTGATTAACATTTTGTTATGCAGTGCTTGAGGTTCTCCTTGAAATTGCAAATATTCGAAGCAGAATTTTGTCTCTTTCTTCTGACCTAGCTAAAGACAGGGAAAGAGATTGTTCATCCTTAGATTCGTAGGCATAGCATTTTCAAGATATGAGCATTTTTGTATTGTATATTTTGTAATCAAGATTGTTATGATCATAGCCCTATCCTATTTATTTTGGCTGGTCATTAATAAATTTAATATATTTTTTAAGGAGCCGATTTTGAATTAATGAATACCTATGTTAAATCTCTGGCATTGCTGTCCTTATTATATTGAACAAACACAGAATTATTTGTCAACAAGAATAATGGATACATGCATGTTGAAATAATTTCTTTATCAATAGCCGATTCTTAGGCGCCCAATATTATTTTCAGTTATTAATGTTTCTGCTCAGAAAGTATGTAAGCTCGTGCCCAAACAGACTTTTCTTTTAATAAAATGCAGCATGGAAGATTGAACTTTGTATCATGTACTCTTTTGTATCGTGTAGTCGCTTTAAAAATTTATTTAATTCCTTTTAACAGAGTTCATCTATAACGATTACTTTGATTGAACTTGTAACTTAGGTTTCTATGTCAAGATTCTTTGTAAGCCAACACCTTATTTGTTATGAAAATTATTAAAAATTTGTGACCTCGAATTAACATTTTTCCACAACAATTGTAACTGTGAAGCCATTCATCGGGCATTTTACTATTACTGTAAAAACATATCCCTAGTTCCTTCTTCTTCAAATAATTGACCACCCCAATATTTCAACGTATATATTACTTTATAAATCATTACCATTCTCAGGATATATTTTTGTTGCGTGTTATATCTAGATATTGTTAGATTGTTGTAAATACTTGTTAGGGTACTATGTATATCAATGCAGACTTTCCACCATGTGAAAGGTTATGTAGGCCTTTCCCCTCTACTTGACAATGTTTAGGAAGAAGGTAAATGAGTAATTCAAACAGTGAACCATTAGGTAATGGAAATGGAGTAAAAGCTTGGTTAACAATAAAACTTTAATATAGTTTTATTTGTGTCACTTTTATATTATTAGATTTTATGATTTTCAAAGGCTTGAAAGTAATTCACTCATCAATATTGTAATGGTATTACAATAAATTGTAGATTTTTGCCAATTAATATAAGAGATATGTAACATGTAGTAATCTTCAACTTTAGCCAATAGGTTATCGATATGTTGCAAAGAATTGTTAATCATAAAAGAAATAATTACAAAGGGCATGTTAATTAATTAATTGAAATTTCCTTAATGATATTCCTTTGTAGGTCATATATGGAAGATAAATTTATCTATTGTTTTTTTACTTGTCCTCTTGCTCATGGCTCTTAGACTTGGTGGAGTGGGTATTTATATGGTTTTCAACCAAGATTAGATAAAGTTTTATTTGGTGATACTTAATTTCAAGGATTTTTGCTTCATAGTTGGCATTGTTTTCATCATCTTATTCTTTATGTGATTTGGAAGTTTGAATGTAATATGGTTTTCACATAGATTCTCTGGCTAATTTTCTTCCATTGTCAATTCAAGGTGACATCATTCAATAGTTGATGCTTTAGCTGAATTCTTAAATGTTTCTCTCTTTAGTTTTCTCTTTTATTAACAGGAAAATTTAATAGGAGTTGAAAGCCCATTTGAGCACTTCTAAACGAAGGCAAGGCTTGATCCTTTTTCTACTCTAGAGGGGAGGTTTTCAAGATTGATTATAAGGATGAAAACTTGAAAAGGCATTCCCAAAATTGTTGAGCCTTTCTTTTTTGTTGTTTTGGAGTTTCTCCTTTGCTTCTTTGCTTTTGTACTTTGAATTTTTATTTTTAATAGATTTTTTTTAGGTCTAACAACCCATAATGCAAATTATGAAACAATAAGGTGTTAACCTAGTGGGGAGACTCTTGATTTGAAAACTTCATGTCATAGGTTTGATTTTGGAGGGCAATGCTAAGTTATAAACTTCTAATTAGACCATAGATCTTGGGGTGTACCAATATTAAAATTATTTTGGGGTTCCAACACCTAGATTTGCACCCTAGATTCATTTTTACATAATTTCTATAAAAGTATCATATTGGCTATTTTAAAAGTACCATGTTGGATGTATATCTTACTAGTACATATGTTGAAAAAGGTAGGGTTATTTGAAAACTTTTGGTTTTTATCATTATACTTAGTATTACCTTCATCGATTCATTGCAATACATTACAATGGCCAAAGTTGGTAGATTATTGACCCAAGAAGTGAAGTGTTTGAAGTTTTGTCAATCCAGAATGAATTAGAAAATCTTCATCTTATATTCAAAGTGTTGAAAGCAAAATTGTTGGCACTATTGGCACAATTCTTAAAATAGAGTACAAAATATTATTACATGGTGTGTTGTGCATGTTATTTTATAGAGATTGATTTGCAGTATAGTAAGAAACAATTAGAATTTAAGATAGGTAATTAGTATTTTGTTTCTGAAAAATCACATGCTATAATTTGCAAGAATGTTGTAGTTATTGTCATTGTGAAGGCCATGCTATTGGAATTTGTCCTCTTCTTGATAAGGAAGTTATTCATGAAAAAAAAAACAACAATTTTCAAAAAAGGCAAAAAATTAGTAATTTTCAATAGGTATAAATGAAATATTCTACAACAAGTTCTTAACCTTTTACTAATCCTTTTAAACTTGAAGGTGCCCATAAATTTTTTATATCTAAAAAGAATTCTTCTTTAGAAAAATGATTTTTTTAAGCAAAGACTAGTAATGAAAGTGTTGATGTAAAAGATTTTATTTAATGCAACACAAATAGAAGAGGCCTTTAGGTACAAATCTTAATTCTAAAACCCCCAAGGTACTTTTTTCTCTCTACTTCTAGTAATGTAACATAGATTATAAAACAAATGATAAGCTAAGAAAATTAAGGATGGGGGCTTTCTCTATAATGATTGAAAAAATTAGTGTTGGAAAACCAAAAAATTCCATGTAGAACAGTTTAACTTTGAGATCCATAGGCCTCGAAAAGGACATGGAGTGCCCTAAACAATCTTGTCAATCGTTGAGGGACTTTAAGAAATCTATTACTGAATATTGCGAAATAAAAGTGGAAAAATGGATGAACATGAGGTGTAGCATAGAAATAAGAATAGAAAAAACAAGATGTTACTAAAAAATAAACACTGCAAACTTAATATTAAATGCTATAAAATGTTGGAAATAAGTAGGTTTAGAAGATACAAATCAACAAGCTTTAAAGGCCTGAAATATCCTTGAAATTTAGCACAGGTGGTAGGTTGTATTATGCACTTAATCCTTGCTTGTCCTTTGCTTGATCCGCACTGTTAAATGGATGTAAAATGCTGTAAAAGCTCCTATTCTATTGCTACTATGTGATCTCTTGGTTGCAAGTGTATTGCAAATTTTTACTAAAAGATTCAAAAAATTTCTCTATTTGGTATAAATAGGCTTTAGGTTTGTTGTGCTGGCATCTGTTAAGCATTACAAGTTATTTTTGGGTCAAAGTGCAATGTATGGATTCAAAACCCAAGTGCCAAACATTGCCCCACATGTTGCCACAATGTGTGGGACTAAGATGTGTAGTGTACGAACTCAAAGCTCAAATTCCACATGTTGCCCCACAAGTTGTCACAACGTGTGGGATTAAAACCCAAGTTTCACAAGCTATCACAACATGTGGAGCTAGAATGTGTAGTGTGTGACATAAAAAGTCAATTTTTTGTAGCATGTGAAGCATTTAAGCCCCACAAGTTAGCAAAATGGAATTTGAAACTTGTTGAGTATTTTTAACCTCCACAAAATCAAATAAATGAAATTTGTATCTTGTGAAGTATTTTTAATCTCCAGAAGCTAGCATAAATGGAATTTGTAGCATGTGGGCTACAAATCTCTCCCTCTTTTTTTTTTACATTAAAAATTGCTTAAAATTCTATTAATACAAGACCACAAGATAGGATTTTTATGGGAAAACAAGGAAATTGTTTCTACCTTTAGATCTCCACCAAATTACAACAAAAATTTTTGGCTATGAGCTTCATTTGCAACATGAATTTTCCTTGAGTCGTGTCATTAGCTCCCCTTTGTTGATGTCTTAAGGATTGACTCGAGAGACATCAATAAAGAATATGAAACACCATAACAAGTTCATCACCAATGCTTACTCTTGACACTTGATTTCTTAGCCATCGAATCATGCTAAGAAGTGCTCATGATAGTAAAATAAGGTTACAATGTGACCTTGAGAGTTTTGGATAAGATAATAGCTACATTGGCTATTGGAGAATGTTCACATGGGCTAACAAAGAATTTCAAATGTTGACATCATGACTATGGTATGGCGGTGACATCCTTGTTAATTTGAAAAGGTCCTCATGCTTTGCACTTGGAACTATTGGTTACTGAGTGATGTTTGGAGGAACCAACACTTGGTAATAAGATCCTTTGGCCACTTGGCTCTCTATTTTTTTAGAGAGTTGTTGGCTTGCTTGTCTTGAGGCTATATTGGCCTTTTTGCTTTCTTGGCATTTTCTTCGATTTTTTTATGAGAGTAAAACCTTCACTAGGTTTCATTGGCAAGGCTGAATTTTTGTTTTCTCATTAAATGAGATGTGTTACACTTAGTGAACTTGGTTAACAAAGCATGTTAAAGGAGAAGTCACAAGGCCATGGTTCATGAATGTCAAACATAGATTTTTGTTGTTTGCAAGATAAGGAAGGCTATAATTTGGCTACAAGGTTATGGGTCAGAAAGGGTAATAGAGATGATTTAAGGTAAGCACTATTGACAAGATTGAATAAGCTAACCAAATCTCATATATATCAAGGTCACATGGTGAGTCATCCTTGCTATGAATCATACCCTTGCGATAACTCTAGACTCATCCTACAAGCACAACTCCAAAAGGATAATTAAATAAGTCAAAGAATACATGTGTTTACAAAAGGTTACATATGGTTATAAGTATATACCACTATATGTTATGACTAGTGAAACACGAGCACTCTATTTCATGCTTTGTGGATTCAAATAAAGTTTTCAGTGTTTTAAGATGCCAAAAGGAGATATGAGGTCATGCAAGCTTGCTTTTTGTAGGCTACTTAAGTTGTCAACACCAATCATTCATTCAAACCAGTAAACAAAGGTCAACAACACTAAAATCAAACATGGTTATGTTAGATGTAATCAGGATCATGTGAAGGCTCTAATATTTCCTTGTAGGGGTTTGATGGTGTCTTGGGCAAATCAAGGTTCAAGTGAGGAACTTAGTTTTCAATGGTTTGAAATGGGAAATTCAACCAAGGAATCCTTTGTGATGTTTTTGGCCTTTAAGATCAAAGGTAGTTAGGCCATTCTAGGGTGTTAAAGCTACATGGTCAAAAGGTTTACAGGCTCTTGATTTAGGCATTTAAGGGTAACTTGGTTGAACAACATCATCATAAGAATCTACTTGAGCTCAAAGGCTAGTTGAATTACTTCCTCATCTCCATAACTTAACTTTGCATATCAACATAAGCACATCAAGTGGCATTTGGATGATACAACTGTTAAAAAATGTTAAAATAATTCAAAATATTGTAACTATAGAGTAAAATAAGGCCAAATAAGGTCAAGTAAGGTTACAATAGGGTAAACTAAGGTCAAAGAAGGTAGATCAAGGTGCAACAAGATGGAACAAGAGCTAAATGATGCCAAATGTTGCAGATCAAGGTTAAGTAAGGGTCAAATGAGATCAGAACCATGAAAAATGGTGTTAAACAAGGTCAAATGAGGCCTTAATAATGCCAAATGACATCAAATGATTCCAAAAGATAATAAATTATGGTAAAAATGACCCTAAATGAGGTTAAATGATGTTAAATAATGTTAAACAAGGTCAAATAATGTCACATGATCCCAAATGAAGTTGAAATCGTACCAAATGATGGTGTCAAAATGATACCAAATGACATCAAGTGATGTACAAGGAGGTCAAACAAGGTCAAAAATGGCAAAAAATAGTAACATTTGTTTTTTAGGTATTTTTATGATCAAAATAATGCAAAGCCTAGTAAGAACAAGCAAAGATCTAGTAAAAAAAAGGTCATAAATTATTAAATAAGTAAAAATATACCAAAAATAAGGAAAAATATTGTGTAAATTGCTAAAACAAGTGAAAATTTAGTAAGAAATAATTAAAATAGGAAAAAATCTTATGTAAACTAGTTGTAAATCGCTAGAAAAATGGTCNTTGTGCTAGATATCTGCTAGTGTAAGGCTCACACGCTACCCCACATGTTGCCATAGCATGTGGGACAAGTGCTCTAGCATGTGAGACCTAATCATGTTAGTTTGGGGGGAGTTTGATCCTGTTTTTGGCTTCTCCAGGCTCTCATGGTAGTGTCTAGGCTATGAAGAAGGGTTATGCTATTTGTTTGGTAATTTCAGGTAAGGAATAATCCATATTGATGAGGTTAAGGCTTAGGGAGGCTTCACATGCTATCCCACATGTTGCTATAGCATGTGGGAGGTGAAACCCTAGCATGTGATCATTCCTACCTTAAGTCCTAGCAATTTTGAATGGGTGTTTGGCATGTTGACATTTTTTCAATTTTTCCTAGGTGTTCTGGGATCACTAAGAAACTTATGACTGATTTGGAGCATGGTGAATCTTGGCATATGGCTTACATGCTACTCCACATGTTGTCACAATGTGTAGAATAAGTGCTCCAATGTGTGGGAACTAAACATGGTAGTTTAAGGTGATTTTTTCTCTATTTTTGGTTCACTAGGCTCCTAAGGTAGCATTTAGGTCATGGGGATATTTCTAGAGGTTGTTTGAACATTCTGGGTGAGATATGGCCTATATTGATCAGGCTTGAAGGTTTTTGATGCCCCACATGGTGCCCCACATGCTACCACATCATGTGGGATAGGTCTCCCTAGTGTGTGGGAAACTTTGATGGATTATTGACATGTTAGAAGATTTTTGAATTTTTTGCAAGCTTTGGTGGGGCCTTCTAGGTAGTGTATGGTCAAGTTTAGGATGGGAAATTTTTTGTTATTGCCTCATAGGTTACTCCACATGCTAGCATAATGTCTAGAGCTCATGTGGGCAGTGTATGCTATCTTGGTGGAGGTTTTGGCATTAAAAATCAGCATTTGAAAGCTACTTTCTTTCCCAATTTACCTAGTGCAGTGTATAGGAGGCATATTAGTGGTTAAAAACCCAATAACCTAACATTTTGTAGTAGCTTTTGTAGTTACCCATCCCTATTGATGAGTGGTGAGGTACCCCTATGCCCAACCATACGAATCACAAGTGTTCATGCATGATCTAGTCAAATTCCATGGATGGGATTAATTGTGGCATCTAGATCAGTAGGCTTTGATCATAGTTTGCTGTCTTCCCACTTGGACTAGTGGTAGCTTTGTCATGTATGGTTTAGTCCAAAGTGAGGCATATGATGTTGTCTAGTTCTATGTTGCTTCTAATGGCAATAAAGAGATAAATTGACTAAGCTAATGAATAGCGAAGAATAAGATCTAAACTAGCCTATGTGTGATGAGTATCCACCCTTAATCATCCATGTATGTTTTGGACTTCGTGTGACTACTTCTGGGATTGCCAAGCATATGTCACTAGGTATGCCAAATAATACACTGCTAGATTACCAAGTATTTACACTTAAACACTCATGATTAAGGCATACACATTTCGCTTAGTGACAAGAATAGTAAATAGCAATAAAAGAAAATGTTAACTAAAGGAAATAGTAAATAATTAACAATTAAAAGTAATAATAATCTAAGTGGATGTTGCAAGGATGGGAGAAATCTCAATCTTTATTGCCAATCATGTAACATGTCCAAGTATGTCACACTCAAACAAAAGTGTCATACAATTACAAACATCACATTGTGGGCATGCATTGGGAATAATAGAACTCTAAGAAAGACTATCAAGAACTAAAAACTAAAACTATCTTCTCTCCATCCTCTATTGCTCTCTAACTATGCACCCAAGTGCTATATTTATAGGCAAGCATATAGGAGATGACATTGGATATTCGACATAGCTTCCTAGATTTGACATCAGGTATTTGACATTGGGTTTCCAACGTCAGGTATCCAACGTTGGGGCCTAACAAATTGATGACTCATCATACCCTCACGACTGAATGAAAACTCGTCCTCAAGTTAAAAAAAATGAGGAACAAGTTCTTACAAAATATTGGGAAGGTATGGGATCATTGACTAAATTAAATAACAAAAAAAACCATTGACTCTTACATGTTGTAGTGGGTAGTACAAAAATGGAACACAATATTACAAGACAAAAACTGGGAAACTCATGTGGTGCCCGAAGGTGGTGGCTCCTCCATTGGTTACTTTCCTTTTTCACCAGGCTTAGGAAATTTGTAATGATCGAGCAATGCCTACAACTTTTCCTCTTTTGTCCTTGGGTCATGTATCATCTAGGTTGTTGAGCTGATGTGTGCTAGTGTTGATACATTCCAAAGACATGGTAGTTGTGGGAACATCTGATTAGCCTTCACATACTAAGCTGCAAACTGCCATTGTTCCTCCTCAAAGGCCCTAGCTTTTTCTCCGAGTTCTTGATAATTTGCTAATATTCTAGCTAGGTTTGAGGTGACTTCCTTATGTCCTTGGTAGCTAGCTTTAACCACCTCCAATTCTGAGTTTTCCACATGCAACTTCTACAAAGTGTCTTTTCGATCTACAAACTCTTTTTTGTACAATGCATAGGTGGTTGCTACCTGCTTCTCCATCTCATTCTGAGGTCAACCTACTATTAACATGGAAATATTGGCATATCTGAGGTTATCTAATGCCATGTATTCTTTCAAATATTTGATCTGTAGGTGATGAGTGGCGAGATACCCCTACACTCAACCATATGAATACGAGCGTAGCATGCGCGATCCGGTCAAACTCCGTAGACTAAGTGCCTACACGTCCATGGAACACTTAGGGTTAATAATTCATTGTCTTCCCAGACTTACTTGTAGTTGTCACAGTGTATGGTTAAGAAAGTCTGAGGTATATGATTTTTATAGCTTTTTATGTCTTATCTCCTATGCTAATGAGTTGAAGGGTAGAGAGACTAATTACTAATTCTAACTAATGAACTACGTCTAAATTACCTAGTGTCAGCATCTGTTCCCATGTACAGTACACACCCTGAACCGATGCAACCATGGCTACCAAACACTAGTCGTTGCTGGGATCACCACGCATAACGCACGTGCTCGAAGTGGTCGTACTAAGGCACTTAACTAGGAGAGAAGGGTTGAGAGAGAAAGTAGTAAATAATAGATAATAAATAACAAGTCGTACACTACAAGATTTATCCAAGAAGCTCGTCTTTATTATCGTACACAAACTTGTGTTCAGGTACAATGTTTGCTCAAATAAAGATCCATTCACTTTAGGACTCCTACTGTGGGCACATGGAAAATATTCTATCTCTAGAGTCATCAATCGACTAGAGTTTCCCTATTGTCTAGCCTAGGATGATGAAACAAGGGAGAGCCTCCTATTATTTATAGATATGACGAGGCATTGCGATATCGCATACGTGATATCGTGGGGGAGGATGCAATATTGTGTACGTGATATCATGACGNGTACGCGATATCGTGGGGGAGGATGCAATATTGTGTACGTGATATCATGACGGATGCGATATCAGGTCCCATCATACCCCCATGACTAAATGAAAACTCGTCCTCAAGTTCTTTACAATAATATCGGGAAGGTATGGGATTATTGACTCAATGGAACTAATGGGATGACATGTGAACAGATCATCATTACAAGACACAACAAAACTAGTGTTCAGGACAACAAGGGTGAACACCTTATTACATTGACATCAGGCCTCATTTGGCAGCTAAGAGAAAAGAGAAGAGAGAAGAAGTCTTGCTGCTGCCAACGCCAAGATTGTGCCTTTCGTTGTTCATCGGTAAGCGCACCATCGGTCTTGCTCCTTGCATAGCTACTTCTAGCACTGCTCCATTCCAATTGTTCCTTCCAAATCCCCTCTGTTGTTGCATGATTTCCATTTGTGCACACAACACAATCTTTTATTAGCAAGGGTAAATGAATCATCATGTGATTAGTACCTTGCTTCAGTGAAAGGTCTATTGGATGAGTTGTGGTATGGCTGATATGGGTTTGGAGATATATTAATGATGACTACCAAAGGTGTAGGGGTTAGGAAAAAATTGAAAAAATCAGGGGTAGGAGAAAATCAAAAAAATCAGGCCCTGTACCCCCATGACTAATCGCGAACCTCCGGTAGCGATAGAATGGAAAAAGAAAGGGGAACAAGAAAGATGAGGAAAAAGAGACAACTATAGCATTGATGAAATGGATGTCAAGATGGAAATGAACAAAATAAAATTAATTGCAAAATGTTAAGGGAAAGAATTTAACTGGTGCACCAAATAGGAATGTTAGTGGGTCCTCCCCAAAGCAGGCTCATGCCCTTAATACCTTGACAAACCCACATTCAAAAGAGTCTGTAGGCTCTGGGAATGTCATGTGGAACAAGAGTTAAAGTCTTAACTACAAGAATTTACCAAAAAGAAAATAATGTATCTACCAAAATATACACTAATGATATAACCGACAATGAGGTGAACAATGGAGAGAAGGATGGAGAGAAGAGAATGGAATGGAATCCCAAGAACAAGGTGGTGTACAGCCCCTTGTGTGTTTCATGATTAATGTGACTTGGAAAATATCATTCCAACTCCAACCTCAAACCAACCACATCTAGTGACTTTGCATCAATGCATCCGGTTAATCCATCCGCTTGAATAACAAGAATGCTTTCCCCAAGAGTCACCACCATTTCGACGAAACAAGGAGGAGAGAATGGGAAGTGAGAAGGGCCTTAGTTAGAGGGAACATTTTTGGTTCCATAACCAGTGCTTTTAGCCCAAGGAATTATTTTTTCTAAGGGGTGTGCTTTGAATTCTCACTTTTTCACTTTTTTTTTGTATTTTGTGTTTTTATGCGTGAGAACCACACCATGCAAAGACTTCTTATTTTTATTGTTTTAGCTTCTAATAATTGGGTAACATCGGAACAACAAGAAAACTCAAGAAGAAAACATCCAAGAACCCAAGAGAATGGCCAACACAAAAGCATCAAGTTTCCTTGAAGTCACACCCTTGTCAAACCTTGAGTCCTTCCTTAGTTTGAGAAATACCCAGTGACCGATTCGTGAGAGTTCTTATTAAGAAAGGGACTATACATTTCCAAGCCAAGTGAGACCATGGACTTTGTGGATGGATGAATGAAGTGGACTCATTGCCTACCATATCAAAAGAAACATACCTTAGTATCAACATCATAACTTAAAGGTAAAAACCAAACATTAGCAATCAATGAAAAATAGTTCATACCATCGTGAAGAACACTTATTGGGTGGCAAACTTACAAGGTGGCACACACACACACACACACACACACACACACACAAAATGAAAAGTATAACAATGTTGTAAAAAAAAATAAGAAAAGTTAAAGAAATGTGTAAAAAAACAACAAGAAGAGTTAAACAAATGTGTAAAATAAAAATGTGTAAAAAAAACATGCAAAAAAAATGTGTAAAAAAAAACCTGAAAAGAACTAAGGGCCTCCAATGATCAGCATAGGTGGCCATCTCCCCCATGACTAAATTGCAAGGGAGAGATCCAAAATAATGAATGTCTATTTGAATTTTGTAAAAGTGCCCAACTTCTCCCCACTAATGTTCTTAGATTAAGGGGTGAAAGTTGGTGACACTCATACTCCAATGTGTCTATGCCTTCGTTGTTAACATGAGTTGTACTCCTAGTTCATTCCGTGCATATTAAGTTGCTCTTTCTAGTAGCTGTCAACCATGGGATGTCTACTACTGGTGTGGTTGCTACATACAGGAACCCTTGAATTTGTGTTTCTTGGACACACCGATTACATGGAAGAGATGCTGAACATTCTTCCATGTCATCATCCTCTGAGTCACTGTATGTGATGCATGAAACTTTCTTCTTCTCGATCTTTCCATAAATATTTATCTTAGATATCTACTAGGAAAGATCGTGGATCCCTAGGTACGTATCTACTGTACTCAGCCATGGCCTTCCCATTATAATTGGGAAGCCCCCTTTGTTGTTGTTGACTTCAATCACTAGGAAATCAGCTGGGTAAGACCAACCACACACAATGATAACAATGTCCTCCACCGATCCCAAGGGAATGATGATGGACTGGTCTACTAGCTTCAGTTGAATGTTTATCTTCTTAAGTTGGGGCAGATTCCAGGCTTGATACATTTCTCATGATATTAAATTGACTTCGGAACCTGAGTCAAGAAGAGCCTTATGTGGTTTGTTCCTGGCAACTTGTAAATAGATTAAGGGGCTTCTAGGATCATAGAGTTTCGTGGGAAGGTGACCTACCTTGATCCAGTCGGTTACAGTATGCGTTAACATAACTGTATGCGTACAACTTTGTTGTTGGACTGAAGGGTGCTCTGAAGTGTTAGATGGTGGAGGAGTGTACACGGGCTCAACCGCTTGTTGTTGTGAGAGCTTGTCTAGGCTTTTGGTTTTGAAGAAAGGTCTTATCTTTTTAAAGTTGTCAGAACTAGCAACGGGTTGAATGTTTATGGCTCTTGTAGTGTGGCGTTGTTGTGATTGAGTGGGGAATTCCCCTTGCATTGTTGGAGTAGGTTGTATGGGAACTATAGGTGGAAGAGGTGCAGATGGAGTTGGAGGATGGTAAGTATGTGGGGTGCCTCCTGGAGGAGAAGGAGTCCTAAAACACTCTCGAACTTGGTAGTGATGTTGAGGAGTTGTGTGACTCATAGAGTCACTTGGATAAACCAGCTACTACACATAATATCCATAAGGATCAGGTTGCTAGTAAGGGTATTTTTGTTTCAGTGGTGGCATCCCCCATGATTGTGG
>MNCI01029391.1:0-20939 GCA_015680685.1 Gnetum montanum
GGGTATAGTGGTATTCTTGACATTTTTAAAACTTAAAATTAATTTGGTGTTCATTGTGCCCAGAATGAAGAAGGATGGACCAAGAGGGAATGATTAGGGTGTTTCATCAAGGGGACTTGTGGATTCTCTTTGGTGACATCTGTGGGAGTTATCATGCAACGTGGTCATACTAAGATCCTTGTAGATCTAATGAAAAATGGGAGTAAGAGTAATCAAAAGGGCACTCAAAAATCCAATGCTGTTCTAGGGGGTCCCACTAGAAAGACATGCACCCATTCCTGAAGCTTGGTAGCTTCTCTGGATTCAGTGAAAGGGAAAAAAAAAGAAGAGAAAAGAAAAGAAAAAGAAAAGTGCCACAAAAAAAAGTCACTCCTCCCTTGAATGAAACGCCAAGTGATCGTACACCTTGTTGTCATGGTACTCTCGTAGTTGCTCATCATGGGATGAAACAATGTGATGTCACTGGTTAAAGGAACGGACTTGGTCTTGATCTTAGAATGACGGGTTAATGACACATTAATCATGCTTTACACGAACGATTCACTATGCCTTGGGTCAGTTACCTAATGTTCCAATCTCTACGATCCCTTCTATACTTCATCTCATCTCACTGTTTGTGTAATTGTAGCTCGTGTCCTACGTAGCATAGAATTGTCACCTCATTCCGGTGATATTTACATGTGTGTGTTTTGTGGAGTTAGTGCAGATTACATTTAACTCTTCTAGTGCCCACAGACACTTTAAGTGTGGTTACATAAGGGCATTATAGGTTGAAACCTACTTTGGGGAGGACCCACTTATGTAATCTTTTGTAATCCTCACTTGTGACATAGCTAACACACACTATTTCTTACCCTCAGCATAATTTTCAAATGATTTTCTTTCCCTACTATTATCCCTCTGAATTTCCACGTTCCTATGTGCCATTACATAACCTTTTTCTTCCATCCAAGGTTTTATTGATAAAATCCACATCATCATCATAAATTGTGCCTCTGGAAGTAATGAAATTTCCCTAGAACCATTGATAATAGCCAATGTCCTCAATTTACAACGTTAATTTCAAAATAACCCTTAAAAAATTTGGTATTTTTTTGTGGTGTCTCATGTCACTAGGACCATGATATCGTGTCTGACGTGATATTGCGTACGCGATGTACTGTACACGATATCGTGTTTCCGTAACCTATAAATAGGTTACCCCCTGCAACACTTAGCATCATTTTTGCCATTCACATGAGGGATTTTTTGAATTTTTTCTCTATGACTTGCGATTGAACAACCCTTTCTTTTCTCATTATATCTCGCTCGCTGGTACTCCAATTTTAATTCCGTTTGAACTTGCTTGAACCTGGAGTGTTTAGCTTAGTTGTGGGGGAGGGACACTTGCCAAAAATTACCTAACTTTTTTGAAATTTATCATCACCCAAAGGACATTAGCTAGGGCAATTAACTATAACACTTAGAATAATTGTGCCTAAAAATCATTTAATCCCTAGGTATACCGGGAAACTAACATGGAAACCACCTAAGTCATAGGACTTATTATTACAAAATTTTGGGCACTATCACACGTGATAACATAAGATCATTAATTAAGGGAAGCAGTAAGGTATAACTTAGCTTCAAAAACAACCTTACTAATGCTTGGCCTGTGTGATTGTAGATGGCCCCGAAACGTGGACAACAGGAAGGTCCTACCTAAGGTGGAAGCAAACGAGCTCGGAAAGGGGAAAGACAAGGTCCTGTTGGACAACATGTAGAATAGGA
Source organism: Gnetum montanum (assembly GCA_015680685.1). Lineage (NCBI taxonomy): Eukaryota > Viridiplantae > Streptophyta > Gnetopsida > Gnetales > Gnetaceae > Gnetum > Gnetum montanum. Next base: position 1,771 of record MNCI01029391.1, read on the forward strand.
GGAGCAATCATTCAGCATTCATCAAGAAGAACCTCCTACCGGATGGTCCGGGTAGGTAGAAGGAGGAGTTGCTACAGCACCTGAACAGGGACAACAACTTACGTTGCCCCAAGATTGCATTCAAGCTATCCATGAGAAGTCCACATTCGCTACAGTGATTGTGGAATTGAACTTTAAATCATTTGTAGAGTTCGTTCCTAAGGCTATTAGGGATCACCTTAAAGGGTCTCCCTTATGGCCTATCCTCTCTGAAAGTGGTGCCTGGTGCCTAGGAGAGACGTACCAATTTTGTCACAATAAGGAGCAAGGCACCACTGTTAATATTTGTGGTGTGATAGTTGACTTCTCTAGGCAAGCCATTTTGGAAGTGTTAAACCTTTCGAATATAGGGCCCAAGGTTGCTTGGTTATCCACCCGTTTCGACCCCGATGTGCGAAAGGATTGGTTGGAGAAGGCTTATGGCAGAGATAAAGCATTTGGTGAGTTGATGATGGAAGAGAGGGTTTACTTCAAAATTGGAACATATCACCTCTTTCCCACAAAGGGCCTAAAAAGAATATCAACGTATGTGGCTAGAGGATGTGCAGTGTTGATGGGAAAGGTTAACGCTAACCTACCCCATCTATATTTAACGGAGATCTTGAGGTGGTTCAAAGAACGAAAGATAGGGAAGATGGTGTTGCCTTTCCCTTGTCTTATCAGAAAGCTTTGCTGACATGCTAGTATTCGAGGGTACACCAATGATGTCCTCCGAAAAGGCCAAATTGCTTCATATGCTGAATTGCTAAAGGCGCTAGCTCCAAGAAAAAGCATTGGCGAAGAGTTGGTACCTAAACAAGAAGAAGAACAGATGGCTGGACCAACTGCAACTCAACTTGTAGGACCCACTTAACCTCAAACCATGGGTTCCAGCCAACAACAAGAAGTAGGGCCTAGCACAGGCCAGGATCAACCACCATCACCGCAAGACTACAGACCATTGATGAACCATCTTAGGGCCATTTCTGAGATGGTCAATTGGGGAAGTCGCGATGACGCAAACCTCTTCCGCATCATTGTTGATGCCATTCAGCCTATGGTTTCATTGGATCACATAAGGGGAAAAGTATCCATTCACATAGAAGAAGGGAAAAGTAGATGGTCACAATAGATCTTAGGAAACGTGACATCTTTTCCAGGTGCAATTAGAGAATGGTGAAGGGGCCACCATGATGGTCATGCAACACCAGAATACCGCGGGAGCTACAGAAGTGGTCGCAGACCACATGAAAGAATCCTTCAATGTACTTGTTATACCATTGGAAGATCTCACAGGAGCACGGGATGCTCAAACTTTGGCTAGAACCTCAATGACTCCTGCGGAACATGAGGATGTGCTTGATCGATTGCTCCAAATAGGGCAAGTAATGGCATCCCTGTTTGACATCCCTTAGGATTTTATGGCAATTCAATCAGACCTCATTTCCACAAAGGGGAAGCTAGTCTTAATAGAAATAAGGGCCGAGCATGCTGAAGCTGAATTGTAGAAATTGCAAGAACAGCTCGTGGTCCTACAAGCAGCACAACGGGACCCTCTACAATTTGTTCCTACAGACCAACTAGATAGATTTAGAACAGAGCAACTAACCAAGTTAATCATAGAGAATAAAAGGGTGGCTGATGAAAAGAAGAAGGCTATTTGGGATGCCTCCGTAGCACAGGTGCAAACTCATGTGCATCTTAAGGCACTCAAGGCCTTATAAGAAGAAAACAAATAGCTGGTTGTAGAAAACCTTCAGTTGACCACTATAGAAAAGCAAAAGAATGTTCTCGATGAACACTTTCATCAATTACAAGAATAATTCATCCAGGTCAACCAAGACGTAAGCCGTTTAGCTAGAGAAAATCAAACCCTCTCGATGGAGGAGGTACGCGCCATTCGTGAAAAGTCAGCGATTGAGATAAGCATGTGGCAGAATGAGGCTAAACGACATGAAAAGCTAAAGGAGCACTTCCATGATCAGGTGGGGATGTATAAACAGATCCTTGAAAAGGAGATCCATATGGCCAAGGCCCAAATCAACACTATCAGTGTTCAACACACTGACTGGAGAGCCATATTGGACACATATGTCTTCATCCACCAAGTAGAAGTTAAGAACCAGGACCTACAGATTCAGGACTTGATAGAGTACATGGAGTTGGAAAATCTAAGATATGCCAACCTTGCCATGTTAACAGTAGGGCACCCGAGGTTAGAGCTCAAGAAACAGGTAGCAACCACCCACATCAAATACAAAGCAGAATTTGCAGAATGCAAGAAGCTGTTGGAAAAATTGGATGTTGCAAATTATGAACTTGAGGTGGAAAAGCCAGCTACCAGGGACAGAAAGATGTCACAATAAACTTGGCTCGACGGCTAGCATAATTTTATGAGTACAAGGATAAAGCCAGAGCCTATGAGGAGGAACAATGGGTGTTCGCGACTTGGTATGTCAAGGCCAACCAAATGTTTCTAGAACTACCCTGTCTATGGGAGGTGTTGACTCCATCAAACGTTGGAACATTAGCATGGATAGCACAAGCCCCTTAGACTGAAGAGGAGAAGCTCCAGGCCATACTTCAACATCATCAAGCCTCAAAGCTTGGAGCACAAGACAAAGGGAAGGCACCAATGGAGGAGGCACCGCCACCAGGAACTACATGAGTTCCAAATTTTTGTAGTTGTAGCATATTCTGTGTGTTGTGTATTTATTTTGTTTTCTTCCCACACTGCGGCATCATTCCATTTTTCCATCTAATAATCCCATACCTATCCACTGTGTAATCACTATAACTCGAGAACAAGTTTTTATTCAGTGATGGGGGTATGATGAGATGTCATTTGGGGAAACTACGATATCACGTACGCAATATGGCATGCCCAGACGCAATATCACGTCCTTTACTACGATATTGCGTACACGATATCACAGCCCGCTGCCAATCCTATAAATAAGAGGTGGCTCTCCCTTATTTTAGAACATAGATTTAGATTGTAGCTAGACTCTGGCATTGTTGTCCCTCAAGAGTTAGAATATTTTCCTGTGTATGCCTGCAGTGTGGTGAATGTAATTTTATGACATACTTATTCAAGTGTGATGTACTTGGACATGCACATGACCGAAAATAAAGATTGAGATTACTTCATCATTGCAGCATTTACTTAGTTTAATTGTTTAATTATTTAATTGTTAGTGCTATTTACTGCTTTCCTAGTTAATCTCTCTCACCCTTAAACTCATGTTAGAACGTGGAATGAGTACGACTTGATTATAAGCATTTAAGTGTGACTATTTGGTAGCCCAATAGTGTACCTAGGATTTGCACTTGGTAATCCCAGTGTTAGTCATGCACGAAGTTCAAGATGTGTACAGATAATTAAGGAACGGATGCTCATCGCACTTAGGCTAGTTTAGATTCTCTTACCCTTTCTCCCTTAGCTTAGATAATACTACTTTCCATTGCCTTAGGAGTAGTGTTAGATTAGAAACCACATCATACACCTCACTCTGGACTAAACCATATGTGACAAATATAATACTAGTCCAAGTGGGAAGACAGTGAACTGCAACCTAAGGCTAATTGTCTAGGTGCCACAACTAGTCCATCTACGGAGTTTGACCGGATCGTGCGTGTAACGCTTGTATTCATATGGTTGAGTGTAGGGGTACCTCGCCACTGATTAGTTACCTAGAATGATGTATCATTGTCTTATCAGAGCTCCCCATAGTTGATGTACTCTTGGACATGATGTGTGTTCGTGGTTCTCTATGGATCATGGCTTCATGGGTTGTGGTTTTTTTTATACCAATTGTGACATCCTATTCTTGGATGTTAACTATACATAACATTCGATATTATGTGTAAAGAAAATAACAAAGAAAATACAAAAGAACATAAAAAATATGCTTTATTAATGTGAAAAAAGTGTATCTACATAATGCTTTGAGGATTCTTTGGGGTTATCTTTCTTTAGCAACGATCCCTTAGAAACAATCCAACACTATCACCATAGTTAAGCTTGTACCCAACCAGAAGGGATGATCAATTACTTTCTTGTCTTGTTTTACCTAGCACCTATTACTTACCTTTACTGGCTCCACAACTCCATGACACGACCTCTAATTCATGGGTATAAATACCTTAGATCAAATCCTTGGAGACATATTTGTTCGTACAATGTGACCTTTCAAATCTTGTTACAACTTGCCCTTTCAAGTATTGTTACAATAATTACATCATTTGTTATGAAGTGAAACCATATTTTTTATGGAATGAATCCATTTGGGAATGGGGATGTGACATGTTTGCATGAGACTTGTGAGAAAAACAAAAAAAATATCTCCTAGGCTATGCTAGCTTGTTTTGGAATGAAAAACTACATGCTTTATGTGAGAGTATTGTTTCTTTTTTGGCTAAGAGGCTAACTATTGGTTGGTTGAACTTTGTCATAAAAAATAAATAATAGATGAATTTTTTCATAAAATGTATTATTTTGGTAGAGAGGCCAATTACTAGATGTGGATAGGCTTTTTCATAGACCATAAATGATTATTGTCATAACACTGGGTCAAGAAAGGAACTTTTTCATGGGAATTATTATGGGCATGTAATTTTGGATTCAGAGGCCAATTATCGGTTGGTTAGAATTTTTCATAGAAAATAAATAATCACTATAATAATGTTAGATCAAGAAAGAACTTTTTCACAAGAATTATTATAGGTAGATCAACTAATTATGAACACACCATTTCAAGCTCAATAACTATAATGACAAGAATTATTCAACTCTGGTTTTGATTTTTTAGAACATGAAAATCAATTCTTAATTAATCAAATTTTGGATTTCATTAATTTGAGAAAATAAATCTCCCAAACATATAATAGATAGATATTTTAAGTATATAGCTAAACTAGATTTAAGTTGTAGTTTGTCTCTTATTTTCATTAGCATAGTAGGATAGACTAGTGATTTTGTGAGAGATGTCTCAGGGTGGTGGTTCACCTAGGCTCTCCCCATGGTTTGGGGACCATGGAACACATTGAGGCATTCTTGGGTGGCTTTCAAGTGTTAGAAAAAACCCATCCTAGCTTGGTGGTACCAAGTTAGTAGTAGGACATCATCCTATTGCAACTCTGTCTAAGTTCTCTTTATACTACCCTCACTGGGAGAACTACATGGCCTTGATTCTATGGTGGTCGTAGATATGTAGGAAGCCAAGATTGGATAGTTTTAGTACGGTGTTAAGCCACACCTTGTACTAGATCATGAGGGATCTAGGGATGAGATGCCACCCCTTGTAGATGCATTGTTTCCCCTTCCACCAATGTTGTCTATAGGGTTTCTTGTGTGCTTGTTTGTAAGGTCCTCATTTGGAGTTAGTTATCCTCCTTGAGGTGCATTCCCATACATATATTTAAAGTTGTGTTTCTGCTTGCACTCTCTCTTGGGTTGATTGCTTGTTAGAGGCGTATTCCCTAGGTCTTCCACCTCGGATTCATTGGATCTAGTGAATTCCTTGGGGTGTCGGACAATGTCAGGGAAACGTTGTTATAGATGGTATTAGAGCATTTTTGAAATCGTGTTGTGATATGCATGTTTGTTTTGATTGTATTACACCATCAAGGTTTTTTTTTATTAATGGTCCCTTTGGATTGATATCTAGGTGATCTAGGATCATATCCTTAAGTATTCTTTGAAGAGCTACCTTATGGTAAAATTTTTATACTCTTCATGAAGTGGCCGATGTTACGTTGTGAGCAACTGATGAATGTTATTCTCCTCAAGAATGTATATGATTTTTTTGTGGTATTGTTCTCCACTTGTTTAGATGTGGTTGAACTAGTTGTGGTTTCATTTGATATGGTAGAGGAGAGTTCTGTTGGCAACTCACATGTTATTTTTTCTTGAGGAGCTCTCATCTCTATTCTCTAGTGATTTATTTGGGATGAATCGAACCTAGTCTCCACTTTGGTTTCCACCCAGATGACATGTATTGAGATGGTATTGACTAAATTATGTAGGATGCAATATCGTTGCACTCCCACTCATCCTGGATATAGTGAGTATGGAAATTACAAATTGGGACATGTTGGTTCCCAGGTACCTTAGGATGGAGGGCCTTTGAACATGTGCTTTTTGTGAGCCTTGTTTTGGGTGGATTAAGACCATTTTTGGTAGAATTGGTACATTTGTGTTTGCAATTATATGTTTGTCTAGTCGTGTATGCGTGTCTTCTTGGTTGTGTTTTCAAATTCTACATGCGTGGTACCTCCATCATGTCTATCATTCATAATGCAAGACTTGTGTTCCATGTGGCATGATGACTTGTTCTTGGGATTGTTGAGGATGCATTTGAAGGATGTTTGTGCCATTTCAAATCCAAATGTTTGTTATCTTGTTTTGACAACCTCTTGTGCTTGAGGCATGATTACCCTTGTGGTTGACATTTCATGAGTTGTTCTTCCTTGTTTGAGTTGGTTGTACTACCCTTGGATTTGAGGCATTACTCTTTTGATTGGTGAAATTTCTTTGGGCACTTTTATTTGAAGACCTTTTGGTGTGGGTCATCCTATTATTGGTTCTTGTTGCAACCTCACATATTTTGATGATAGTCTTTCTTGTGGATGCATCCTCCCTGATGTTGCTCATCATAGCGAGAATTGGTTTTATGGAGATCTATTGTTGGCTAGACCTTGGTCTTCCACCTTATGTTAGAGTTGAGATAACGATTCTTTATTGCCCATGCCTCTTATGAATCTATTGAGACTTTGATCCTAGTTGGAACCAATGTTAGTGGCTAGGAATGTTTGTTGTATATGAATCTTGGAATTTTGAGAGTGTCCTAGCTCTCTCTAGGTGTGCCTCATGATGAATTCATTTGTGTGAGTGTATCTAATTGATCCATCAATATTTTGCATGATTTATCTCTATGCATGTTACTGAGGTCTTTCTCTTTATGATGTTGCGAGAGTAATATTTATCTATTATATGATCATGCTTTATGATTGTATACAAGGCTAATGTGCTGATCATGTTCTTGCTAACTTCTCTATTTTTGAGCTGTTATCTCAGTCTTTGCAGGTAGCATAGGTACAAAGTTGCGACCAGTGGTGACCTTAGTTGATTTTGTGAGCACTATGTCTATGGGATAGATGTGTGCTCTTGAGGCCTCCATGAATCAATTATTTGGCCTCAGAATCCCAACATTGGGTTGTGGATCTATCAATACCTTGGCTATGATAAAATAGTAGGTACATTATGATTTGTTTGCCTCTTAGGGCTGGGTGGGCACTAATAGGGGATGGTGATTCATCCTACACCCTACAGATATTAGGTTAGTAGATGGCATAAAATGGTATCCCTGGCCATGCTAGATACTAATGGCCCAAGAGTGTCCAATGCCTTTAGGTCCTACTATTATAGGTAGTGGATACTTAGTTGGCACATCCTGTTATTCAATCGTTGCACTCATGTCCCAAATCATTTTTGTTCGATGGCAGTCATGTAATGAGTTTAGTGTGATGGCTATTCATATACATGTAGAGATAGTTGTGTAGTGGTTGCAGTGTAATAGATGATTGTGTACATTCTGTGATAGAGACAATCTTTTCTCAAAACAGCATGGTGTAGCCTTGGTGTGCTCCTAGTGGCCTAAACCTTTCATCTTAGTATGGGCTTGGGTAGTTCATCCTATAGCCTTCTAGGCTTGGGTAGCATTCCCAAATGCCATGTATCATGCTTACTAAATGTATTCCTATCCTCAAGTGTGTGAGATTGTAATGTAACCTCATGATATTCTTAGTTTTAATAGTTTATGCACACAAGAGTGCTAGATGTTATTGCCCTATGTGAGTTAGTTGTCTCTTGTTGTAGGTCTATGACACATCCTATGACAAGGCCAAGCTTGATGCATGGTGTTTTCTTGGTGCTCATTCTTGAAGCACCTTATCGATATGTTGTAAGTAGCCTTTGTGCCTTGATATGTAATTCTATTGGAAACCTCATGAAAAATTCTCTTGTTGAGATATGGTGTTGTAATGAGTAGTCCAAGGAATGTCCTTGCCCAAGGTGCTCTTGAATTGATGCCTTGTGCTCTTGGTGATATTGGCATGCTAGGATGGTATGTCAACATCCTTAACATAGGACAAGTCTTGGTAACACTTCCTCTTGGGTTCTTAGCCTAGCAGAAATCTTATCCACAGGTGATTAATAGGTTGGGGTTGGGGGGTGGGGTGGTGGGATGGGGGAGGGGTTATGTAGCTTGAAATTCAAAAAAATTGGTTTGATGAGCTTAATCTTGATAATGGGTGATTCATGATGGCCATGTGAATTACAATGGTTGACTAAAATTCAAATCAAGGTGATACTACCATGTCTAGTTGTGGAGTTGAGTTCAGTTCTATGTATTAACACCTAGACTCCCTCTTTCATGTTGGATGTGATCATGGAGATGGTGGTCCATCCTTGAATAAATGATGTTATAGTTATAGAAATTGTGACTTCTCTTGGTGGCCTTACTTGGTGGATTTGGATGTGCTCAAAAACACTTGAGCCTTTTCACTCATGATTGGGGGCTTCTGATGCTTTATGGATGATGGTGTGCCCTTGTGACTAGTTGCTTTTGGTTTTTCTAAGAACTATGATGAACTCTCATGGCTTGGGACTTATTGGTGCTTTTGTGGACTATGGTGTGATTTTATGAATTAGGACTCATTGTGCCTAGCAGGCTATGGTGTCTAGCCCAATCTCCCTTGTGTACTCTATTCCTTGTGTACACCAATGTATCACACCATCTCTTCCTAATGTATTGTCCCATTTCTCTAGTGTATTTTTAGATCATGTTAGTATCCTAACCTCTCTAGTGGGATATCGGGGCTAAGAATTATATTACTTGGTGATTCTCTAATCCTATGAGGGATCGTTCTCCATTTCGATGGATGCCCTCTTTAGTTCTTGAAATAATAATGCAAGCTATATTGAGACAGTTGTCCCCTAGATGGGATCTACAAGTAGTTGATTTTTAGGACTTGTTCCTAGCAGTGATCCCATGTTCGTGAACTCTTGAGGCTTATTTTTAGAGACAGGATGTTGTTACCCTAGTGGAATTCATGGAACCTAAATTATGAGGCCATGTTATTGATGTAGCCTAGATGTATATATATTCTTTCTTGTAAGCAAGGCATGATCTTATGTACTCTCTCTGCATTTGGGGCTCTAGATGAACTTCCTTTTTGGGTTTCTTTGGTAGACCATCCTTATTGTAAATTCTATGGGGATGAATCATGTATTATTTTGAGTTGGTAGTTGATGTTGGTGAAGCCCATTCTTTGTAAAACTATCTTGAGGACCTAGTCCTCCTATGGGAAAAATGTTCTTGTTGACTTGTGTTTGTTGTTGGCCTAAATGGTAATAGGCAATGGTGCATCCTTGTGCAGCACAATTATTGTAAACAAGTTGGACTAGGATGTATGAAACCAAACCAAAATCTCCCAAGATGAAACAGAAATCCCTCTTAGTAAAATTTTTAAGGAATGAACTCTTTCACTTCTTGAGTTGTTCTTAAGGTGGAATTGAATGTGGGTAAGACTTATAAATCCATAGCTTCCCTTAGCTAGTAGCAATTTGACAATATGGTTGTGTTGGCTATATGGAATACTTGGGCATGTATCATGGGTAAGGTGTAGCTAGGTTGCTATATTTGCATATGGATGAAACCTCCCAAAGAGGATCCTTCTTTTGAGTTCAAAGTCCAATGATAGGTGTTGATCATGAATGGCGGTTCTTAGCATGATAGAAAAATTTAGACTCTGGGAACTTAGATGTTCCTTGGAGAATTCATAATCATGGTTGCCATTAGAGGTGACTCTACATGCTTCCCTAGACCACGTGTTCAAAAAATGGTGCTTGTTCCATATCTCAGAGTGGGAAGGATAGCTTGTAAGTTGCAAGTGTGGTTGAACCTTTCCCCTAAGTAGGACATTATGATTACAATTGGTGATGTGGTAGCGGTTAACATGAGATGTGTGTATGAAGAATTATCTTGAGGTTGGTTGCCCAACATATCCTCCCTTCTATTCCAGCATTCAAATAGGCATTCTTGATGTTGGACAATCCCAAATGAGGTCAATGATAGATCAGGTTGGTATGTTATGGTAGCCTCTTGGAGAAGTTTTCCAAACAAAATTTGGATCTTCTCTCTTGTTGTGGAAATGGAATAGTGTTGGATCGTGAAATGAGGAATGTGATGTTGGTGTGTCTATAGATGGCAAGGTTAGGCTCAAAAGATCTACCCTTGTACCTTGTTTTGAAGGGAGAACATGCTTGAATCCCTTCATACTAGCCTGAACAGACATGAAAAAAAATGTACATGGTACAGACATGTAGATTTTGTGCTTAGATGGTTATGTTGGTGAGACCCCATGGGTCTGGATGCGAGTAGCAGAACATGGAGTTCTAGCAAGCATGAGTTGCTTGCGGAGACATGGCTCTTTTGGAGCATGTTCTCCCTCTCAATTTTATGTTCCCAAGTCCATCACCATGGGTAGTTGCCTTGGTGAGCCTTCAAAATCAATAAAAAAAAATCAAGAAAATCAATGGTGCTAAGATGCCATTCACAAAGGAACTGAACTAGACTTGTGGAAGAGGAGCTATCTTCTTGCATAGGTATGGGTATATGAAAGAAGATAAATCTCTAGACCTAAGAAGGGATGAATCTAGGGGATGCCTTAGAGATGTTAACCCTTTGGGTTGGACTACTCCCACTTGTCACAGAGTTGGGAAAGTATTTGGGATTTCTCAAAGTGCCCTTTGCATTTCATGCAAGGCATTGGATGGAAGGACATATTAGGTGTTGGGGTTGGTACCTTCCTTCAAGCCTAGCTTTAGTTGAGTTGATGAATTCCCTAAAGTTGATGGAGTTCCAAACCCATATTTGAAGTGTACTCTTAAAGTCATCCTAGGCTTTGCTATGAGGACATCACTTCTTTTGTGTGGGGGAGGATTGTGAGAGATGTCTTAGGGTGGTGGTTCTCCTAGGCTCTCCCCATGGTTTGGGGGCCATGGAACACTCTGAGGTGCCCTTGGGTGGCACTCAAGTCTTAGAAAAAACCCATCCCAGCCTGGTGGTACCAAGTTAGCAGGAGGACATCCTCTTGTTGCAACTCTCTCTAAGTTCTCTTCATGCTACCCTCGTTGGGACAACTACATGGCCCTAATTCTATGGTGGTTGTAGATATGTAGGCAGCCAAGATTGGAGAGTTTTGGTGTGATTCTATGCCATACCTTGTGCCAGATCATGAGGAATCTGAGGATGATGCACCACCCCTTGTAGATGCATCATTTCCCCTTCCATTAATGTTGTCTATAGGGTTGCTTGTGTGCTTGTTTGCAAGGTCCTCATTTAAAGGTTAGTTATCCTCCTTGAGGTGCATTCCCATACATATATTGAGAGTTTTGTTTCTGCTTGCACTCTCTCTTGGGTTGCTTGCTTGTTAGAGGCTTATTCCCTAGGTCTTCCACCCTAGATTCATTGGATCTAGTGAATTCCTTGGGGTGCCAGACAACGTTGGGGAAACATTGTTAAAGATTTTATATCTTCTATGTATTCTTATTAACATAAAAAGAGTCAAATATGGTTGCTAGAGGATGTTGTGATGGCAAGGTAATGAAATTAATCAGTTAGCTATGTAATATTGCTTAAAATTTATTTCAGAATTTTGAGTCCTAAATTAAATTAAACATTCAATTAGAATGGCCTTTAAAGAATGCTATAAAGGTAATGTGTGGCAAGNAAATTTAGCTATACTTGTAATCATAGTTTTCAATTTAAATTCAATATTTAGGATCTCCAATCATTTTTAAAATATTTTAAAAAGTTATTTATATAGTACTCATAGGAGCAGTTTGGTGGTCAAGACATTCATCTCCTCTACTCATCAATGTGGCAGCAATGGAGTAGCTGTGTGGTGGAATATTCTTCTACCCTACAATGTAGGTAGGGATGTGTTACAAGCTCCAATGTCCATTTGCTAAATACATTTATTTATACAAAATTTTGCATATTTAAATATTCATTCCTAAACAATAGACTATTTTTGTTAATTTTAGAGGGGATGAACAAAACTTCAAATAAATATAGTCCAAATGTACCAACATTTTTTTTAAAAAAAATTAGGTACAAAATAATGAAATTTGAAATTATAGGCCTGTAATCTACTGAGGGTTTTCTACATCACACTTGAGTTATGCAAATGTAGAAGATAGTGTAGTGAGCTTCATTTCTAAATTAGATGAAGGCTTCTTTAATATAAGTTCTTAAAATTGCATAATTTTTAAAATTTAAAATATTATGCAATTCTTGTAATTACTAAACTTAATAAGACTCCATGTTGTTTGGAGTATGAATGTCTTTGCTAAATAGATCCTAAGTTTCCAATTTTAATGTACATAACTTTACTAAATTATCAATATGAATTGATTGTTCCTCATCATTAATTACCAATATTAACCATAACCAAAATTCATTTAAATTTGATGAATTTTTAATGAATAATGGTGAAAAATAGTTATTAGATGAGCATTAACATATTTAGAGAATATTTGATAAAGTTAAAAAACATTACATATGATAGAGGTCCATGCATAACCATAATGTTAGGATAATGTGATCATCAATATGAATATCAACTAGACAACTATGCAAAAGTGTCCAACCAAGTACTAGGACTATAATGGGATTGGCACTATCAAACAACTACCAAAGAAAAGTGTTACATCACATAATAAAGGATTAATGCTCAAAATTTTTTGAAATTTTAATTCTTGAAATTTTAATTCCTTTTCTTAAACCATAACTAAACCATGGATTATAATGGACAAATGTTGTTAACCATAAGTTAAGTATGATCAATAGTGAGGTTTGTGATAAAACTTAATTTAAAATTGAGAATAACATAAGGATACTATGATCCATGATCAGGTTAGTGAAGTTATAAGTATTTATTCAACTGACCATGAGTGAACAATGACTTGTGTCATACATAGAAAATTTGTAAAAGTCCAAAACAAGGAACTTGAATGTGATTATCGAAACTAAATTATTAATCTTTTGAGTTGTCATGGATACTACAATAATAATATCAAATTCAATTTATAGTATAGATTTCATGTGTTACTTTAGTAAAATTGGTTTATTTTGATGCTATAAAATTGATGCTTCAACTTGGAAAGAAACTAATATTTGAATATGATTTTTCATTATTTCATACAAGAAATCAAGGTAACCTATTTATAGATTTTGATAAGGGTTGAATTATGTCACTTAGCACAATTTTTTTGAGTCTATATGTTAATAAATGACCATTTCTTTAGTATTTAGAGCCATTTTAAACTACATTCATCCATTAAATAGTTTTAACTTATTGTTTCATAAAATAAAACTCTTGAACTTTCTCTTATTTTTCATAATTTTATATAATATTTTAATGAAAAATATATGAAAAATCATTCTAAGGTTTGTTCGTTGAATTTGAAAAATTAATTAATAATTCTCAACTCTTCACATGAATCCTATTTAATGACAATCTCTCCTTTAAGTGGCAATGCAAAGTATAATCTTTAAGATCATGTTTAGAAATCTTTTATTCTTTTAGGAATGAGCTTGATGTTGATTAATGTTTTTCTAGATGGCTTATCCTCCAACTTCAAATTTTCATGTTGGTTCTTTGTCTTATTCTTCTTGAAAATATTTCAAAGCTTAGCTTTGTGTTTTATCTTGAAACTTTTAATTTCATGCTTACTTGAGATGATGGTGATGATTTTTCCATTGACATGCTTGAGAATTTCTAGCTTTGCTACTTGTGAATGATCTTCAATTGCATTTTGTACTTATTTATCTTCAATCACATATTCAGCTTGCTTATTTTCTTCATCTTCAATATGTGTTTAAGCTACATTGAAAAGTTGAATGTGGTCTAGTTTTTAATGTGGCATGGGTTGAAGATAGTAAATTTGATTATTCATTTTTCTAGATTATAGAAGATATAGTACATAAGTCTTTACTAAAGCTAACCTTATTTTCTTTTCAAGAATTCTGCCAATGAAAAGTAATGGATTTGCTAACTTTGGAACATGAAATAAATCATGTGCATTAATTTCATGGTTGATGAGCAGCAAGGTACCACTACGCCAAACCATATAAATCACAAGCATTCATTCATGATTCAGTTGAATTCCATGGATGGGACTAGTTGTGGTATTTAGATCATTATGTCTTGATTGTAGTTCCTTGTCTTCCCACTTGGACTAGTGGTAGCTTTGTCATATATGACTTAGTCCAAAGTGAGGCATATGATAATTGATGTTGTTTTGGCCTTATGATACTCCTAATTGTAATAAAGAAATCAATTAATTAAGCTAATTAACAATGGAAAGTAAAGTCTAGACTAGCCTATGGGTGATGAGTGTCTGTTCCTAGCTTATCGTACAAGTCTTGAACCCATGTATCGACTACTATGATTACCAAGCACTATGCTATTGGGAACCAAGCAATAATGCTACTGGGGTTACCAAGAAAATATATGTTTATGCTCGAAACTGGTCACGCTTATTCCACCAATTCATTAATATGCATGGAAATGTAAAGATTAACTAAGTACAAGAAAAGTAAATTGCATGGAGAGTAAATATAATCTAAGTCAAAGTGCTACAATGAATAAGAATTAATCTTAATCTTATTTCCATTCATGGAATGTGTCTAGGTGCATTGCCACTCGAATAAGACACTGTACAACTAACTCAAATCCACATTGCGGGTGCTTACTAATTATTCTCTAAGACTATAGAATAAAAGTATAAGAGTTTAGCTACTCTATTAACTAATTGACTCTCAAACCATGCATCTAAGTATTATGTTTATAGGCTAGAACACATCCCTTGGTATCAGATATTCGATAGTAAAGCATGTGATCCAATATTAGATGTGTGATATTGTGGCTTCGATATCATGGATGATCAAAAATTTATTTTTTGTCAAATAGATGTGATATAACATCAATGATATTGTAGATGTGATGTAGCATTAGTGATATCCCAGCCAATTGATTATTCATCATACCCCTATGACTGAGTAAAAACTCTTTCTTAAGTTAACATGATAGGATTGAGCTTTCTTTACAAAAAATTAGAAATGATGGGATCATTGACTGACACTAACTACTGATTGACTTTAAGTGCCACATTACAAAATTTTATTTGAGTGGATGCATAAAAAATCATAGAGTGACAAAAGAACTAGATCAACATTGAAGATTACAAAATTTGCAGAAGCCTTCAAGAATCTGCTGAAGATGATTCTTTTTGTTGTCACTAGCGATGGCAGACTTTGAATCTTGATTGTTATGTTGATGCTTCTTTGGTTATGCAGAACACTCTTGAAGGATGGACTAAAATTTCTTATCATCGTCTCATGTATCTAGCAAACATGCAAAGTTTGAGTTGCTATCTTATATGTGCTATGATTTATCCATGGGCATATCCTCTATTATCCCCCTCTTGGCTTCATTTTTATGTATGGAAAAAGACCTTTTCCTTAGGTATTTCTTTTAGTATCACCTATAGTCACCAAAGGATCAACATTAGTTTTGGTAAATTTTCCTTAATAATTAACCCTTTTCAAATCCCTTATTTTACATTTAAGCACAAGGTGATGAAAACATACTATGCCCAAACCTATGAAGTAACTAAAATCATCAAGCTGTTCACATTTTTTTAATAAATTATTATTGGTTACCACAATATTCAAAAATAGGATGTTAGCNTACATTTTTTTAATAAATTATTATTGGTTACCACAATATTCAAAAATAGGATGTTAGCAAAATTTTTTAAAAATTTCAAAAAATTTCAAAGTGCACAAGTTTTCCAACAANATTTTTAAAAATTTCAAAAAATTTCAAAGTGCACAAGTTTTCCAACAATTGAAATCAAAGGTTTGATTTAGAAGATTACTAAGAAATATTAATGGATATGGAAATTGAAAAGTAGGAAAAATTAATGAAACAAACAAGAATTAGTCACAGAATTGTGCATAAATTCAAAGAAACTATCATTGATGTTCTAGAAGATGTGAAGGTTAGTTAAAAGCCAGAATCAACAAAAGTTATGCATGTGGATCCTCCCCAAAGTAGGCTCCTACCATAATGCCCTTGCATAACCACTTCTATAGATGTCCATGGGCACCCTAGAAGTTAAATGTAAATCATGCCTTTATTCTAAACAACACACAACTACTGTGATTGGGTTGTTGCACTATATTACACAAAACCAAAAGGCTCATAGTCACATGTAGCAGTGAGGTGAATAATGGGATTAGAAGGGATTGCAGAGATCAGGATGTAAGATACTTGACCATGTCCATAATAGGTTCTTGTGAAAAATGTGATTAAAATGATCAACATACCTACCCATCCAAGTTTAGACCAAGTTCATACCATGAATAATGATTGATGTGTTCCTTCTTGTCAATCATCATGAGTCCATAACCACCTCAAACAATAATCATCACTCCAAAAAGAGAATAAAAGAGAAGAAGGAAGGAAGGGTCTTAGTTAGAGGGACACCTTTAGGCATGAGTAACATGTGCCCCATAACCAGTGCTTGTAGCCCATTATTGTGTCTAAGGGATGTGCTTTGAATTCTCATTATTATTTTTTTTGGTGTTGTTTTGTTTGTTTTTCTTCTTCATCTTTTTCTTGGATGGGAACCAAACCATGCAAAAACTTTTAGCTTCCTATTATTAATCAAGAGAGAAGTGATGATACATTCCAATAGGAGTCATAAACCACATAAAGGAAGTCAAGAAGAGAACCCAACAAGTTTCCTTGAGGTCACATCCTCCCACTTGGTCATTACCTCTTTCTTCAAGGTATAATGATCATTGATGAATTTTAGTTTCATAAAAGAAGGACCAAATTATTTCCATGAAAAAGACCTTTTATTTAGAGAATTGGAAGGATGGATGAGGTGGTCTCACTGCTTTACACAATTACTTACCTAATCATCTCGATAGCATAGCACAAAAACCCAACACATAGTGTTGACTTCTCCATCATGACTTAGCAATATTATTAATGAAAACATAAAAGTCATTCATAAACATAAAGAAAATAACTTAGGAAAAGAGAAAATTATAAAGAAAATAAAAGAAAAAAATATTAAGAAAAGGAAACATATTAAAAATCAGAAAATGTTGAAAGAAATGGGAAAATGATAAAGAATTGTAAAATAGAAAAGTGAAAAGTACTTATTAGTTCTTGAACCAAGATGGAGCATCTCCCCCACAACTAATCTTATGATTGCATATTAGGGAGATGGACTACACAATCCCCTAGTGATACACCACTGGCTTTTTATCTATCATTGCCACTGATTCAATTAATCGTGTGGTAGCACATCTAACATTAGTCTTGTTTGGATCATTCAGAGATGTATCTTCATCTGGACTCAAAGGTATTTCTCTTTTGGGGGATCTAGATGTGTTTGCTTCTTCTTCTTAATTTTTTATTTTAATTCCTAGGTTTCTGGGTTTAATATCTTTTTTCGGTGTATAATCAGAGTGTAAGATATATGTGTCTAAGTCCTTTGTTTGGTATGTTTTATTAATTATAGAACTAATAAGTGGATTAGCTACTTCCATGCATCTTTGAAATATTTTATATTCTCATTTTTAAGCCATTGGGTATCTTCTGATTTAGTGGCTACTACACAGATTGGTTTTTGCTCACACACTTATTCCTTAGGTTTGTTGTGGGTTATGTTAATATTTTAAAATTTTATTCCATAACTCCACCATTTACTATTAGTGATGCATGAATTTTCCTATCTCTCCATAATGATAAGTTCATCATTTATGTCTTGTGTTGGAGTGGTGATGGTTGTTGGCTTTTGCATATGATTAGAAGACATTGTTCTGATAAGGAAGGATGTTTTACTAGATTGGCCTTGTGTTGGTTTTGATGTGCTAGTAGATCTATGTGTTTTATTCTTATTTGAGGAAACTACCCTAAAGAAAGGACATTTGTGAGGTTGTAGTTGAGATCTCCTAGTGTTATCATTTTTGTGTATGTTCATAGTACAAGTGACATTCTTTTGTTGGTGTTGTGGTGCCAAACCTTCCTGCATTGTTGATGGTGACATATGGTGAAGGGAAGTATGAGAATATTGATGATATGATGGAGGATGAGAGGCATGAGGTGGTGATTCTTTAGAAGATGTCACAAGTTGATAATATTGGGGAGAGTAGTAGTAGTGATTTGAAGTAGAGGAAGTAAAACTAGTTGGGGAAACAGGTTGTTGAACATAATATCCATCTAGGCTTGGCTAGTAGTAAGGGTAGTGTTGATTTGATGATGGCCTCCCCCATGATTGTGGGTTTTTCCACTATAGTTGATAGTAGTTTTGAGGCTGATAAGAAGTCCCACTAGGATAGTACGGTTGGTTGTAGAATTATCTATAATTACCTTATGAGTAAGGTAATTTGCTAGGCATTTTATTTTGTATGAACTTGGGATTCAATGCAAAAGTCCAGTACTCATGTAGATGTAACATGACCAAGCAATATCCATTCAAATGGTCATATATGTAGATGTCACATCCATTATCTTCTTTGGTGGTTGAGGCTATAGCCTGTTCTTCTATAGCCATTTTCCCTTTCTATCGATTAGTGTTCTTACCTATCTCTTGATCCCTTCTCCTTTTGTTGTGGTCACTTGATTTATTTTTCATTACTCTCTCCTCTCTGATATCTACACAAGTTGTCACTTTCTCATTCATTCATTTTGACATCTTATCTAGCTTTGCTTCAAGCTCATCGATAAACTTTTGTATTAGCAAGATTTGTTGTGAAGTGACCTCATTGAGAGCTACTTCTTTTTTCTCATCATAGATATAGATCCTTTTATTTTGAGGAGTTGGATCCTAATTATTTTCCTTTACATTCTCTTGTTGACGTAGCTCTCCTTCTTCTTTCTCCACCCACTCAATTACCCTTTGTATCTAATGGACTTTTAGTTTGTATAACTGACATTAGGCGTAAATCCTAAGAATATTCCTCATTTATCTATGATGTGGAAAAGTTGCTCTTTTTAAG
>MNCI01029392.1:0-55916 GCA_015680685.1 Gnetum montanum
TAGAATTGGTAGATCAGTACATCATTGTTCAATTGGAATTGGTAGAAGATATTATGACCATTGTCTATGGGTGACCTTATCTTGCCAATTTCTTAATAATTAAACTTGATAATTGTGCTAGAATATTAATCCAAAACAACATTCACAAGTCCTTGGAAAAAATTTGCATATTGAAAGATGCCTTTTGGTCTATGCAATGCTCCTATGACATTCCAATGCTTGGACTTGAGAATTTGATAGTAACAAATTGATTGTGGGATGGAAGTCTTCATAGATTACTTCTCCACTTATGGTGCCACATTTGAGTAACCGTTGGACCACCTTGGGCAAGTGCTTAAAAGATGTGTAGAGATGAATCTTCAACTCATTGGCAAAAGAGCCATCTAATAATCCAAGAGGGCACTATACTGGAGCATATAATTTCTAAGGTAGGGATTGAGGTGGACCCTAAATAGATAAGGATCATCGAAGGGATAACACACCAACTAGAAATCATTAAAATTTTTGGTCATACCTTGGACACATTGGCTATTACTAACGATTCATAGAGAATTTATCTAAGATTGAAAAACTATTGGTTAAGCTTACAATGAAAGATTCTATATTCATTTCTACTAAGAAATGAAAAAATACATTCTAGAGCCTCAAGCAAAAGCTCATAGAGACTCCAATTCTATGAGCACTTTATTGGTCGAGGCCATTTCATATAATGATAGATGCATAAAATTATGTCTTAGGAGCTATTATTACATAGTTGGATGACAAGAAACATCCATATTATAACCACTACACAAGTCAAAGCATTATGGGTGAGTAGCTGAATTACACCACAACGAACAAAAAACTAATGGTGATGGTGTATGCTCTAGAGAAGTTTAGGAACTATGTTCTTGGATATAAAGTGTTTGTGCACACTGATAATAGTGCCATTTAATTCCTCATGATAAAACTAATAGTAAGTCCTCATGTTGTATGATGGCTAGTGATCTTATAGGAGTTTGATCTTACAATGGTAAATTGAAAGGGGACTAAGAATGTGGTCACTAATAACTTGTCTCGGTTATGATGGGATACCAAAGAGGAGAGTCCACTCTCTAATCAATTTCTTGATGAACTCATCTTTATAGGTGTAATAAATGAACAAGTACTTATATAACCAAAATGATATGATGGCATCCTCACTTATCATCTCACTCAAGAAATGCCACAAGATCTACACTATAGGAAAAATAATTATTTCTTCATTAGGTCAAATGCTTCATGGAAATCAATAGACATCTTTACAAGGTATGCACCAATGGCCTGGTTCATTGGTGTGTACCTAATGTTGATCAACTATGTGTTCTCCAGGATGCTCATGAGGGTCCTTGTGGGGGAAACTATGCTATGAGATGCACAACCATTAAGATCCTAATGGTAGGGTATTATTGGCCAACCATCTTTAGGAATGTCCATAAATTTTTTCAATCTTGTGAAAACTACCAATGAGATGGTGGGATGACTATGTGAATAGAGGAATCTTAATAGTGGATCTAACCACTAGAATCCTTCAAGATCTATAGCATGGACTTCATGGATCCCATCATGCCCATGTCAAATAAAAAGTAATAAATAATCATTGTTTTTGATTACTGCACAAAATGGTTACAAGTAGCAACCATCGTTGACTGTACATCATCTACTACTACATGGTTGTACAAAAAAATGTTTTAAATAGGTATGGGATGCCACATGCATTGATTTCTGATAATGGAACGCATTTCATAGGCACCACATTTCATAAGCTTATGCAACACTTTGGAGTTGAACATAAATTAACAGTACCCTATGACCCCAAAGCCAATGGTCAAGTAGAGGTTGCTAATAGGGAGATTAGAAAGATCTTAATGAGAACTATTAGCAAATATAGGAAAGACTAGAGTACAAAACTCAATCATGCCAACTAGGCTTATCACTCAACATGGAAAATCCCTATAGGCTACTATCCCTATGCACTAGTGTATGGGAAACTACTAATACTTTCTATTCAATCCAAGCTTTATACACTTTCAACAACATATGACCTAGATCTTGACTTGAGTCTAACACAAAGAGAATGATTGATCAACCTTAACATGCTAGATGAAAATCAATTAGTGGCCCTATCCTTGAATGAAGTGCACAAGGCATTTAGAAAGCAAGGTACCTCAATGAACTTAGTTCTAGATGTTGTGGGAAGGGCCTTACATCACTAATGAAACTTTTTACTCTAGGGCCATGTTAATTTAAAAACCTAGGAGCCTAAACAAAAAGCAACTGGTTAACATGCAACAAGTAAAACCTTTCCATGAACCTAAGAAAGCCAGTACAACAAAGGCCTCATTGAATGGATAACCATGCTTAATTTTTTGAAGCTCCTCCTTACAACTTAGTCATGGGAGAGATGGCTATCCATGCTAACCATTATAGTAGCTCCTCAATTTTTCATATTTTCTTTTCATGTTTTGTTTAACACTTTGTTATTTTTACAACTTTTTCTTTTATTCCCTCTTTATCTCACTCTTTTTTCTTTTTATTTTATTAATTTTTCCAATTTTTATTTTACAAAATTGTTAGAATTTTTTATCTTTTTTAAATATTTTATAATTTCGTGTATATTTTATTCTATTTTGGTGTGATTTTCTCATGATTTTTGCTAATAAAGTGTCTTATTTCCAACAAGACATAGTGATGCTATTGTTGGTTACTAATGGTGGTTTGTACTTAACATTTTTGATTGCTAATGTCTTGTTTCTATTTTTGAATTTTAATAACTAATAACTAAGACTTGTTTCTTTTTCATGGAATAGGCAGTGAGTCCACATTATCCACCCATCCACAAACTCTATGGTTTTCCTTATTTTGGAAATTTGAGGTCCCTTTTTCATTAATAAATCCTTAATGAACTTGTGACCTTAGTAGTTTCTAAAAGATTCAAAGGTTTGAAAATGATCTCACTTTAAGGGGATTCAAAGCTCTTTGTACATCTCTACTTTCTTGAGTGCATGTGTGTTTTTTATGGATTTTTTATTGCTCCATGTCAATCAATTATAGGAAGTTGAATAAGTCTTTGCATGGTGTGGTTTCCATTGAGAAATTCAAAAGTTAAAGAAAACATGATGAGAATTCAAAGAACACCCCTTAGATAAAATAAACAGGCTACAAACATTGGTTATGGAACTAGAAAGACATGTTACCCATGCCTAAAGGTCCCTGCTAACTAAAGTCCTTTCTTAATTGTTACTTTACTTTTCTTCTCAAATAAGGAATGGTGGTTATTTGTGGGAGAATTTTTGTGTCTCAAGGGGATATATTAGTCCTAGAGTGGTAATATGAAGTTACTAAAAGTGGTTGGTGAAACACCACTAATTTCGGCCTAGCACTTTGCAAATGACTCAAGCCCTTTCGAGAATCTAGGAGGCAAAATTTGACTAAGGCATTGAGCTCACACCCAACCTGCCAAAGTAAGACTACTCATCCTTAGCATGAGAAACTCCAAATAGTGTCAAAATCAAGTCAAAGGTGGAGTTCAATAGTTCGAAGGTTAAAGCTCAAAGCTCCAGTGTTCAGCATCAAAATTCCAGCGTTGAACGTCAAAATCAAGGCATGTCATGCTAGACTCACGCTGCACCGTGACCACATTGTGAACAACTCCATGAGCCTTCAAATTGAGTCAAAATGACATGATTTCCAAGGTGCAACTCATCCCAAGGTTCATGATCGACAACCGCTAGTCCCAGCCTCCAAAATCCCCAAATTTCAAGTCAAAAATTATAGGTTTTCACATGTCACATTGTAGCGTGACTGCAACATGACATACCGAAAATGGCTCCAAATCAAACACATTCAAGCTTAAAATTCTAGATTTTAGTCACACATAGGAAGGTAGTAGTTATACTCAAAAATAGGCTTCAAAAAAATTGAAATTTGGTGTCAAAAATTTCATTTTACCTCACTCACGCTCAGGTCACACTGAAGTCATGCCCATCGTGACTACCCAGCATGACTCATGCTCAAGTCATGCTAAGGACACGCCAAGCATGACTACCCAGCATTACTGCAGTGTGACTACCAATCATGCTCATACAAAGGCACTCCAAACACATGCTGAAGACACACTAAAGCCTAGAAAACTCATGCTGGGAGCCCTGGCAGAACAACCTCAAAGCGACATCTCAACATGCCGTAGCAATCGATCCATGGTCAAGAGAGCTGGGATCGAATTTTCTTGTTCTACATTATCATTTCATTGTAAATCTTCATTAGTGGACTTTTCAAGCCCTCATGGTCTAAATTGTATGTACTTTCATGGGCTTGAGTAACCCACACATTATAAGATACAATGCACCTGGTCAAAAATGTGGCTTGCCTACACATGACCAACTCATACACAGCTGTCTACCAAACACGTGTCACTTGATCCGTTTTCCTATTAAATCTCAACTATTGATCTCACCTGTGGGCTCCACACCTGAACCCAACCAAACCCCATAAATACCCCATGCATTTTTCCAGCCATTACATTCTTTATTCTATTTTAAAATTTAGTTTAAGCTTTATTTACAATACATTTCTGTATACGCTCTATGCTCTGTTTACATTTTGTGCATTGTCATTTACATTTAGTTACAATAATCCTAGTACAAGTCATAGCTTACATTCAGGGAAGTCCTTGGTTTATTTGCGTGTAGACCATCCAAGGCACTCTGCCTTCATATCCTTTTCCATCTTGCCCTCAAGCGAAGGTAGGGTTAGCTGTGCCTGCCCAACGATCTTTCGGTGTTTGTTTTCCCTTCTACCCTTACACTGATGATTTAAGTTAGTACAGTAAATTGGCACTAGAAGGAGGGCCTGAACTTGTTAAAACTTCGATCACAGTACAAAAAGTTTTCATCTTATCCCTATGAGTCTCCCTGCTACTATTGTCATGTTGTAGTTGTCCCATTGTCACACTATAGTTGTCACGATGTCTGTCTCACGTTGCACACGCTAACATCTTACTCATGCAGCACATGCTTCACACTTTTAGCTTGAAATCTTCCCAGATCGACCCTACTTGGGTCATCCTCACACTAGAATAGTACAACTTCATTTGTGTGAAGATTCAAGCCAAGTTGCCTATCGATCACGTAGAAACATAAGCAAACTAAAATTATGAACTCATCTACAAGGAAGTTCATGAGTTCATTTCCTCAGCATTTGACATAATCCCCCTTTCCAAGTCTCATCATCGACTCATATCTCAACTCCTCATGGCAAGGAGTCAAGCCTTACAGTCACCTCTGATAGAGCCTCAGAGCGAAGGTGAGGAAGATGACTTTGCAGCCTAATTTGAACATGAGGACTTGTACCATACCATCAGTCCCCACACCCATACAAATCCATCACTCCAACCTTTTATTTGGATTTCATCAGTCATACCAACTTCCATGTCCATCCACTACATACCACAAGTACAAACCTATGGGGTACCTCTAACTACTTCAACACAACATGTTCAGGGTGTTACCTCATAACCTGTGGTTGGGTATTGGGTCTCACCAATTGTTTAGTAGCATCAATCAACTTACTACAGTATACCACACCCCGCAATCCCATCCTTGAATATTTCTCCATCGCCACAACTAGCAATCCAACAGTATCCCTTGCCACAAACAATGCAACAATCGAATCATTATCAATTGCAATTCACTCAACCTGTCGGTCTCCCTACCTTCCAAGAGTGGTTAGACATGAAGAAAATGATGCAATTGTTGACTGAAGAGGTACAACACCTTAAAACCAAAAACACTGAGGAAGTCAAGGTGCTAGATTTCTACCAAGATGACCCAATCCACCCTTCAATTCCATCATTAACCCTGCCAAAGGAAATCTCATTACCTCAGCTGACCAAGTACAATAGAGAGGGAGATACAAACACCCACCGAGTGACATTTCAACTAGAATGTTTACTACTTCAGGCCTGGCCTCATATAATTCTATGAGTATTTGCTATGTCCTTAATGCAAAAAGTGTTAGACTGGTATCGTGCCTTACCCCGTAACTCCATATTCTCTCTAGAGGATTTGTTGCATCAGTTTGTCACCCACTTTAAATACAATCTAAAGCCTGAATCCATGTTGGATAACTTGATTCAGATTAAACAAGCACCATTAGAGCTAGCACAGAAATTTATCCAAAGGTGGAGTGCAGCCTTGAATGAACTTCATGAGCCCATCCCTGAAACATATCTACTTACCATCCTTAAGGTAGCTGTGAATGACTTTATTAAATCAAAGCTTTACTATTTGAAAGCTCACACATTGAGCCAAGCATTCGCACAAATCAAATACATAGAAGAGGTGGCACAATCAAGCAATGACCTGGCTTATGTGGCCTATAGAAACCAACATGCTCACAAGAAAAACACAATAGTAGCAATGGTGACCACAAGCACCAAAGCAACCAATTGGGGCCCAATAGCTAAGCAACCCAAAGCCCCAGCTGACAAAGCTTCCAACTTTCGTGGCAACTTAGCTACATCGGCAAGGGCCACCCAAAGCCCAACTTTCAGCACAAGGACCGCTAAAAATATATACCATTCTTGATGCAACCCTCTCAACTATTGGAGCAATTCCTCAAAGCTGGGCAAATCCAATACAAACACGTGTCGGAGATTACCCGCCAAAACATGATAGGTACTACAAGTTACTAAGGAACCCCACCTTAGCAGTACCAAATGAGCCCCCGATCCCACAAAATTTTAAACTAGACCAATATTGCCATTACCATCAAATGGCTGGTCACAGTACAGACAACTATCATGCTTTTCAAGATGACCTACAAAGAATGATAGAACAAGGCCAACTAGTGATTGACACAACAAGTCAGTCCAACACAGAATATGACTCCTATATCATAAACTCAATTAGCATAGGTAGCAAGCTTAAACCTGTGTAACAACCTTTTGTAATCCGTGTGCCTCCTAACAAGGCAAAGGTCCCCATAGCCTCCATAAGCAAGAAACATTCCTTTTTTATCAAGGTGCCACCTCATGCACCTACCACATCCTTTGTGTCCAAAAAGATGTTAAACTACCAATCGTCCGCTAAGACATTAAACTTGCATGATGCAGCAACAAAAACCGCTAAACAACCTTTTTTCATCAAGGTGCCATAATGAGCTGGCCACATAACAACAACTCCTAAGCCACCCTTTGTCATAAGGGTGCCACAACGTGATGATCTATCACTTACCCAAAGCCCAATAGTGGGCAACATCTCAATCCATCCTTCCTCAAGGGTCGACCCCACTAGCAACCTAGGTAGGCCCACCAAATGGCAACGCAAGAGGACAAACGAGTACCTCGCAACCCCTATGGCTGAAGCAAAGGCTATAACTAGCAAACAACAACTAAAAACTGGGGCCCCTACCGCCATACAAGCTAAGCAAACCAATCCCAAGTCCCCTTTGTAAGAGATCCATCTCCCAAGCCACATGGAGGAAGTTAAAGCCAACACAATGGCTAATGACAAGGACTTCGTAGCTACATTAACCCAAGTAAAAAAATGCTCAAGCAAAAGAACACAACGTTCAAATTGTACGACCTGGTCACGACTTCATCTACTCACTGCCAAGTAGTGGCCGAGATCTTAGCCTCCATTCCTGTTACAGAGGATATCCCTACAGATGAGGCATCCATCCATGTAACAATGTTACCCCCTGCACCACCAGAATTGGGTTCAGCAACCTTAGCCTTTGCAATGATGCAATCAAAGTCAACCTCGCATGAGGGTAGGTCACTACAGCTCCACTATCCATTAGCATTTGTGTCAAGCAGTGCACCATCCGTAGAGTGCACGTAGATGATGGTGTAGTGACAAATGTAGTCCTACACTCCATCATCGACAAGCTAGCCGTGGTTGATGAAATCAAGCCAACCAAAATGACATGTCTAAAGTCCTTCAATGGATTGAAACACCGTGAAAATTTTGGGGCCTCAATGATTCAGCAAAATCTTGTGACTCAGGTGAAGATTTGTGACAAGATGCGGCCCAGCAAGTTCCCTTTTCAGTTAAGGGTCTACTCTGCCATGATACACAACGCAACGTAATGAATTCCAAAGGACAAAGCAAGATCAGGGGTGCACAATGGCAAGCCTTCAACTTTGCAAGCTTTCTATGTTATGTTACGAAAATATTAACTTTTGGCATATTACACTGCATTACGCAACATAGCATAATGTCACGTTACGTAGTGTAATGTCAGAAGGCAGTTCATCGCAACAACAGAAATGACAAGATTCGAGACTTCGATGGCCCAGCAAAATCTCAAGGCTTAAGCAACGATCTAGAGCATGCTACACATTTCAGCAAGTTTTCTTTTTTTGCTAAAGGTCTATTAGGCTATATTACGCAGTGTAATGTAATAAAACCCAAAAGGGTTGATCAAAAGCAAAGGAAGCACGGTGAAAACACTTTAATTTTTTGCAGTTTCGCTATTTTATGTTGAATTATGCTATGCAGTGTAATTTAGTATAATGCAGCGTAATGCAAGCAACGAAAGAGCAAAATTTAGACATCAGCAGTTCATACGTCACAATATGCTCTCTAGTGTATTGCAGCGTAATAAAGAACATTTTGTTACCAAAGCTCCTACAAAAGTGGTTTACGACACATTACGCTTCAGAGTGCAATATAGTATGGCGTCGCAAGCTTAAAAAACAAGCACACCAAGTCAACGACATCTTGTAGGTTAAGGACACATGTCATCTAAACCATGTTCTTCTCCTGACCCTAACCTTATAAATATTCTAGTTGATAAAGATCAAAGGGTTGGCAAAAATTCTCCAAAGATTGACAAATTTTCTCTGTGAGAGATTTTCTTTCCATTGGCAATTGTTGACAACTTTTGGTGAAGATTGACAAAGAAAAAAAGGAGGATCAGTGATCGTAAGAACATCAGAGGTGATTGGCAATAATCCTTGATCAGAAACAGCCGATTAACGGATATTCTACTTCGGGTCTGACCTCCTTGTACCCAGATTGGCTAGAACAAGGTAGATCGACCTTTGCTTTCTTTGTCTTTAAATAGCTTTCTTATTCTTGGCATGTGCTTCACCTAAATTGAAGTCTACCTATAATCATTGTATTGAATATATTTTGTTCGTGAGTTGAATCCCAGATCTTGGGATTGCCCACATTCTAAATCTGATCTCTTGTGCCCTATGTATATGAATCTTGCAAATCATTTTAAATCGATTACATCGTTCTCAATTACCTTAGAAGTTAACAATATTATATCTTATCATAAATAATCATCATTTTGTCATCCAAATATCACAAAATTTTTACTGATCAAGTAAGTCCCTGTATGATCGACAAGACCGTTCAAGGCACCTCAGATTCATTTTTTCTCCAGCACGGTCCTCACATGGATCTGGGGTTAGAACTGTGTACATGGACTTTTGTTTGGTATTTTTAGTGACAAACATTTTCTGTCGTTACATGGATCACATGTCATAGTCAAAGGTACGATCAACCTAGCCTTTGTGGTGGGAGAGAAATTTCCCACTAGTGTGAATTTCATGGTCATAGAGGAGATGCCAAGTTTCAACATGATTCTGGGTAGGCCATGGCTAGCCCAACTAAGGACCATCTCCTCTCTCATCCACCAAGAAATCCACCTTCCATATGAAGGTGGTCAAATTATCATCCATGGTGATAACGCTTCCTCTTCGACTATCCATGACATAGACATGGCGCAAGTATTGGAAGAAGATTTTCTTAGTGATACACCTACGGTAACCAACACAACACCTAAGGCTAACACACCCGAATGAATGGTTGAAGCCAACAGTCTTCCAAAGGATCTTGAGCCTTGCATGCCCCCTAAAACATAAAACTACAAAAACACATGGCCTAAAAATGCCTTAAACTAACTTATGGCCTGAAACGGCCTAAAACTATCACTTTTTGCATTGCTTTTCTTTCATTCACGCATTTCAACTCTATGTACCATAAGTGTTGCTTAATTTTCTTTTCTTTTTGATCAATTCTTATAGGATCTTGCAGGCATACAGCATGACCATTCATGCAGCATCACACCTTACACAAGCAAGGTAAGCACCAAGTCTTGGCATCATGACTTAAAAATGATACCATAGAACAGTCCTGGCATCATGACTTAAAACTGATATCACAGAACAGTCCTAGGGTCATGAAAATAAAATGACATCATAGAGCTCTATCTGGTATGACACTAAACTATGGCATCTATCTGCCATGACATAAAACTAGCATCTAGAGTCCACCAAGACTATAAAATAGTTTGCCTCTTTACAGTCTGCTACGACTATAAACTAGTAGTGCACCATCTGCTACGATGCTACACTAGCATCATCCTTGGGTCATGATTTTAAACTAGCACATCATAGTCTAGTAGGACTATAAACTATCACATCATAGTCTACCAAGACTTTAAACTGGGTTCACAGTCTACCAAGACTTTAAATTGGCATGTTGCTGATCTGATTCGAGCACCCGCCATTAGTGAAACCCTTTGGGAGCACTCACAACATCTTTGCCTCCCATCATTTGGTGATCTTTTGGAGCACTCACTGTTAGTGTAGCTTTCAGAAAACTCATAACATCATCTCCTTGGCACCTTCACTGGCTTCCTGAGCATTTGCAATCAGTGCAACATTTGACACGTTTGCAGCATCTTCGCATCCAACACCTGCAACATCTTTACATATGACATTTACATTTGGCATTTCATTTGTGGCTTTCTTGTCTTCTTGGAGTTGTGTTTTCAGGATGACATGCCTGAGATGTTCATACATAGATGCACTTCATCATGACAACAAGGTATCACATTCTTCCTGATGCACGTAACTCAGTTAATCAATCCATTCATAAGTACATTCCCGACTCTCGATGCATCCCCTATTTCCCCATCATGTCCCAATTATCCTATTCAATTACACCCTTAGATACATTCCACTCAATTCAAAACTCTTGATAATCAGTGGTAACATGAAACACAATACACAATGCATGATACAAAATGCAAATGCTTGAAAACGAGCACACCACTAAAAGCAAGCTCTTTCAAAAACACAAAAAAAAAGAAAACACAAAAACAAAAAAAATAATAACAAAAAGGTCAAGGAGAAAAATGCATGTAAACTTTTAAATAGGGGTCGGCAATTTGGACTTTCTGGATAATTTTGGAGGTGGATAGCTTAGGACGCTCAGACACACTTGACTCCTAGCATTTGAGCACTTCTGAAATACATCACATCACCCCGGGGCTTAGTGCTTAACCTACCATCCACACGTGCAGCTACACTTTGACCAGTGCACATTCTTATTTAAAAAATACAATACAATTCACTTTTCCAGCAATTACATTCTTTATTCTATTTTAAAATTTAGTTTAAGCTTTATTTACAATACATTTCTGTATACGCTCTACGCTCTATTTACATTTTGTGCATTGCCATTTACATTAAGTTACAATAATCCCAGTACAAGCCATAGCTTATGTTCAGAGAAGTCCTTGGTTTATTTGTGTGTAGACCATCCAAGGCACTCTACCTTCATACCCTTTTCTAGCTTGCCCTCAAGCGAAGGTAGGGTCAGTTGTGCCTGCCCGACGATCTTTCGGTGTTTGTATTCCCTTCTAGCCTTACACTAATGATTTAGGTCAGTATAGTAAATTGGCACAAGAAGGAGAGCCTGAACTTGTTAAAACTTTGATCACGGTACAAAAATTTATCATCTTATCCCTATGAGTCTCCCTACTATTGTTGTCATGCTCCAATTATCATGTTGTAGTTGTCACGATGTCTATTTCATGCTACACACACTGTAGGCTAGTCACATTGCACACCCTGCATATACTAAGGCTAGTAACATTGCATATGCTGACATCTTGGTCATGCAGCACATGCTGCATGCTATCAGCTTGCACTCGTTATCATGGAATCTTCCCAGATCGACCCTACTTACGTCATCCTCACACTAGAACAATACAACTTCATTTGTGTGAAGATTCAAGCCAAGTTGCCTATCGATCGTGTAGAAATAGACACAAAAGAAATTATGAACTCATATACAAGGAAGGTCATGACTTCATTCCCTTAGCATTTGACATAATCCCCCATTTCGAGTCTCATCATTGACTCATATCTCAACTCCTCATGGNCACTTCATTCCCTCAGCATTTGACATAATCCCCCATTTCGAGTCTCATCATTGACTCATATCTCAACTCCTCATGGCAAGGAGTCAAGCCTTACAGTCACCTCTAATAGAGCCTCAGAGCGAAGGTGAGGAAGATGACTTTGGAGCCTAATCTGCACATGAGGATTTGTACCATACCATCAGTCCCCACACTCATACAAATCCATCATTCCAACCTTTTATTTGAATTTCATCAGTCATACCAACTTCCACGTCCACCCACTACATACCACAAGTACAAACCTATGGGGTACCTCTAACTACTTCAACACAACATGTTCAGGGTGTTACCTCACAAGCTGTGGTTGCGTATTGGGTCTCACCAGCTATTCAGCAGCATCAATCAACTTACTACAGTATACCACAACCTGCAATCCCATCCTTGAATATTGTTCCATCACCACAACTGGCAATCCAATAGTATCCCTTGCCACAAACAATGCAACAATCGAATCATTATCAATTCCAATTCACTCAACCCGCCGATCTGCCTATAGCCCAAGAGTCGGCAGACTTGAAGAAAATGATGCAATTGTTGACTGAAGAGGTACAACATATTAAAAACAAAAACATTAAGGAAGTCAAGGTGCTAGATTTCTACCAAGATGATCCAATCCACCCTTCAGTTCCACCATTAACCCTGCCAAAGGAAATCTCATTACCTCAACTGACCAAGTACAATAGAGAGGGAGATACAAACACCCACCTAGTGACATTTTGACTAGAATGTCTACTACTTCAAGCCTGGACTCATGCAATTCTATGAGTATTTGCTATGTCCTTAATGGGAAAATCCTTAGACTGGTATCGTGCCTTACCCCGTAACTCCATATTCGCTCTAGAGGATTTGTTACATCAGTTTGTCATCCACTTTAAATACAATCTAAAGCCTGAAGCCATGTTGGATAGCTTGATTCAGATTAAACAAGAACCATTAGAGCCAACACAGAAATTTATCCAAAGATGGCGTGTAGCCTTGAATGAACTTCACGAGCCCATCCCTGAAACATATCTACTTACCATTCATAAGGTAGGTGTGAATGACTTTATTAAATCAAAGCTTTACTATTCGAAAGCCCACACATTGAGCCAAGCATTTGCACAAATCAAAGACATAGAAGAGCTGGCACAATCAAGCAATGACCTGGCTTATCTAACCTACAGAAACCAACATGCTCACAAGAAAAACACAATAGTAGCAATGGTGACCACAAGCACCAAAGCAACCAATTGGGGCCCAACAGCTAAGCAACCCAAAGCCCTAGCTGACAAAGTTGCCAAATTTGGTGCCAACTCACCTACATTGTCAAGGGTCATCCAAAGCCCAACTTTTAGTGCAAGGACTGCTCAAAATATATACCATTGTTGATGCAACCCTCTCAACTATTGGAGCAACTCCTCAAAGCCAAGTAAATCCGACACAAACACGTGTCGGAGATTACCCGCTAAAACATGATAGGTACTACAAGTTACTAAGGAACCCCACCTTAGCAGTACCAAATGAGCCCCCGGTCCCACAAAATTTTAAACTAGACCAATATTTCCATTACCATCAAATGGCTGGTCATAGTACAGACAACTATCATGCTTTTCAAGATGACCTACAAAGAATGATAGAAGAAGGCCAACTAGTGATTGACACAGCAAGTCACTCCAACACAGAAGATGACCCCTATGTTATAAACTCAATTAGCATAGGTAGCAAGCTCAAACCTGTACAACAACCTTTCGTAATCCGTGTGCCTCCTAACAAGGCAAAGGTCCCCATAGCCTCCACAATAAAGAACCCTTCCTTTTTTATCAAGGTGCCACCTCATGCACCTACCACATCCTTTGCATCCAAAAAGATGTTAAACTACCAATCGTCCACTAAGACGTTAAACTTGCATGATGCAGCAGCAAAAACCGCTAAACAACCTTTCGTCAGCAAGGTGCCACAATGAGCTGGCCGCATAACAACAACTCCTAAGCCACCCTTTGTCATAAGGGTGCCACAACATGATGATCTATCACTTACTCAAAGCCCAATAGTGGGCAACATCTCAATCCATTCTCCCTCAAGGGTCAACCCCACTAGCAACCTGGGTAGGCCCACCAAATGGCAATGCAAGAGGAAAAACGAGTACCTCGCAACCCTTATGGCTAAAGCAAAGGCTATAACTAGCAAACAACAACTGAAAACTGGGACCCCTATCCCCAAACAAGCTAAGAAAACCAAGCCCAAGTCCCCTTCGTAAGAGATCCATCTCCCAAGCCACATGGAGGAAGTCAAAGCCAACACAATGGCTAATAACAAGGATTTCGTAGCTACATTAACCCAAGTAAAAAAATGGTCAAGCAAAAGAACACAACGTTCAACTTGTATGACTTGGTCACGACTTCATCTGATCACTGCCATGTAGTGGCAGAGATCTTAGCCTCCATTCCTATTATGGAGGATATCCCTACAAATGAGGCATCCATCCGTGCAACAATGTTACCCCCTACACCACTAGAATTGGATTCAGCAACCTTAGCCTTTGCAATGATGCAATCAAAGTCAACCTCGCATGAGGGGAGGTCACTACAGCTCCACTATCCATTAGCATTCTTGTCGAGTAGTGCATCATCTGTAGAGTGCACATAGATAATGGTGTAGTGACAAACATAGTTCTGCACTCTGTTATCAACAAGCTAGCTTTGGTTGATGAAATCAGGCCAACCGAAACCACATGTCTAAAGTCCTTCAATGGATTGAAACATAGTGAAAATTTTGGGGCCTCAACGGTTCAGCAAAATCTCATGACTCAGGTGAAGATTTGCGATAAGACGTGGCCTGGCAAGTTCCCTTTTCAGTTAAGGGTTTCCTCTGCCATGATACACAGCGCAACGTAATGAATTCCAAAGGACAAAGCAAGATCAGGGGTGCACAACGGAAAGCTTTCAAATTTGCAAGCTTTCTATGTTATGTTACAAAAATATTAACTTTTGGCATATTATGCTACATTATGCAACATAGCATAACATCGTATTACACAGCGTAATTTTAAAAGGCAGTTCATTGCAACAACAGAAATGACAAGATTCGAGACTTTAATGGCCTAGCAAAATCTCAAGGCTTAAGCAACGATCTGGAACATGTTGTACATTTCAGCAAGTTTTTTTTTTGGCTAAAGGTCTATTAGGCTATATTACGTAGTGTAATGTAATAAACCCCAAAAGGATTGATTAGAAGTAAAGGAAGCATGGCTACAAAACTTCAATTTTATGCAGTTTCGCTATTTTAGGCTGAATTATGCTATGCAGTGTAATTTAGTATAATGTAGCATAATGCAAGCAATGATACAACACAATTCAGACATCAGCAGTTCATATGTCACAATATGCTCTCTAGCGTATTGCAACGTAATCAAAGAACAGTTTGTTGTCAAAGCTCCTACAAAAGTGGTTTACGATGCATTACACTTCAGAGTGCAATACAGTATGGCATCGCAAGCTTCAAAAACAAGCACACCAAGACAACAGCATCTTGTAGGTTCCAGACACATGTCATCTAAACTGCGTTCTTCTCCTGACTGTAACCTTATAAATATTCCAGTTGACCAAGATCAAAGGGTTTGCAAAAATTCTCCTAAGATTGACAAATTTTCTCTGTGAAAGATTTTCTTTCCATTGGCAATTGTTGACAACTTTTGGCGAAGATTGACAAAGAACAAAAGGAGGATCAGTGATCGTAAGAACATCGAAGGTGATTGGCAAGAATCCTTGATCAAAAAAAGCCGATTAACAGATATTCTACTTTGGATCTGACCTCCTTGTACCCAGATTGGCTAGAACAAGGTAGATCAACCTTTTCTTTCTTTGTCTTTAAATAGCTTTCTTATTCTTGGCACGTGCTTGTCCTAAATCGAAGTCTACCTATAATTGTTGTATTCAATATATTTTGTTCATGAGTTGAATCCCAAATCTTGGGATTGCCCACATTCTAAATCTAATCTCTTGTGCCCTATCTATATGAATCTTGCAAATCTTTTTAAATTAATTACATCATTTTCAATTACCTTTGAAGTTCACAATATTATATCTTCTCATAAAGAATCATCATTTTGTCATCCAAATATCAAAAAAAAATTTCTGATCAAATAAGTCCCTGTATGATCGACAAGACCGTTCAGGGCACCTCGGATTCATTTTTTCTCCAGCATGGTCCTCGCATGGATTCGGGGTTAGACCTGTGTACACGGACTTTCATTTGGTATTTCTAGTGATCAACATTTTTCGTCGTTATGTGGATCACATGTCACAGTCAAAGGTATGATCAACCTAGCCTTTGTGGTGGGAGAGAAATTCCCCACTAGTGTGGATTTCATGGCCATAGAGGAGATGCCAAGTTTCAACATGATTCTGGGCAGGCCATAGCTAGCCCAACTAAGGGCCATCACCTCTCCCATCCACTAGGAAATCCACCTTCCATATGAAGGTGGTCAAATTATCATCCATGGTGATAACGCTTCCTCTTCGACTATCCATGACATAGACATGGCGCAAGTCTTGGAAGAAGAGTTTCTTAGTGATACACCTATGGTAACAAACACAACACCTAAGGCTAACACACCTAAACGAATGGTTGAAGCCAACAGTCTTCAAGAGGATCTTGAGCCTTGCATGTCCCCTAAAACATAAAACTACAAAAACACATGGCCCGAAAAGGCCTTAAACTAACTTACAGCCCGGATCGACGTAAAACTATCACTTTTCGCATTGCTTTTCTTTCATTCATGCATTTCAACTCTATGTACAACAAGTGTTTCTTAATTTTCTTTTCTTTCTAATCAATTTTTACAGGATCTCATAGGCACACAGCATGACCAAGCATGCAGCATCACACCTTACACAAGCAAGGTAAGCACCAAGTCTTGGCATCATGACTTAAAAATGATACCATAGAATAGTCCTGGCATTATGACTTAAAACTGATATCACAGAACAATCCTGGGGTCATGAAAATAAATCGACACCATAGAGCTCTATCTGGTATGACACTAAACTACAGCATCTGTCTACCATGACATGAAACTAACATCTAGAGTCCACCAAGACTATAAAATAGTTTTCCTTTTTACAGTCCTCTACGACTATAAACTAGCAGTGGACCATCTGCTATGATGCTACACTAGCATCTTCCTTGGGTCATGATTTTAAACTAGCACATCATAATCTACTAGGACTATAAACTATCACATCATAGTCTACCAAGACTTTAAACTGGGTTCATGGTCTACCAAGACGTTAAACTAGCATGTTGATGATCTGATTCGAGCACCCGCCATTGGTGAAACCCTTGGGAGCACTCATAGCATCATCGCCTCCCATCATTTGGTGATCTTTTGGAGAACTCACTGTTAGTGTAGCTTTCAAAGGACTCACAACATCATCTCCTTGGCACCTTCACTGGCTTCCTGACCATTTGCAATCGGTGCAACATTTGACACGTTTG
This sequence comes from Gnetum montanum, assembly GCA_015680685.1. NCBI lineage: Eukaryota > Viridiplantae > Streptophyta > Gnetopsida > Gnetales > Gnetaceae > Gnetum > Gnetum montanum. The sequence continues at coordinate 17,722 of MNCI01029392.1, forward strand.
CAGCATCTTCGCATCCAACACCTGCAACATCTTTACATATGACATTTACATTTGGCATTTCATTTGTGGCTTTCTTGTCTTCTTGGAGTTGTGTTTTCAGGATGACATGCCTAAGGTGTTCATACATAGATGCACTTCATCATGACAACAAGGTATCACATTATTCCTGATGCACGTAACTCGGTTAATCAATCCATTCATAAGTACATTCCCGACTCCCGATGCATCCCCTATTTCCCCACCATGTCCCAATTATCCTATTCAATTACACCCTTAGATACATTCCACTCAGTTCAAAACTCTTGATAATTAGTGGTAACATAAAACACAATACACAATGCATGATACAAAATGCAAACGCTTGAAAACAAGCACACCATTGAAAGTAAGCTCTTTCAAAAAAACCAAAAAAAAAAAGAAAACACAAAAACAAAAAAAAATAATAACAAAATGGTCAAAGAGAAAAATGCATGAAAAAGGTCTTCATGACACCATTGACATCATAAACCAAAGACTATTGGCTATTCTCATACAAGCCCCAGGTAAGAAGGCAATTGTCTTGAAAAAATAGTTACACTCATGTCTCAAAGAGATCATATTACACATTATCGCGTGGCTTTGGCTATTTACAACGGGCCCCATAAACACTCTACAAGAGTCCCATTTCTCCAAATAATGCATGCCCTCTATGAAACACCTCAAAATTTGAAGACATCCTTGCTTCACCAGGTCTTTACAATTTGCGCAGTGTTACGGTAGTTCTTCAGGAAATGAATGCTCTGATTTTCAAACTGTCTGCTTCAGTAAGTTTTCTAAGTCAAGGTGTCTTGCTATTCTACACTACGCCATGTAGTGTAGAAAACTCTAGAAGACATTTGTAGAAGCATAGTGCTACACTATGGTGTGCTACCCAGCATAGCACAGCATAGCAAAAGCTGGACAACTAGTCCTCTCGCCCAACTTCAAGTCCTTCGGCAATGTCTCCTTCCTCCAGAAAGCAGCGAACTCGGCAAAATCAAGTCATGTTTGCTGCTACTCTACGTTAAGCTACAAGGCACAGTGAGGCATACCAATTCTGCGAAAGTGACAGAAGGCAACTCAAAGGGCAGGATCAGCTAGTTTACAGGTTTCGCAGTGCAAAAGATGAAGTTTGCATATGGGAAATGTTTTTTGCGACTAAGGCCAGTTGCTATGCTACGATATGCTACGTAGCGTATCATAGCATAGTAAAAAATGCAACAAATAGTTAGCACACTCCAAAGGTTTCTAACGCATGAAACAGGACACAATGCAAGTTTCTCGCTTCAAACTGGTGGCTACGCTATGCTACACTGCGTAGCATAGCACAACATAACAAAATGCTACGCCATGCCAAACATGCTATGCTACAAAGCATGGCAAGACGTGGTGAGCAGTTACGCAACATTAATGCACCTCACCTAATTGCACTATTTCTCTAATAGCGTAATTATGATGCAACAGGTTTGTAATTATAGCATGGCAGGCTTGCCCAATGGTCATGCAGGCACGTGTACCATAGACAAGTCAGCATAGGCCCAAGCCACGTGGCATCTAAACCACATCTCTATCACGTCCTTCGTCCTATAAATACACCAATCAGCGATGCTTAAACTCTAGCTAGTTCATTCGAGCACTGCGACACTCTAAATTTTAAATTTTTTGGCACTCTGGCTCTCTTTTCATACTTTTGGTTCCGGTCTTCTGAGCAGTCTAGTTGGCTAAGGATTTTTTTAGCTGACGACCAAGCAAGATAGCACCGTAACCTCGAGCAATGTAAGCTTCCGTTTTCAACATTGTAAACAGTTAGCATTCTTAGTTGCCATTCTGTTCTAATCTTTCCTACCACCTTGGTAGCACTTCGCACTGTTAATGCCTGAGTCCACATTAAAGCACACAGCCGTCTCGCTCTACACATCTTGGTTACCCTCAGGATCTCTGTACTTCCTAGCGCTATCTAACTGATTGTATCCATCTTAACAGAGTGAAGTTGTAGCTCCAAAGTGGTGCATTTTTCTAACTACATATTACTTTGTCTCCTACTTATTATTTTATTTTACACTATTTTTTGCTTCTTTTACATTTAAGCATTATTTCACGCTATCATTTTTCATATTTTTTAAATCAGACATTGCAAAAGGTTATATAGACACCAACTAAGTCCCTGTATGATTGACCAGATTATTTAGGGCACCTCATTTCCATCCCATCTAGCATGGCCCTCATGCAGAAACGAGGTTAAGATTTTTAGCGGCCAATAGCCCCTCGGCATTTTTTCCAGCTGCTGACGTTTTCGGTTGCTACAGTTTCTCTGGTGCTAGAAGGAGGGGCTTTTGTTGCCCTTTCCGCGTGTCATGGTAGTCTTGTAAGCCTTCTACACCCTTATATGCATTAGAATAAATTTGACACCCTTTTGAGGTTTTTTATGTGTCGTGTGGTGTAGATCAGTCACCTTGATGGTTCCTCAGGAATCCTACAGAACATAAAGCCTCCAGTTGCTAGCTGACTTGCCTGTCTTACGGTAGTCTTGCATGCGTTTTGTATCCTATCGTGTACTAGTGTAAACATGACACCCTTTTGTAGTTGTGTATGCATCGTGTGGTACAGGTCGGTCACCTCAACAGCTCCTTGAGAGCCCTGCAATACATAAAGCCTCTTTTTGATTGCTTGCCAACTTTTTTGCTCTTCTCGTTTGCAAAACTATTTAGCTTTCTTGATTTCTTTACTTTTTTTCACATTTTCAAAACTGTCTAGCTTAGTAATAATGACTTTCGGAACTACTACTACTAACACATTCAACGTGGAGGTTCCCATCATGGTTCAAGACACCACTAGTGCCGAAGAACCACTGAACACAATGCTAGAAACACGATGATCCCTCAGGGTCCAAAATCAGGGACCTAAGGGCTTGGCCTAGCAACATGAGCACTATAACTTCCTCTGTGCAAAGGTTTAGGCAAACCTACCTTTGGATGTACATGAATTTGAGGGAAAATGTAGCTTCTAGTTCACTTATTGCGACAAGAAGGAGTTTGTTACCACTCTCGGTGCTTCCATACCTTTAATAGAGACTAATTAAAGGCTTCTAGACCAACTAATCCAGTTGTCTATGCTTAGGGAGCAACAGGACACAACGTCTAACCAGGATTACGTCTTTCAAGACGGATAGAAGGAACTTGATTCCCAATCTAAAGAGGGAGGTCCAACCAACCCCGTTCCTATCCCTCCTACCCAATCCTTCTGGGCCAACCCATTATTTTTCACCACTTGCTTTGTCATCATGCCTATGCTCCCATAACCTACAACTACAACCACAATGGGTAGCCATGTTACCTTCCTGGTGTATCAACGCCCTTATTCCCCTATTTCATTTATAGCAACTATGCCTTCGCAAACTATTCAGTAGTCCATTCCTATAGTGCATCACACACCAATCATGGCTACCCTACCACATATTCATGTTTTTCCTACTTCACAATCATATGAAACTTCTGTTTCAATTCCTACGTTCACATATGTTCCACCCACCACGACGAGCCTGGGCCCGTCCACGTGGTGGACTCCATTCACTTCTTTGCCTATTCCACAACCTTTGTAGATGTCTCATTATGTTTACCCTTAGACCTACCAAACCCTGCAAATGGTACAACCTAACACGAGGCTATGATCTATTCCACTAGTGACACAAGCAATCTATCTGATGACTCAAATCATGGTTGCTTCTCCAACATCACCACCTACCGGGTGGTGGACAATGCAAGAAGCACCTTTTGCAGGGGCTACCCCAATGGTACTGCTGATGGGTCACAATGCCACCCCCGCCATTCCATAGGTGGGGCCTACCTCAGTAGTTCCCCAACTGCCTACACCGTTGCAGGGTTTGGATCAAGCATTCCAACTCATCCAGACCCTCACTGAGCAAATCAAATGCCTCAAGGCTGTCGGGTCCGACACGGTACAAGTCATGGACTTTTACCAGGATGACCCATCATCCCTGCAATCCTTGCTCTGATGTTACCCCTAGGGATGTCTCTCCCATAGTTCATGAAGTATAACAGGGAGGGAGACCCCAACGTGCATCTAGTTACCTTTAGGTCTGAGTCTCTCCTATTGCAATAATGTCCACACATGATTATTTATGTCTTTGCCATGTCCCTAGCTAGGAGAGCCTTGGATTGGTACTGTGCACATCCACACTCATCCATTTCAACTCTAGAAGATCTTCTGACCCAGTTCGTGATGTGCTTCAATTATAACTTGAAGCCAGAAATCATGCTGGACCAGTTGATGAGCGTAAAGTAGGAGCCTCTGGAACCAGTCCATAAGTTCATCTAGTGATGGAGCGTGATCCTTAATGAAATCTATGAGCCCATCATGGAGGCCCACTTTAAAGGTGTAGTGAATGACTTTATCAAGTCTAAACTATACTACCTTGCCCCTCACACTCTTAGTCAAGCCTTTTCTTAGACTAAGAGTATACAAGATGTGGCCGAGGCAAGCAAAGACCTGGCCTACATTTCTTACAAAAATACCTTCACAAAGAAAGACAAGGGTAAGGCCCCAACGCCCATAGTGGTTGCTGTGGCAACCGAGGCCAAGCCCAAACCTAGTAACAACAGTAACAAGGACAACAAGAAACTAGTCGTACCTATAGCTAACCCCATGTCTAAGCAGGGCAACATGTCACAACCTCTAGTACCCACGCTTGATACATCTACGCAACCCAAATCAAACTTTGAGCATAAAGATCACTCAAAGTACACCGCACTACCTCTCAAGCCTTTGGAACTTCTGAAGCAACTACTGGCAGTAGGGCACATTCAACACAAGCAGATGTCGGAAGAAGTAAGTAGGAGACATCAATGTTATTGCGAGCTCCAAAGGAACCCCTCCTTGGCCCTACCCAATGAGCCTACAGTTTCTAAGGGTTTCCAGCTGGACAGGTTTTCTGACTACCACCAATAGTGTGTTCACAACATGGATTACTATCTGGCGTTGCAGGATGACATCCAAAGGTTGATCGACCTAGGAAAAATGGTGTTGGATGAACACAACCCAATACACCCTGAAAACCAATCTATGCATATCTAGATAGACCCCCTCAATGCCAACAATGTTGGTTACATCATCAATGCCATCAGCATTGATAGCAATCCTAGGCCACCCCAGCAGCCATTCATGGTTCGTGTGCCTCAATGTAGTGCACCAACACCATGAGCAGCTAATCAAAGCTCGTAATAACCATTCATCCTGAGAGTCCCTCCATGGGCATCCATCTCCATGTCACCTATTAGTGAAACTATGCTACTTCACCTGCTAACATCGTTACCTCCTTTCATCATTAGCGGGCTGACTCTTTTGAAAACCCCAACCCCGCAAAAGATAGCTGAAAAACCTTCTCGTCCTAAAAAATGAGAAGTGCATTTCGTAGGTGAGGTGTTAAAGGGGAATACCACCCATGGCATTCTCAAGCCTACGTATTTACCCTCTACGTCTACACCCTCATCACCAAAGACGAACATCACTATAACCACACAGTCCATGTCGCCCTGCCAAAAAGGGTCTAAACCTAGATCCGAAGTTGCCCCTCCTTGGGAAATTCATCTTCTAGGACACCAAAAAGTGGGGTGGCTAAGACATTTGGGATACCCTCACTCAGGGCAATCAAGCTCTAAAATAGAAAAACACTACACTGAGCCTGTACAACCTGATCATGACATTTGTCCCCCACCACGAGGCTCTGATCCACATGTTGATAGTAATTTCGGTCAACAAAGACATGCCAGCAGAAGAGGAAGTGATCCACTTGATCATGCTTTCCTCTACACCCGTAGAGCCTGAGCCATCCCAATTGACTTTCAGCGACGATGCCATTAGGGAAGATCCTAAAAGGGGTTAGGTGACCATAACAACCCTTTTTATCATAATTCAGGTTAGCCAACACCAGATTCAAAGGGTACACATTGATGATGGGGCTACCACGAATGTCATCCCCTTCCCTATTGTGGAAAAGCTGGACTTGGTCGACCAAATCAAACCCACAACGATGTCGTACCTAAGGTCATTCAACAGGGCACATGTCCTGGTGAAAGGCACAGTCTACATAGGCTTCGTAGTAGGGGACTAGTTTCCCACAAGTGAAACATTCATCGTGGTCAAGGAAATGCTTGGCTTCACCTGATCTTGGGGAGATCATGGTTAGCATAACTTAGGGTTTTCTCCTCACCCATACATCAGGAAATCCTCCTACCATACACAGGCAGGGAAGTGGTGATCCATGGTGATGAAGTAGTAGCACAAGCTATCAGTAACGTAGACATGGATAAGGGTTTAGAGGTCATAACCTCTGAGAATGAAACACTTTCTTACGCACACGTTAACCATCCAATGAGAGAATCAGCTCAGCAAGCTGGTTACCTAAACGAAAGCACGTGGGTTGAGTTACCCTTCCAAGTGGGGGACAACGATGTCAATGAGGGCCCTGACAAAACACCTCAGCCTTACATTCCGCTCAACCCACGATGGGTCAAGAAGCAGCTACGCATAACATAGCAACGCCACTACTTCTTGCCCAATTGCCATCCCTTGTATGTTCACCGCTTTTTCCTTTGTTAACATACCATCCTTTTGGTATGCTACGCTTTGGCCCGAAATGGCCTAAAACTATGTTACACAATGGCCCAAAATGGCCTAAAACTAGCAATGGCCCAAAACGGCCTGAAACTAGCAATGGCCCGAAATAGCCTAAAACTTGCAATGGCCCGAAATGGCCTAAAACTATGCTACACTATGGCCCGAAATGGCCTAAAACTAGCAATGGCCCGAAATGGCCTAGAACTATCATAAGTTTCTGGTTATCCATTGTTTAAGTTGTTAACATATCATCTCTTTGGCATGTTACGCAAAGGCTTGAAATGGCCTAAAGCTAGCAATGGCCCTAAATGGCCTAAAACTAGCACATGAAAGCATGAACATTTTACTTGAAACATAGCATGTATACAATGTACAAGGTAATGTAGAACCAATTTCTATTTCAGAAAATCCTCTTTACTTTATTCAAAACTGTTGTCTTTTAAACAGTGGTTACAAAATTTGTTACACAAAAATCCAAAATTCCAAAAAAAATCCCATGTTGTCATGGGTTGTCTCTATTCACATCATCTTTGCCTTTCGTTTCTACATCATTTCCTTTCACATCACCTTCCCCTACGTTTTCCTCTACTGATTCTTCATTCCTTCCCTCTATGGGCCCTACGCCCTCATCTAGAACCTACATCGTAGGGGTGAAGCAGTCAGCTAGGGCAACAAATGCAAACTACAATAGAGCATAAGCATTAACACAATAGAAAGCAACTAACCTAAGAAGGGCCTACGTCCATCTCAAAGGGTATCTGGTCTAAACCAGGCCCGTGTAGATACCAGACCTCCTCTGCCATGATGTCCACCCAACACCTGTTGCTTGGTTCAACGTCCACAGTAGCTCTCTCCCTTTCAGTAGTTTTCCACCTTGGTGGTCCCGAGGAAAAGGAGACGGTTGCGGTCTCTCCTGTGGGAAGGTCCACTTCTAGGTCAGGAGATTCCATAACCTTTACCTGCTCCTTGAACTTGGCATAGGTCTCAGAAGCATCAATGGCATTTACAAATCCTTCATATGTAAACGTCTCCATAGCAGCATCCCTGTATAGTTTACGATGGGTGGAATTTTTCCATTTATACATGTGTTTATGATTTCTCTGGGACTACACCCATTCGTAAACCTTGGAATTGAAGTCTTTCAAATCTTGACACTTCTGGGCTAGCAAGTCCATTTGCATCTATTGCTCTATTATTTCACAAGTGGCTTCGACATTCTAACCCATGACTATTCAAAACCTGGCGTAGTCTATTACAGCTCTGCACCAATCCTCATTATTAGTGTCTCAGGCTATGAGGTACTCGTTCCTTGACTTGAGATCCTTCACCTCGATGATCAAATCAACCTCCCTTTGCTCAGCCCTTTAGACCTATTTCCACACATCCTTGTTAATGTGCTTATACTTCCACAAGGAGCATGCCAAGTGCAAAATGCATTTTCAAGCCTTTTCGTACGTGCAATGAGACATCTCGATCACTTCAGGTGGGAATGTAGGCACGACACTGACTTTCAAAGGCTGTGACGGAGTTGAGAGGCTACCATGACACAAAGAGCGTAGCAATCATGTTAGCATAGCAATATCAGAAAACTCGATGAATTCTAGCATAACAACATGAGAACACCTAACACTACTACTTACCCACGTCAAGGTCTGCCTGTTGGAGGTGGTTGATCATGTCATCAATGATTCCCTGCACGAACGTAATCTTATCAAGGATCTTGTCTCACAACTCCACACGAATTGAAGAGGGTCCTACAGCATCAGCAGTAGCACCTGTTACATAACTAAACATATCAGCAATGGCTGAAATGGACTAAGATAAGGCAAAAAAATTACCAAACTCACCAACATCTGATTGCAATCTCCCTTCTTACTGATGCAAGACGATGGTGGTAACCTTGGCAGAGGTCCCTACCAACTCTGTATGGACCTCTTCCTCATGCGTTGGTTCCTTTCCTTTTAGGAAACCAACATCTTTTTTATTCAAGGAAGACTCCTCTTCATTAGTAGGAGGATTCTCCCTAATAACAAGAGCTCCTACCTTAGCGACAAGGGTTCTTCCCTTCTTGATCGGGGCCCTTTCTTCCAAGACAAGGGCCTCCATGTCTTTATTCATCACCCCCATCTTAGGGGCCACCACCTCTTCGTCACCTTCTTCTTCTTCTTCTTCGTCTTCCTCTGCCAACAAAGAAACATGTTTGCATTAGTCCAAAACAAGTTAGCTTCAAGCAGGCACTACGCTACTCCATGCCACCTAGCATATCATAGTGTAGCAAACAATAACAAAGTAAGCATTAGACAAAAGCATTTACCAATGGGGGGTTGCATCCTCTAAAGTTTAAGCCATAGTCTTTGCTCCTCCTCTTCCTCCACCCAAAGGGTTTCCTCAGCTAGGGGAGGCCTCTTCAGTTGTAATGGGCCCCCTCTTCTATGACCTCATGCATTATCTAGTCCTGTTCAATCCCTAGGACCTTCCCCTGGGTAAGTAGTTGGGGGAATGCATGAGCATGGAAGATAGGGTAGATCCCATTGGCGGGCCCATCTTTAAGCTTCTCCATGGGGAGCCCTTTTCGCTTCTTAGCAATCCCCAGCCACTCTTGAATGTCCTTCTTCTAAAGGGTTAGATCCCTCTTTTCCTTCAAATCTATGAGGATTCCTTTGGCAAGAACATTGACCAGGTCCACGAATAGCTAGTCATTGATTTCAATGACCACCTATACTCCTTGTATGCATGTATGGAAGTGGCCCATCCTTTTAGAAAGGGAAAGCATCTTGATAGTAGGATTGCTTAGATTTGGGGCTAGGAATAGATCCATAAGCCCAACCTTTTGGATGTTCTGGACCAAGAATTCTAAAGCTGCATGGTTTATCCAGCGTTGGCTCATTTCTACTTCGCCGTATTTGAAGTAGATGTTTGTCCCCTGTGTCTTGGCAGTTACCACCATCACCTCCTGGGGCTTTTTTGCCCCTACAATAGTTTCACAATAATGTTTAGCATAAAAATGCAAAAAATACAAAGATTGCAAAGGCACTTAAGCATGCGACACTTACTATTCAGCCTACCAGGTTTGTATGGTAATAGGAACGGTGGAAGGTCAACCAGAACTTGTTCAACCATGATCAGTTTGTAAGGTTCTACCCACTCCTCATCCAACCAACGCTACCTCTTGCACTAATTTTAGGGAATAGAATACATGCCTAGGTAGGTGTGGTATTCAACCCCACATTGACAGATCACACCCGCCCACAGGTTTTCAGTAGAAGAGAACTCTTATAGGGCTATCTGTGTTGTAGCCACCAGACCCGGTAGGTTGTGAACCCCATCCTTGTTGATGAGGAACCTGGTAACAAACACATACTGTTAGCATTAGGACAATATGGCTGACTTCACACAAACACAATGGAACAAGGTTGCAAAACTCACCTGCCAACACAGTAGACAATTCCCTATGGGTCATGGAAACACGTCACTATATAACGTGTGATGAATAATGTGTTGTAACAGTGGTAGCAGCTGTACTCAGGAATGTCCCAGATCCAAGCCAGATGCCTTAACCCTATGGGGCATTGACTAGATCCTTCTCCCTGCCTACTCATGATTGCCCCATCGGTCAAAAACCTTAGAATGCCCTGACTTGCACCAGGAAAAATGGCTTCTATTATGCCAACCGCCTCCTCCTCCTCTAGGGATGACCAAACGATCACACTGAAGTGGTCGAGGAGAAATTGTAAGAAGTCCTGTGCCCCTTTCCTAAAATAAACCCCCTACTCTCCCACACGTATCTGGGGAGGAGGATCATTGGCCACAGGTTTGTTCACATGACACAAGACCCCTCTAATTTCTAAAATAATCAGGATTGGCCTTAGCCCCATCCTGCACAACACAACTAGCAAGTGTTAGCATCATGTCTAAGTACAATACACATGCAACGTAACAACACTTAGCAATTCATGCATATAGCATAGCATAACCCTCTTCCTGCACATAGCATAGCAAGAACATGAAAATGCTAGCATAGCAAAAATAGCCTAGCGTAGCAATAGAGCAATTAACCCTAACACGATGATTAACAATACGCCCTGATAGAACATGTGTCATACTATCACATTGTGCATGGCCCAACCCTCCCCCAGGTCCCACGTTATGCCATTCAAAAGCTAAGTAACTTAAACTACCCGAACCCCCACGATTATGACAACCGCAGCAGTGGTGGTTTAAACCACCTTGCATGCAACAATGGTGTAACGTTTATGCACTCGCCATGGTCAAAATGGAAACAATGGCAAAGCAAAGGCCAAAAAAACATGATGATAGAACATATAGGTGGCTAAAAATAGGATGCAAAATAAAAGTAGAGAACAACAGAAGTAAAAAAAATGATAACAGAATTACAGAAAAACAGAGGAAGCATTGTAGCCTATCAAGTCAATGGCGTGTCCTTCTACGCTGCGACACATGCTTATGTCATGTGCCCTAGGGTTTTCTTCACCTTCTTAACCTTTTCAAGTGCCAAATGCATGCATCCCTACTTCAGAGCCATCATCTTGCTCGTAGCTTTCTTTTCCTCGTCGCTGTGCAGAAAACCACCTTGCTCGTTGTTAGCACAATCGCTCTGAAATCGCCTTGTGCTTTGAATATGGGCTCTGCACTCGTACAGTGAGAATGACAAGCTTACCAAGGTTTAATCTCTATTTATGGTCATAATGGTAAAAAGGTGAAACTTGCCACTCTCTCTCTCTGTTTAATATGGAGTGCACCGTACAACGTAGCATGCTCTCCACGACATCGTAGCACTGTTAGCATTAAAACCTTGACACACTCCAAGCTAACTACTTACTTTCCGGAAAAATGAAAAAAAAAATATTTTTGATTATCCCAGTCCAGAAAGATCTTAAACTAGCATGTTTTGATCTATCATACGTTTTCAGTCCACAATGACACTAAACTAGCAATCTCATGTTTTCGTGTTGGCAGTTTTACATTTTCTCCTTAGTAGCATCACATTTTCGCATTGACAATTTTACATTTCCTATTTTAGTAGCTCTGCATCTCCATGCCATAATGGACTTCCATGACTTTAAACTAGCAAAATTTCAATCACTACATCATACTTCGCTAGTTACATCTTGTCATTACTTTGCAAGTTTTCGTTATACACGATTGCTACCAACAGGTGCCTCTTAACCAGGCTTTCGTCTTGTTTTGATAGGTTAAGTAGAAAATGGAAATGCATCATGATCTCTCCAGATATTTAGCTCTAGAAAGTCCACATGGCAAGCTCATGAGACAACTAAACCTAGACTTGATTGACTGGGGGTCAACCGCAGCTACCACCATAGCGTCCTTAGAAACATCCCCAGACTGGCCCAAGAATCTAGTCCAAACCCTATATTTAGAGGTCAGGGATGTAACTGAGGACCCTCTCGTTGAGACTCCTGTGACCACATCCAAGGGAGAAGTAAGAATGTTAAAGCTTAGCTCCCTCCTAGATGCACAAATGCATGAAAACGTAGCCAAGATTCTGCAAGACNGCCTAGATGCACAAATGCATGAAAACGTAGCCAAGATTCTGCAAGACAACATCAAAGTCTTCGCATGGTCGTATAGCGACATGCTAGGTTTAGATCTGAGGATGATACAGCACAACATCATTCTAGGCCTGTGCATGAAGGTATTCAAGAAGAAGGCTCATAAAGTCAAGCTAGAAATTGCACTAGCCATAAGGGATGAAATTACCAAGCTAGTTTCATCCATGCAATTGATTATTTAGAATGGGTGTCCAACATCATTGTGGTTTCTAAGAAAACGGGAGGAATACAAATCTGTATAGACTTCTGGGACCTAAACAAGGTACGATCAAAAATGATTTCCCACTTCCAAGCATCGATCAACTCATCGACACTATCGCTAGTCATGCTCTATTATCCTTCATGGATGGCTTTTCTGGCTACAACCAAACTCACATCAACCTGAAGCATCAGCTAAAAATGACCTTCATGATCCCATGGGGGACATTTTGTTACACCATGATTCCTTTTGGGCTCAAAAACGCTAGAGCACCCTACTAGAAATGTTAAATGAATACATGGATGATATAGTAGTCAAGTCCAAGGAGTCAACTGATCACCCATGTGATCTAGGCGTAGTCCTTAAATGTTTTCAAATGCATGATCTATGCATTAATCCTAAGAAGTGTGTCTTCGGTGTGAAAATCGGATGCATGTAAGGGTTCATAGTATCGAAGGCTAGAATAAGGGTGGACCCTGACAAAGTCAAGGCCATCATCAACCTGGCACCTCCCACAAACCTGAAGGAGTTACGTGGCTTACAAGGTAAAGTACAATTCATTTGAAGGTTTATAGCAAAGTTGACTGACAAGCTACACCCCATGCAACATCTTCTAAAGAAAGGGGTTAACTTTGAATGGACAACCCAATGTCAATGAGCCTTCAATAACTTGAAGGAAGAGCTTTCACACCTCCCAACTGTGCATCCACGACAAAGGGATAAGCCTTTCTTCATCTACCTTGCCACCTCCGACACATCTATTGCAACACTACTATGTCAGAAATGAGACGATGGATTTGAGATACCAATGTACTACCTGAGTCATGCATTAATAGTGTCTGAGGTGAAATATAGAGAAGTAGAGCCTTAGTGTTTGCACTAAAAACGTGGAGGCACTATCTATTTTGTAGTGCAGTCAACATCATTTGAAAAAGAAACATACTCCAGGCTATCACTAACAACCTCTATGAAAGTAGCAAGATAGCCCAATAGAAAACAATAATCACGGAGTTTGACCTACACTATGTAAGCCAGTTGTTGACCAAGGGTCAAGCCATAGAAATGCAACTTATAGCCTCACTCGTCGACGACCACACCACCATAGAGCCCGAGTTCCAAGAGAGCATGTTGGAACTATCAACATCATTCCATCGCACCTAGAAGCTACTCTACACTTTGACGGTGCCTCAACCGTGCAAGGAGGTAGCGCAGGTGTCATCATTACATTTCCCTCTGGGGAAATTTACCTATTTTCATATCATTTCACATTCCCCTACACCAACAATATGGTAGAGTATGAGAGGCTACTCAAAGGCCTCTCAGCTGCCCAAGCGCTGCACATACAACACTTGGCAATCTGCAGTGATTTACAACTAGTTGTGAATCAAATCATCGAGCTCTATGCCTGCAAAGCTACACACCTAAAACCCTACTACAACCTAGCAAAAATCATGCTTAAGCAATTTGCAACCATAGATGTGCAACACGTGCCATGCAACAAGAACACCATGGTAGATGCCTTAGCCACCCTTGCATTAAGAATTCCACCACACTTGTTTGCAAGTTTGCTGACTTCAATTGTCGAATGTACTGATCCTATCACTCAGGCAGGACACGTGGCCTCTATCAATGCTGTGAAAATATAGGAGTGGTATGCTAACATTAAAACCTACCTACAACACGATGAACCCCCAAGTAGACTCACATTTGCTCAGAGAGATGCGATCTGAAAGTGTGCTCAGAAATAAATGCTCATGGGGAATGACGCCTTGTGCTAATGCTCCTATGACAGGATATTGTTGGCATGCGTGGGTGGGGAGCAAGCACAGAAGGTGGTTAATGAAGTGCATGAGGGTCTGCGTAGTGAAGACATAGCACCCAAGGCTATGGCTGCAAAAATCAAATGCCTAGGGTACTATTGGCCTAACATGGAGCATGACTGCTTGTTAAAAGTTAAGACATGTGACATGTGCCAGAGATATGAAAATCTCATACATGTCTCACCTACATACCTACACCCAACACAAATCATGTGGCCTTTCCAACAATGGGGACTAGACCTCATAACACCTATCATGCCTAAGTCCTCCATAGGGCATAGCTTCATTATCATCGTCATCGAGTATTTTACTAAGTGGGTAGAAGTCATTCTCCTATGGAAAATGACATCTCAGCAAATCTACAACTTCATCCTAGACAACATCGTGACAAGGTTTGGACTTCCAATGACTATTGTAACCAAAAATGGGCCATAGTTCAATAGTACAGAAACCCGAACCTTCTGCAGCAACCTAGGCATCAGGCAATCGTTCTCCTCCACGTATTACCTGTAGGTGAACGGACAGGCAGAGGCTACAGATACGTCCATCACCAACTTGTTGAAGCAAATTCTTGGCAATAGTAAGAGGCAATGGCACGAGCAAATCCTCTACGTTCTATGGGCCTACAGAATGACATGCAGAACTGCGACAAGTAAGACTCCTTATAGCCTTGTTTATGGATCTGAAGCTATGTTGCCTCTTGAGTTGTAGGTACCATCACTCTGGATGAGTTTCTCAAATGTCATAAGAGAAGCCCAGAATAACGAGTCACGGATCATTTTCCTAGACTCAATAGAGGAGGAGTGTCCCCAGACACTGAGATGCATAAAGCACTACAAGAACAAACAACAACAAAAGCACCATGCAAACCCACATCGATGGCTAGTACAAAAGGGAGACCTCATCCTCAAGGCTATCTGTGAGCATGTGAGCAAATTTTCAGCCAACTGGGAAGGTCCTTACATGGTCACTAAATCCTTTAGGAATGGAGCCTTCAAGCTAGTGGACATGGATGACAATGAGTTCACCAACCTAGTGAATCACTCATACCTCAAGCTGTACTACATCTGAAGCATGAAGACATCGAGCAGCGTCCACAACTACGTTAAACTAGCGGCATCGAGCAGCGTCTGCAATGACGTTAAACAAGCAACACCAAGCATCGTACACTACAATGTTAAACTGGCAACAACATCAAGCAATGTCTGCAACGATGTTAAACTAGTGGCAATGAGTAGCGTTTGCTATGACGTTAAACTGGTGGCAACCATCTGCTACGATGTAAAACTGGTATGTACGGTCTGCTGGGATCTTAAACCAGCACAGTAGTTCCCTGGGACTCTAAAGTAGCGCATGGTCACGTCACGTCCCTAGCATGCATCTACACCGAGTACACATCAAACGAGTGAGCACAGTGCCGACGTGGGGGTGGGACGTTGTAGCTCCAGAATGTAGTTCACGATGCACTGGGAACACAATCTAGAACACACACAATGCTGCCTTCCTTAACATCGTGCTAACCCTTCGAAGATGTCATATGGCATCACACTGACCCTCTGGACCTATCATCGTCATCACCCATCACCTTGACGATAGTTCCTTGGCCAATGCCCGCTACTAGAGTTCCAGCAGTATTGTGGCCTAGCCATAATATTTTCATCCTATAGCCCCCTACCAACACCTCATCTTAAACAACATTTAGCTCTATGGTAGCTGATCCCATAGCTGAACTTAGAATGCATGCCTTTGGCAGGGATTCCAGAGCATCTGCACTCACAGCAGCTCTCGGTGCCTTTGACGTCAACTCCTCCACATCGATGCTGCCAAGGCCGCTGTTCGTCTTCCTAATTTGGACACTATGCACCAGCATGGATGTCCAAGAGCTTCAACAATGTCTGTGGTAAGAAAAACTTCTGCCCTCACTTTGCATCGTGGCTGTTTCGCTCTCTGTCGTGTTTACAAGGCATGGCCGAAAGCATGTCCAAGCCACAGCAGCAAGTGCTACGGCATCACGAAGAGAGTGCCTCAACTAGCTTGACTACTTTAGAGTGAAAATTCCATGATGTACATAACATAGCTCATCACATGGAAAGCATTTGTAGGTAGGTTGAAACCCTTCGTGGATGTAACGCAGCTCATCCTGCGAAGAAAACACCTTTCCTACACGAGGTCGAAGGTCATAGTAAATATGAAAACATGAACAACTTTCTCATGAGCACTCTGACAACGGAATTTTCTAAACCTCATATTTTCCCTTTTCCTAGAAACCAATGCAACACTCTTAACTATAGCCAAGCAACATCTTGAAACTAGTTGAGCAACAACATCAGCGTCGTATCTTCTGTGGTGTTTCGTTTTCTTTGTCAATGTCTCTCAAGCCCATCCTCCAGACGTCAACAAAGAGGGTCCAATGAAACACCTCAAAATTCAAAGACACCCTTGCTTCACTAGGTCTTTAAAATTCATGCAGTGTTATGATAGTTCTTTAGGAGATGACTGCTCTCATTTTCAGATTTTCTGCTTCAACAAGTTTTCTAAGTCAAGGAGTCTTGCTACGCTATGCTACGCCATGTAGCATAGCAAACTCTAGAAGATGTTTGCAGAAGCATAGTGCTACACTAGGGTGTTCTACACAGCATAGCACAACATAGCAAAAGCTAGACAACTAGTCCCCTCACCCGACTTCAAGTCCTTCAGCAATGTCTCCTTCCAATAGAAAGCGACGAACTTGGCAAAATCAAGTCATATTTGCTGCTACGCTACGCTTAGCTATAAGGCACAGTGAGGCGTAGCAATTTTGCAAAAGTGATAGAAGGAAACTCGAAGGGTGGGATCCGTAAGTTTGTAGATTTCACACTGCAAAAGACAAAGTTTGCAGATGGGTGAAGGTTTTTGCGACTAGGGCCAGTTGCTACACTACGATACACTATGTAGTGTATCATAGCATAGCAAAAAATGACAAATAGTCAGCGCACTCCAAAGGTTTATAACGAATGTAGTAGGACACAATGCAAGTTTCTAACTTCAAACCGATGGCTACGCTACGCTACACTGTGTAGTGTAGCATAGCATAACAAAATGCTATGCCACGCCAAACATGCTATGCTACAAAGCATGGCAAGACGTGGTGAGTAGCTACGCAACATTAATGCACCTCACCTAATTTCACCATTGCTTTGATAGTGTAGTTACGATGTGGTAGGTTTGTAATTATGGCATTGCAAGCTCGCCCAACGGTCATGTAGGCACATGCAGCATAGACAAGTTAGCATAGGCCCAAGGCACGTGGCGTCCAAACTGCATCTCTCACGTGTCCTTGGTCCTATAAATACACCAATGAGCGATGCTTAAACTCTAGCTAGTTCTTTTGGGCACTGGGACACTCTAACTTTTAGAGTTTCTAGCACTCAGGCTCTCTTTTCACAGTTTTGGTTTTAGTCTTCTGAGCAGTCTAGTTAGCTAATGATTTTTTTGGCTGACAAGCAAGCAAGATAGCACCGTAACCTTGAGCATTGTAAGCTTCCTATTTTAACATTGTAAATAGTTAGCATTCTTAGTTGGCATTTTGTTCTGATCTTTCCTACCACCTTGGTAGCACTTTGCATTGTTAACGCCTAAGTCTGCATTCAAGCACACAGCCGTCTCGCTCTACATGTCTTAGTTACCCTCGGGATCTCTATACTTCCTAGCACTGTGCAACCTATTGTATCCATCTTAACAGAGCGAAGTTGTAGCTCCAAAGCGGTGCATTTTTCTAACTACATTTTACTTTGTCTCCTGCTTATTATTTTATTTTACACTATTTTATTCTTCTTTTACATTTAATCATTACTTCATGCTATCAATTTTCATTTTTTTTTCAAATCACACATTGCAAAAGGTTATATAGACACTGACTAAGTCCCTGTCTAATCAACCAGACCATTCAGGGAACCCTGTTTCCATCCAATCTAGCACAGCCCTCCTACAAAAACGAGGTTGAGATTGTCAGCGGCCGACGACCCCTCTACATTTTTTTCCAGCCGTCGACATTTTCAGTCGCTACACTCTATGTCTTGGTTCTGAGTCTACTGAAAACCAGCTATTGACAAGGACCAAGGATGTGACTTGTTCATGCAAGAGCATTCCTCTCTCACAATCCCAATAATAATCATATCCCTCAATCAATTCTTGATTTCCATGGTTACAACCAATCCCCTTTGCATCTTGAACTACACTTCCTCAATCCCATGTACTTTTGGACATGGAGCGATGACATCCAACCAAGGGCTGACAAATAATACTTGGTACTTGGTTGTTCATGGTGTTTGCACTTCTTTGTCGATGCCTCTTGGGTGGATTCCTCCAGACGTCAACAAAGTGCAGCCAATGAAACACCACTAATTTTGGCCTAGCACTTTGAAAATGACTCAAGCCCTTTTAAGCATCTAGGACAAAAAATTTGACTAAGGCATTAAGCTCACACCCAACTTTCCCAAGGAAGATTGATCACCCTCAGTGTGAGAAACTCCAAACAATGTCAAAATCAAGTCAAAGGTGGAGTTCAATAGTTCGAAGGTCAAATTTCCAGTAATCAGCATCAAAATTCCAGCGTTCAACATCAAAATCAAGGCATGTCCCACTGCACTAACATTGTAGCATGACCACAGCATGACCAACTCCATGAGCCTTCAAATTGAGTCAAAAAGAGATAATTTCCAAGGTGCAACTCATCCCAGGGTTCATGATCGACAACTATAAGTCCCATTCTCCAAAATCCCCATATTTCAAGTCAAAATTGTAGGTTTTCACATGTCACACTGCATTTCATGCTGTAGCGTAACTGCAGCGTGACATACCCAAAACGACCCCAAATTAGACACATTCAAGCTCAAAATTCCAGATTTTAGTTACACATAGGCAGGAAGCAGTTGTACTTAGAAACAGGCTTCAAAAAATTCAAAATTTGATGTCAAAAATTACATTTTACCTCACTCACGCTCAAGTCACATTGAAGTCATACCCAGTGTGACTCATGCTTAGGTCACGCTGAGGACATGCCCAGCGTGACTGCCCAACATCACTGCAGCATGACTACCAATCACACTCGCACAAAGGCACTCCAAACGCATGTTGAAGACACACTGAAGCCCAAACAACTCATGCTGGGAGCCCTGGTAGAACAGAGATGTCTCGAACAACCTCAAATCAACATCTTGACATCTTGCAACAATTGATCCATGGTCAAGCGAGCCAGGATCGAATTTTCTTATTCTACATTATCATTTCATTGTAAATTTTCATTTTTGGGCTTGTCAGGCCCTCATAGTCTAAATTGTATGTACTTTCATGGGCTTGAGTAACCCACACGTTGTAAGATACAATGCGCCTAGTCAAAAACGTAGCCTACCTACACATGACCAACTCATACACAGCTGTCTACTGAACACGTGTCACTTGATCTATTTTCCTGTTAAATCTCAAATGTTGATCTCACTCGTGGGCTCCACATCTGAACCAAACCAAATCCTATAAATACCCTGTCCATCCACATAAATAGGGGTTGCAAATTTTGACTTTTGGATAATTTTGGAGGTTGACGACTTAGGATGCTTAGACACACTTGACTCCTAGCATTCGAGCACTTCTAAAATACATCACATCACCCCGAGGCTTAGCGCTTGACCTACCATCCAAACATGCAGCTACACTTTGACCAATGCACATTCTTGTTTAAACAATACAATGCAGTTCATTTTGCTAGCCATTCCATTCTTTATTATATTTTAAAATTTAGTTTAAGCTTTGTTTACAATACATTTCTGTATATGCTCTGCGCTCTGTTTACATTTCGTGTGTCATCGTTTACATTCAGTTACGATAATTCTAGCGCAAGCCATAGCTTACGTTCGGGGAAGTCCTTGGTTGATTTGCGTGCAGACTATCCAAGGCACTGTGCCTTCATTCCCTTTTCCAACTTGCCCTCAAGCAAAGGCAAGGTCAGCTATGCCTACCCAACGATCTTTTGGTGTTTTTTTTCCCTTCCAGCCTTACACCGATGATTTAGGTTAGTACAGCTGGTTTTCTTCTAGACTAAGGTTGAAATCTATCATGTCATTTAACCATGAATTCCACAAGGAACTTCATGTGACCAGGACTGGCAACTCCATTTTACTCTCTCCATCATCCAGCAATGCATTCATAACTCACTTTCCTATTGATTTTTCATGTTCTCATCCAAGGTTTTAGTTTGATGTGTTGAAATTCCTAAATAGATTCGCCAAGTTTGGTCCTTAACTTTTCATAACCATTAGTCAACTATGGGGCCCATGGACTTCTTAGTTGGGGTTATGTAAGGGAAAAAAGGACATGTGCCACTATGGGGAGGATCCACTTCCATAACTCATGCTTTGGTAAAGTTAAACTTCCTACTCTTAGAAATTACTTCAATCAAATCTTTCATGCACTCCATCGTGCATCCAATCGTGTGCTCCTTAAGGCATTCTTCTTCTCTCTAATAATTTCTCCATTTTATGAATTTTAAAAATGTCTTCTAATATTTTCATCATGTTCTTGGATTTTTGGGCTTACATTTGATCTAAATTTTGTTCAAAAATTCCTTGTTTTTCATTACTTTTGACAAAGTCAATGGTGGTCAATAGTTGTGTCAACTAGGTCTAGTTAATGTGATTAGCTATGTTGACTAGGCCTCATCAACTAGGCCTAGTCGATGCAACACAAAAATCCTATAAATATCATTCAATAATTTGAAATTTTTTGTGATTTTCTCAAAAAGAAAGAGGATTTTTTGCAGTTTTTCAAAGCCCAAAACCTTCTAGAGCCCATAACTTTTACACTGTTTGTCCAAATTACTCTGTTCTTCAATCCTATAGCTACCAAAAGTAAGCTCTTAGTCATGGAGGCCACAAACCTTAAGGTTTCTATTGAAAATTTTTTAATATTTTTCTAACTCCCTATTACGATTGAAAATCTTGATCACTAAAAAGACCAAGACTCCTTAGTGTAGCAGTTTTCCAACTCTAACTCCCTAGGGCCTCCATGAAAAAAATAGAATTTGAGGTGCCCTAGCTAATCCATTAGATCAACTAGGCACTTATGAAATGCAAAAGATGGAAATACAAATAGATTCGCATAATGCAAAACAAATTATTTTTAATCAAAAGACTCAAAGCTTTAAAATTTATTAAGAAAGAATAAAGAATAAGTTAGAGAAATGTGTGTAGCGACCGAAAACGTCAGTGGCTTGAAAACACCAAGGGTTCGATGGGCACGATAGTTTTGACCCCATATCCGCGAGAGGGCTGTGCTAGGTGTGTGTAGATATGGGGCACCTTGAACGGTCTGGTCAATCAGACAGGAACTTAGTCGGCATCTATATAGCCTTTTGTAACATATAACTTGAAAATAGGAACCAAAATGCGAAGTAATGCTTGAAAGTAAATAAAGTAGAAAATAATGCGACACACGACAATAAGTAGAAAACAAAGTAAAATGCAGTTAGAAGAATGCACCACTCCAAAGCTACAAGTTTTCTCTGTCAAGGTAGATATAGTCAGTTGCACAACGTGACGAAGTGCAGAGATCCCGAGGGTAACCAAGACATGTAGAGAAAAATAGGTTGTGTGCTTGGGCACGAACTTAGGTGCTAACGATGTGGGATTCTACCAAGGTGGTAGAAGGGGGAGAGAATAAAATGCTAGCTGAAAATGATAACTGTTTGCAATGTCAAACAGAAATCTTACAATGCTCAATGTTATAATGCCAGACAGAGGAAGAGTTGAAGCATTGATCATTAGCTGAGATTGTTGAGATGGGGTAATGGCCTATTGGCAAAGCAATCCTAGGAGGTGATGGTGATCACCTTCGAGCATAACGAGGCTAACATTTACTTCAAGTATGGGGAGGTGGATGAGACCCAACGCTAGCTTTGTAAAAGTGCCTCATAATCGCTCACCAAAAACCTTCAGGATGCTGGGCTCATGGAAGGGTTCTTGGCTGTGAACCCAAGTATCCCTGCTGCTGAGATGCTTGCCCTAGCCTACTCCTTCTTTGAAAAGGCAGACCACTTCTATACANTAGACCACTTCTATACATCTGTGCATAGTGTGCTGGTGGTCCTTGAGATTAATGACTAACTATTCGCAGATCTCTTCGGTGTTCCTACTGATGGTCTCCCCATGGGAGCAAAGACCAAGAAGGAAGAAAACCATCAGGGGGACATTGAGGAGTGGCTAGAAATAACAAAAGGGTGAAAGGGGATCCTCGTTGAAGCGGCTAAGCTGAAAATGGCCAAAATGGTTTACCCCATCTTCCATGCCCGTGCTTTCCCCAAGCTACTCTCCCAAGGCACGATCATTGGGATTGAGCAAGCTTGGGTAATGAGGGATGTCATGGAGGAGGGGTCCCATTACAACTAGGCCAAGAATCTCTACAAAGGTCTGTAAGCTAAAATGGTCAAGCTTCATAAGAAGCCTAAGTCCCATTTCAATGTGCATCAGGCCTTCTTTGTAGCTTGCTTATGGTAATTCATGGAATTCCTAGTAGTCCATGACAATGGAGTCTAGGTGATGCAAGATCATAACTAGATTTCCAAACCATGGATTTTCCAAGTCTTCCACACCACCCGAGCCTAGGATCCACAGAAGCTATTGGGAAGTTGTTTTCAATGACGACTAGGGATCAGGTGGCTCACAACTTCCATGGCCAGGACAGCATAGGAGAGGCACCCCCTGCTACTACAGGTAGCGTATCATAGGGGAAACGCCTCATCATGGAGACAGTGGCCACTAAGTTGCAGTGAAAAAGATCTCGTCCGATTGAGGAGCCTCCCCATACGGACAAAGAAGGGGGGTAGAAACTACGGTTTAAGTTACGTAGGATACAGCCTCCCATTGGTAAATATTTTTTCTTTGACCATTTGGTTAATGCTTGCTACACTATGCTACGCTATGTAGCGTGGCATAGCATAGCATCGGTTTAAAGTTAATATGCCTTAGCCTAATGTGAACATGCTTTGCTACCAGAGGAAGAAGAGGAAGAGGAAGAAGGAGAAGAGGTGATGGCCCCCAAAATGGGGGTAACTAATAAGGATGTAGGGGCCTCGACCATGGAGGAAAGGGCCCTCGTCAAGAGAGAAGGAGTTTCTGCCACAAAGTAAGGGGCTCCAGTCGATGAAGAAAAACACTCCTACAAACTAGAAGGATGTTTCTGCCAATGAGGAGGAATCCCCTACTGATGAGGAGGATGCTAGCACCACAAAAAGAAGGGCCTCAGCGAATAAAGAAGAGGTCCATGCCAACCAGGAAGGGATCTCTGCTGATGATCCCTTTGTTGAACATAGTTCAGCCCTAGAGGAGCAGATGAACACAGAGGGTGTTGCTATAGTGTTAAGCCAGCAAGGAGGAGGGAAGCTACAACTAGATGCTGGTGAGTTTGACCACATATTTGATATTATGTTGAAGGGCAATCCCCCCCCCCCCCACTATCACCCCTGAGGGTTTGCTGGGTAGGAGCCTTTACACTGTCATTTATGTTGCTCATCAACTTTATTGTAGTCCTCTTAGTTATACCTGACACATTTTTGTTACGTAGCAGACACCACTATTGACACCACAGGGCCTGCTTCGATCCACTTGCAACCATGGGCCAAGACCCTCGATAAGTTTACATTCATGCAGGGGGTAGTCAACGACATGATCGACCATCTCAAGTAGATCGATCTAGAAGTGGGTAAGTGAAGTAGCTATGCTAGGATTGTTAAATTGCTACGCTAGACCCTTTAGATTGCTAAACTTTGCTACGCTACTGTGACTAATGTGTTTTTTGTTTACGATTGATAGCCTCTTACCTCAAGTGGGACCCGAAACAAGAAATGAAGGTACACGTCGTGCCTGCATTCCCGCTGAAAGTGACCGAGNATGAAGGTACACGTCGTGCCTGCATTCCCGCTGAAAGTGACCAAGGTACCTTGTCATATATACGATGAGGTTAGCTAGTATGCTTTATACTCAGTGCACTCCCTATGGGAGTGTAGGCGTACAAAAAAAGACCTATGGAAATAGGTCTAGAAACTTGAGAAAGAGAATGCCAATTTGAGCTCCAAGGTGGGAGACCTCTACTCCATAAATGCGTTTCTTTTGGCCCATGATACCAAAAATGGTAGTTGGTGCACGACTGTCATTGATTATGCAAGATATTGGACGACCGTGCGGCCCAACAACGAGGCCACATATAAAATAATTGAGCAGNCGACCGTGTGGCCCAACAACGAGGCCACATATAAAATAATTGAGCAGAAAATGCAGATGGACTTGTTGGCCCAGAAGAACCAAAACTGGAAAGATTACAGTGCAAGATTTTACAAGTGGGGGTAGTCCTAGAAAAACCACAAGAATATGTATAAACTAGAATGTGCCACCTACCACAAACAATATCAGAATTCTTTAGTGAAGTTGTATACTCATGAAGCATTCTTGGATGTCATTGGTGCTTCTGAGGCTTATAACAAGTTCATGTAACAAGTGAAGGTCAGTGAATCCCCTGAGCGGGAAGTGAACCTTCCAATAGGTGAGACTGCCACTGCCTCCTTTTCTCTAGGACCACCAAGATGGATGGCTGTTGCAAAGGAGAAAGTTGCAGCAAACACTGACTTAGGCGATAGGTACTAGGTGGATATTACAAAGGAGGAGTTCTAGCAATGCCTCGGGATTAGTTTGGATCACATTCCCCCTAAGATAGACCAGGGGCCATCTCAAGTTAGTCACTTTCTTGTAATGCAACTGTTTATTTCATTCTAGCTTCTACTGTGATTCTAGCTAACTACTTCATTTTTTTTATGATGCAGATTCCGAATGAAGAAGTAGAACCCTATGAGGGTGGGAACAATGATGTAGAGGAGGGTGATGCAAGGGAAGATGATGCAGAGGAAGATGATGTATAACAGCAAGGGATCTTGTTGTGTATTTTTAAAGAATATTACAAACATTATTGAGTTGAAACTTTGAATGAAAAAAAATGAATTATGCCAAGATTTATTCTAGCTTGCATATTGTCCATGTGATCGGTTTTTATCATTTTTCACCTTAGTTTTAGGCCATTTCAAGTCGTGGTCGGGTGATAAAAAAAAGGAATTTTCTATATCTTTTTTCTTTTTTCAATAGCCAGTTTTAGGCCTTAGTGGGCCGTAATGTAATGCAAATGGAAGTATTTTGCTAGTTTTCGGCCCTATCGGGACGCATGTAGTATGAGGCCATTTCAGGCCATGGGATGATGTAGTTTTAGGCCATTTTGGGCCATGCGGGATATAGATTTAGGCCATTTCAACCCATAGCTACTTTTAGGCCATTTCGGGCCGCAATGTAATGCAAATGGACAATTGTGCCAACTTTAGGCCTTAGCGGGCCGCAACGTAATGTAATTGGTAAATTTTGCCAATTTTAGGCCATAGCGGGCCATATGTAGTTTTAGGAAATTTCGGGCCATAGGACGATGTAGTTTTAGGCAATTTCGGACCATGGGGGGATGTAGTTTTAGGCCATTTCGGGCCATGGCTAGTTTTAGGCCATTTTGGGCCATGGCTAGTGAAACACCATAAAAATTTCGAGGCCTCGACGGTTCAGCAAAATCTAGCAATTTAGGCAAGGAGTCACGACAAGGCACAGCATAGTACAAATAAATTTCAGAAGATAGAACAAAATGATGGATGCACGGCGGCAAGCCTTCAACTTTTCAAGTTTTCTATGTTTCAAAAAATCTTAACTTTTGGCATACTACGATGCATTATGCAACGTAGCGTAACATCGCGTTACACAGCGTAATGTCAAAGGCAGTCCACCGCAACATCAAAGATGGCAAACATTCAAGACTTCAACGACCCAGCAAAAATCTCAAGGTTTAGGCAATGATCTGTAGCATGTCGCGCATTTCAACAGGTTTTCTTTCTTGGTTAAGGGGCCTATTACACTGCGTTACGCAATGTGGTGTAATAAACCCCAGAAGGATTGATCAGAAATAGAGGAAGCGTGGTGACAACACTTCCATATTTTGTAGGTTCACTATTTTACGCTGAATTATGCTATGAGGCATAATTTAGCATGATGCAGCGCAATCTAGCATAGTGCAACATAATACAAACAAAGACAAAAATACTATAATACAAGCATCAGCAGTTCATACGTCACAATACGCTCTCTAGCATATCGCAGCATAATCAAAGAATAGCCTATTGCCAAAGTCCAAACAAGAGTGGTTTACGATGCGCTACGCAGTATGATGCCACAAGCTTCAACAACAAGCACATCAGGTCAACGGCATTGTGCAAGTTCAAGACACACATCATCTAAACCATGTTTTCTCTTGACCCTAATCTTATAAATACTTCAGTCGACAAAGATCAAAGGGTTGGCAAAAATTTCTCCTAAGATTAACAGATTTTCTCTGTGGGCAACTTTTTTTTCCATTGGCAATGTTTGGAAAATTTTAGCAAGGATTGACAAGAGAACAAAGAGGATCAGTAATCGCAAGAATATCGAAGACAATTGGCAAGAAACTTTGATCAGAAATAGCTGTTTGATGGACATTATGCTTTGGGACCAACCTCCTTATACCCAGATCTGCTAGAACGAGGTAGATCGACCTTTACTTACTTCATCTTTGAACAGCCTTCTTGTTGTTGGCATGTACTTCACTTAAATTAAAGTCTGCTTGTAATTATTGTATCTAATATATTTGGTTCATGAGTTGAATCCCAGATCTAGGGATTACCTACGTTCTAAATCTGATCTCTTGTCTCCTATTTACACGAATCTCGCAAACCACTTTAAATCGATTACATCGTTTTCAATTATCTTCGAAGTTAAAAATATTATATCTTCTCATAAAGAACCATCAGTTTGTCATCTAAATATCACAAAATTTTTACTGATCAAGTAAGTCCCTGTCTGATCGACAAGACCATTCAGGGCACCTCGGATTCATTTTCTCTCCAGCACAGTCCTTGCACAGATCTGGGGTTAAAACTATGTACACGAACTTTCATTTGGTATTTCTAGTGACTGACGTTTTCCATCGTTACAACTAGTTTTAGGCCATTTCAGGCCTTCACTAGTTTTAGGCCATTTCAGGCCATCACTAGTTTTAGGCCATTTTGGGCCATTAGATGATGTAAATGGATGCGAACGATTTAAAGGAATTAGTTAGGCACCTAGCATAGATGGATGGATGCGAAGTGAATAAGAGATGAGTGTACAACGAATGTTAACTAGGTAGGAAGTAGTGGAGTTTCTATGCTATACGTAACTACTTTCTAACCCATCGTGGATTTGGTGAGGCGTAGGGCAAAGAAGCTTTACCATGGCATTTTTCTACATCGTTGTCTTCTGCTTGGAAAGGCAACTCAGCCCACGCATTTTCATTTTCTAAGTCGATGTGTTGGGCCAGCTCTTTCGCTAAATAGTTAGTGTTGGTAGGGACAGGCACATCATTCTTAGAGGTTATGACCTTTGAACCCTACTCCATGTCCACATTATTTATTACTTGTGCTACTACCTCATCACCGTGGATCACCACCTCCCTGCCTACATAGGGTAGATGGATCTCCTAATGTATGGGTGAAGAGACGGCCCTGAGTTGGGATAACCATGACCTCCCTACAATCATGTTAAACTCGGGCATCTCTTCTACCATGATAAAGGTTTCATTTGTGGGGAACTGGTCCCCTGCCACAAATTTAATGTGGATAATCCCCTTCACCACGATCTGTGCCCTGTTGAATGACCTCAAGCATGACATTGTCGTGGATTTGATCTGGTCTACCAAACCTAGTTTATCCATAATAGGGAACTGGATCATGTTCGTGGCAGCTCCATCATTGATGTGTACCCTTCAAATCTTATGTTGACTGACCCAAATTATGATGAATAGGAGTGTTGTAGTCACCTAACCCTTTTCAAGGTCTTCCCTAATGGACTCATCATGAAATGCCAATTGGGATGGCTACAGTTCTGCAAGCATAGAGGGAAGCATAATTAAGTGGATTTATTTCTCTTCTTTTGGCATGTTCTCATCAATTGGTATTGCCATTAACATGTGAACTAGAGCCTCATGGTGCATGGTAGAAGTCATTATCAAGTCATATAGGCTCAACATTGTGTTCTTTTGCTTTAGAGTCTACTTAACTTGAGTAAGAGCACTTAATAGGTCTCGTTCACCTTCCTATTGCTTGTTGTCCTTTTCCTCTTCCATTTTTCCCTAGAGAAAAATTTCCTGAGGAGGAACAGTTTCAGGTTTGGGTTCAGACCCTTTTGGACAAGGTGGCGATCACCGAGCGTGCATAGCAACGTTACTGTTAGGTGACGAGGACATCAATGCAAAGGATGAGGATGTAGGCTTGGAAGGACCTGGGACAATACCTTCCATTGTCACATCTCCTACTGAATGCTCTTCTCATTTCCTAGGACAAGAAGGCTATGGTGTCATCTTATGTGGACCTGGGATAGTTGAATGGTTTAGCCCCTTGATGATGAACGGTGTTTGCGGTGTTAGTGCATGCGGTGGTGCAGTCTTGTTTACAGAGGATGTGATGGTAGATGTTTGAGGAGGGACCCTTAGGAAAAAGGGTTGCTATGGTAGTTTTTTAGTTGCTGGTGGTGTAGATGCACTATGCTGAGGCACACGAACCAAAAATGGTCACTGAGGCAGTTTAGAATTATTGTCGACGTCAATAGTGTTGATGATATAAATGGCATTGTTGGCGTTAAGTGGGTTGGTGTAAACATGCATAGATTGATTTTTAGTATGCACAAGGTTGCTTTCATCTAGAACCAACTTCCCTTGATCAATCATCCATTGAATGTCATCTTTTAATGCCAAATAGTAATCTATGTCGTGACCACACACTTGATGGTATTCACAAAACCTCTCCAACCTGAAATTCTTAGCAACTGGGGGCTCATTGGGCAAGGCCAAGGAGGGATTCCTAAGGAGCTCGCAGTGTTGTTGATGCCTTTTGATCGCCTCCTCTGACATCCACTTATGTTGTATATATCCCTCCACCAGTAATTGCTTCAAAAGTTCTGAAGGCTTGACGAGCAACAGGGTATATTTAGAGTGATCTTTATGCTCAAAATTAGGTTTGGGCTGAGTGGATGCTTTGGATGTCAAGGTGGAGGCTTGAGCTATGTTACTTGGTGTGGGTGCAGTTTTAGGTAGCGTAGCAGCCACCTTCTTGTTGTTGTTCTTGTTGGGCTTGGCTTCATTTACCACAATGGACATTGTGGCTGTTGCAGCCTTGCCCTTATCTTTATCCTTCTTTGTAAATGTGTTATTGTATGCTACATAGGCCGGGTCTTTACTTACCTTGACCGCATGTTGTATGCTCTTGGTCTGGGCAAAAGCTTGACTAAGAGTTTGTGAAGTGAGATAGTACAGTTTAGATCTCATTAAGGGTAGCACTCCACTACTGTATGAATTTTTGGAGTAGCTCTATAGGATCTTGCTTCACACTCATTAATTGATCCAACATAACCTCTACTTTCAAGTTATACTCAAAATGGGTTATGAATTGGGTTAGCAGCTCTTCTAGGGTTGAGACAGAAGAGCATGGGAGCACGCGGTACCAGTCTAAGGCTTTGCCTATTAGAGACATAGCAAAGACACGGATGATTGTGTGTGGCCATTATTGGAAAAGAAGGGACTCAGATCTAAACATAACAAGATGCCCATTGGGATCATCCTCCCTATTATCTTTTGTGAAGTGGTGGAGTGGCATCTTGGGGGGTAATGTTAGCATGGGGACTACCGGGCTGATGGGATCGTCATGGTAGAAATCCATGATTTGTACTATGTTAGAATCGGTAGTTTTGAGACGTTGAACCTCTTCAGTCAAGGTTTAGATAAGTTGAAATGCTTGATCTAGGCCTGGGGGCAATGTAGGAGGTTGGGGAGCTGCAGGAGCAGCTACCATTTGTAGTGACCGAAAACGTCAATGGCTGCAATAATGCCAAGGTCGGCGGACACAACAGTTCCAACCCTGTGCCCGCGGAAGGGCAGTGCTAGATGTATGTGAACATGAGGTGCCCTAAATGGTTTGGTCAATCAGACAGGGACTTACATCGGTGTCAATATAGCCTTTTGCAATATAAACTGTATGAGTTGCGGGATGGTGCTTGCAACAGGAGAAGAAAGGGGCTAAAAATGCAACGACGATGCGAAATAATAAATAAACATAAGTGCGAAAAAGATATGAGACAATGCTTGAAGGTAAACAAAACAGAAAATAATGCAAGGAAGCCAGATAGTAAATAAGAAGTAATATAAGATATAGTTAGGAACATGCACCACTTCAGAGCTATAAATCTATCCGGTCAAGGAGCGGCACAGTCGGTGGCACGATGTTGTTACGGAGTGCAAAAAGTCCCGAGAGTGACCGAAGTGTGCCAAGGAAATAGAAAAGAAAATAACTGTGCACTTGGGCACAGACTTTGCGTATATACAATGTGGGCAAGATCCTACCAAGGTGGTAGAACAAGACCCCAGGATTTTTGCCAGCTGAGAGAGGTTCCTTTTACAGATTGTTGGCCTCCCCTTTTCTTTCTCTTAATGTAAGATCACAGGTATTTTTCTTTTGTTTTTGTTTCAGTCCAAGAGACTCCCCTTTTCTTTTCTTTCCCCCTTTTTCCTTTTTTTTTCCTTTACAGACCAGATCCTTTGCGTGTTGTTTGATGGGCTATTTATAGGGCGGAAGGTAGGTAAAGGTGACTATTTCAATATTACGTGTTGCAGACCTTTGCCTCCCCACTGGCGCCACTTGAGCCATTCGTAACCATTGCGCTTGCCAAACTGTTGCGATGCAAGCAATAATTGCGATCCTACTACATCGTGACTATGCCGCCAGCTCCTAGAGGCATGTGCCAACGGCTCAATTGAGGTGGACTACATTGATGTCGCATGGCCACCTACCTGCCATGCTGTGTTTTGCGACGTGGCTTGCTTATCATGGTGTAGCATCTTGCCGCGTGTCTTTCTGTATGTCACATACTTGCTACATGATGCTACGCTACGTAGCGTAGCGACTATGATAGTTTTGCTGATTTTTAATCTATCCTGCCATAAGTTTTTTGGACTTTGCTGATTTTGCCTCCTGAACCGCCTTCCATCCCTTTCCGTAGGATTGCTACGCCTTGCTGCGCCATGTAGCTCAGCGTAGCATAGTAGCAGACATGATCCGCCGCTTCCTAGCGAAAAGAGACATCACTACAGAGCTCGAGGTTGGGCGAGGGAGGCGAAGTTGTTGCTATGCTATGCCGTATGTCATTGCGTAGTGTAACATCTTACTCCGCTGTTTTTTTTGGGGCTTACTATGCTACGCATCGTAGCGTAGCAAGCTTTGCGACTTAGCAAGCTTGCTGAACTACTTCTCCCGTGCATTTAGGCTACTGTCACTAATTCTGGACACTGTCCATTTCTAAGTAGGCTGCTGGCTGTTCAGACCACTTTGGCAGGCGGGCGAGTTGGTACGAAAATTGCCCATGCCTAAAGTAGAAAATTTACTGAACTGGACATCCGGGACTCAGAACGTTCTTTCTCGATGGACTGTCGTGGTTCTGTGCAGACTGCAAGAGCCTAGTGAAGCTAGGATGACCCTACATTTTCTTTTAGGATGTTTCACTAGTCCCTCTTTTTCGATGTTTAGAGAACAAGCTCGATGGACGTCAGTAAGGAACTTGAAACACCGCAGCAAGCGCAACGCTAAGGTCGTCGCTCGGTGAGTACTGGGACATCGCCTGGCTGTGCTCAAGGGTGCTGCATTGGTGCTATGGAGGTTAAGGCAGAGAGTAGAGATGATGTTTAGCTAAGTCCCTCGTTAGAGTGCTCTGAGGGGCTCATTTGTGTTTTCATCTCTGACTGGCGCTATGCTTCAACCTCCTGTAGGCAGGTGTCCCCTCCGTAGGACGAGCTGTATTGCGTCAACGGAAGGTCTGGACCTACCTATCGAAGCCTTTCACATGGCGAGCTATGTTATGCACGTGCTGGAATTTGCACTCTTAAATAGCCATGCTAGTTGAGGCACTCACTTTGCGACGTTGTAGCCTTTGTTGCTGTAGGGGGATGTTCCTGTGAGGATGATGTTTTGCGGGCTGCCGGCATTGTTGTTACCCTTGGGCACCATTGCTAGTGTGAGATGCCCAAAGCAGGGAGGCCAGTAGTGGTCTTGGTAGAACTGCCCATGGAGGGAGCTATTCCCTAGGGCACCGAGAGCGTGGATGCACTAGGAACCCCGCCAAAGACATGCACGCTGAGTTCAGTTATGGGATCAACTACCACATAGCCGAACATTGCGCGATTCGCAACCTTGACAGGGAATGGAAGTGCAATAATATTGTGGCTAGGCCACAATACTGTCAGCACCTTAGAAGCGAGAACAGGCCTGGGAGCTACCGTCAAGGCGGTGGACCGTAGCGACGGTAGGTTCGGAGGGCCCGTATGACATCGTACGATGTCTTTAGAGGGTCAGCATGACACTGGAGATGGGAATGCGCACGCCCCGAACAGTGTCTTTCTTGCATCAGGAACTACATCCTGGGGCGGCAATGTCCCACCCACATACTGGTATCATGCCCTTTCGTTCGCCATATATTTGGTGATGATGCTTGTTGAGGATGCGACACAGACCCAGTTTAAGGTTTTGGTAAACTGGGTGCTGGTTTAGGGTCCTAGCAAACCGTTGTGCTGGTTTGAGGTCCTCGCGGACTGTACATGCTAGTTTTACGTTGTGGCGGACACACAATGCCAGTTTATAGTCATAGTGGATAAATAGTACTATTTTTATGTCATGGCAGACTGTTGCAGTCAGTTTACCATCGTGGTGGACGTTGTTTGGTGCTGATAGTTTATCGTCATTGCGAACGTTGTTTGGTGCTACTAGTTTATCGTCATTGCAGATGCTGTTTGGTGCGGTTGCTAGTTCATCATCGTAGCAGACGGTGGAGTGTGCTACCATTGCACTTTAGACGTAGTATGGCTTGAGGTACATGTGGTTCACCAGGTTGGCGAATTCGTTGCCGTCCATGTCCACCAATTTGAAAGCTCCATTCCCGAAGGCTTTAACGACCATGTAAGACCCTTCCTAGTTGGCTGAGAATTTGCTCACGTGCTCTGGATGACCTTGAGGATGAGATCTCCCTTCTGTACTACTCGTTGATGCTGGTCTTTATAGTGCTTTTGCCGTTGTCCGTCATGGTAGCGCTTGATCTATCTTAGTGTCTGCACGCGTTCCTCCTCCACTGAGTCGAGGTCGATGGGTCGCGATTCGTTGTTTTGGGCTTTGCTCACGATGTTGGACAGGATCATCCGAAGTGAGGGTACCTGTAACTCAAGAGGTAACACAACTTCAAATCTGTAAACGAGACTATAAGGGGTCTTACTTGTCGCAGTTCTACAAGTCGTTCGATAGGCCCAGAGGACATAGAGTATTTGTTCATGCCACCACCACTTGCTGTTACTAAGCATCCACTTCAGTAAGTTGATGATGGACTTATTTGTAGCCTCTGCCTGTCCGTTCACTTGTGGGTAGTAGGGAGAAGAAAATGATTATTTAATGCCCTGGTTGCTGCAGAAGGCNGTCATAATGATCATTGGAAGCCCAAACCTAGTCACGATGTTATCGAGGATGAAGTGGCAGATTTGCTGAGATGTTGTTTTCCACAGAGGAATAGCTTCCACCCATTTAGTAAAATACACTATGGCAATGATAATGAAGCTATGCCCCACGGAAGATTTCAGCGTGATGGGCCCTATGAGGTCTAGTCCCCATCATTGGAAAGGCCACGTAATTTGTGTAGGGTGTAGGTCTGTAGGCACTATGTGTATAAGATTTATGTATCTTTGACATGTGTCACATGTCTTGACTTTAGACAAGTACTCGNCGTATCTTTGACATGTGTCACATGTCTTGACTTTAGACAAGTACTCGTGCTCCATGTAAGGCCAATAATACCCTAGGCATCTAATCTTCACCGCCATAGCCCTAGGTGCGATGTGCCCACTACACAGCCCTTCATGAACCTCATTAACTACCTTCTGTGTCTGCTCACCACCCATGCATGCCAGCAATATCCCATCGTAGGACTGGTGGCATAGGACATCACTTCCTATGAGCACGTATTGTCGGGCACGTTTGCGGATTGCATCTCTTTGGCCCGATGTCAATCCACCTAGGAGTTTTCCATGCTACAAATATGCTTTAATGTTATCGTACCATTCCAAGGTGTCCGCAGTGTCGATACACGCCACGTGTTCTATTCGAGTGAGAGGTTCTGTGCATTCTATGATTATAGTGGACAGTTTCGCCAAGGACTGCGATGGGATGTTTAATGTGAGGGTAGCTAAGGTGTCTGCTATGTTGTTCTCACTGCATGGCACGTGTTGCACATCAGTGGTCGCGAATTGTTTCAATAAGACCTTTGCTAGGTCGTAGTAGGGTTGCAGATGCGTAGCCTTGCAGGCGTAAACTTCAATGACTTGATTTACAACTAGTTGTGAATCTCCCCGGATTGCCAGGTGTTGTACATGCAGTGCACGGGCGGTTAAGAGGCCTCTGAGTAGCCCCTCATATTCCGCCACGTTGTTAGTGCATGGGAATGCGAAACGATAAGCGGACGGGTACATTTCCCCAGAGAGGAATGTGATTACAGTAGTAGCGCTACCTCCTTGCATGGTTGAGGCACCGTCAAAGTGTAAGGTTGCCTCGAAATGTGGTGGGAAGATGGTGACATCGCTTATGTATTCATCTGGGAACTTGGGGTTGATGATCGCCTGGTCGTCGACTGGTGAGGCCGTGAGTTGGATCGCTATGGCTTGTCCTTTTATCGACGATTGGCTCACATAGTGTAGATCAAATTCTACAGTTATGGCCTTCCATCGGGCTATCTGGCTGTCTTCATATAGGTTGCCGGTGATAGCCCGGAGTACATTGCTTTTGCAAATGATGTTGGTTGTGCTGCGGAATAGGTAGTGCCACCACCTTTTTAGCACAAACACTAAGGCTAGGCAATTCCTTTCCACCTCGTTGTATTTTTTCTCATATGATATTAATGCATGACTCAAGTAATACACTAGTATCTTAGAGCCATCGTCCCGCTTCTGACATAGCAGTGGCGCTATGGATGCATCGGAGCTAGCAAGGTATATGAAGAAAGGCTTGTCCCTCCGTGGTTGGTACACTGTTGGTAGGTGGGAGAGTTCCTTTTTCAGGTTGTCAAAGGCTTGTTGACATTGGACTATCCACTTGAAGTCAACCCCTTTTTTCATAAGATATTGCATGGGGTGTAACTTATCGGTCAGTCTTGCTATAAACCTTCAAATGAATTGCACTCTACCTTGTAGACCATGTAACTCTTTTAGGTTTTTGGGGGGCGCTAGATTGACGATAGCTTTGACTTTGGCTGGGTCCACCCATATTCTAGCCTCCGATACTACAAACCCTAACATGCACCTGATCTTTACTCCGAAGATGCATTTCTTAGGATTGGGATGCAAATCATGCCGTTGACAGCACTTGAGGACTAACTCTAGGTAGCGCGGGTGATGGGCCGCCTCTTTGGACTTAACCGCTATATCGTCTACGTAATCATTTAACGTTTCTAGGATGTGGTTACTGAAAATGTATGTCATGGCTCACTGGTATGTTGCCCCAGCATTCTTGAGCTCGAAACGCATCATGGTATAGCAGAAGGTCCCCCATGGAGTCATGAAGGTGGTTGACAGCTGGTGTTCCTGGGTGATGCGGATTTGGTTATATCGAGAGAAACCATCCATGAAGGATAGCAAAGCATGCCCAACCATGGTGTTGATGATTTGATCGATGTTCGGTAGTGAAAAGTTATCCTTGATCGTTGCCTTATTCAAATCTTGGAAATTTATACACATTCGTATCCCTCCACCCACTCTGAATAGTCAACTGCGCGGATGAAACCTGCTTGATATAGCTTAGTGACCTCATCCTTCATGGCTAGCGTGATTTCTAGCTTGATGTTGTGCGTCTTTTGTTTGACTGCCTTCACGTGGGGGTCTAAGACGATGTTATGCTGAATCAACCATGGATCTAAACCTGGCATATCTTCATATGACCATGTGAAGATGTCAACATTTTCTCGCAAGATTTTAACTATGCCCTCGTGTATTTGCGTGTCTAGTAAAGAGCTGAGTCTTAATGTCTTTACCTTCCTTCTTGTAGAGGTTATGGGTATCTCGACAAGTGGATCCTTGGTTACATATTTGGCCTCCAAATCTAGGACATGGACTAGGTGCTTAGGCAAATCTGAGGATGCTTCTAAGGTCGGTATACTGTTAAATGCAATCGACTCCCAATTGATCGCGTCAGGGTTTAACTGTCTTGCAAGCTTGCCTTGTGGTCCTGTCAATATTAGAGGCGTGGACAGGGCATGGTGGGTTTACATTTGTTGTTTAACCTGCCATCACAAGATGAAAGCTTGGGTAAGGATCACCATAGATTGTGCGAAACGTAAATCCACAAAGCAACATCGAGATGCGACTTGCTAAACAAGACGGTGTAAAGATTGGAGGTTTACTTACTTAGGGTCGTGGCGTACCACCCAGGCATAGGGATCTAGGATGGTCGAAGACACAGTCACTATTGATGTAAATTGCATAGTTGTATATGGATGCCGAATCACTAGTTTAAATGTCATTTTGGATTACCATATTGTGACATGCAAAGTTTTGGTGCTCTAAATAACAATAAAAGAGATAGTGTTGCGAGCATGAGACATACCGGGCGGTTAATGCGAGCATGAAGGCACGAAACTATGCTATCCTTATGTCGAGGTATGCCAGGTAATTGCTGACGCAAGAAGCATAATTACTTCGTTTGACATCATTACAGACAACAGCCATTATTAGTTGAAATATTATCATATCATTTTTACTTTCAAGAAGGCAACTAACTGACTTGGAGCGTGCGGACGTTTAAATGCCAATAGTGTTGTGATGTCGTGGTGAGCATACTACACCACCTACCACCCACCGCCTTAATCAGAGAGAGAGAAAAGAAGTTTTGCCATTTTCCTCTTACTGCCATAAATATGGGTCGAATCTTGGTAATTTCGCTATTTTTGCCTTGGAAGGGTATAATCCTTATCAGAGCACTTTGGTGATCTCGAAGCATGGATTCACTGTGTGAATCCATATCAAGGAAAATTTTTATGAAGGTTGTAAATTTTCTAGTAGGACTATGGCTCCCAAGACACAGTTGGTGCTCGCGAAAGTTGGGGAGGCGCAGAAGGCTTTGAGACGTTGGTCACGGGCGAGCGTTCTGGTGTGAGAGGACATATCATTAACCCAGTGAGTTTTATACATCTCTTCCGTCCCTTTCTCCTTGCACCTTCTACTCTTTTCTACCCTATTTTTATATCTTATTTGTTTTACTATTGGTATTTTCTGTGGCTGTGTCTTTTCGACTTTGGTGTTGTCGTGGTCTTGCTTTCTTTCGATCATCTCTATTGTGCAAGGGTCTTGTCGTGGTGATGTGCAAGACCATTAATACTACCACTATTGCCATGGCTGCGGGGCCAAGGTCCTCTAAGCTATTGGACCATGAAACCTTTGGGAGGGGGTTTAGTTACGTGTGACGTAGGCGCGTGTTCTGTTTAGGTCTGCTATTAGTTATCTTACGACTACGCCAAGTTACTTGCATGTTCTTGCTACGCTAGGCTTCTGCATCTTCGTTGTGCTATGATGAATAGGGATCATGCTATGCTACACTTATGGTTGGCTAGGCGCTGCTACATTGTGCACGTATTATGTTCATGCTTGATGGCACTGTCTGTTGTTTCCGTTATGCAGGGTAGGGCCAAGGTCAAGATTGGTCGTTTTGGATCTGGAAGGAGTCTTGTGTCATGTAGGTGGGCCTATGGCCAA
>MNCI01029392.1:56087-74284 GCA_015680685.1 Gnetum montanum
GGGGTCAAAACTACGATTTACGAGGAAATCGATCCTCAACTTGAGGTTCTCCACCTCGGCAACTAGTTCTGTCTCTCTTTGCTCGCTCCTATGAGCCCATTTCCACAATTCCTCATTGGTGCTTCTACATTCCCATAGGGAGCACGCCGAATGCAAAACGCATTTGTAAGCCTTGTCAAATACACGACGAGGCACTTCAGTCATGTCGGATGAAAGTGTAGACACCGCACCAATTTCCATAGGTCGAGCCAGCTCCCATTTGAGCCGAGAGGCTATAGAAAATATAAGAACCATGTCAACATAACATAAATCAATATGTTTAGAGTTGTAGCATAGCAGCATATGGGCTATTAACACTCCTACCCACCTGCACGAGGATCCGCCTATTGAAGACATTTGATCATGTCATCAACAAGCCCCTGGAAAAATGTAAACTTTTCAGGAATCTCGGTCCACGACTCCGTCTGGGGCGGAGAAGGTCCTGGTACATCAGCGGTAGCACCTGTCGCATAATTGAGCATGGCAGCAGCAACCATGATTAAGCATAACAGCAATAGCCAAAGTGAACTACAGTAGGGTACACCCAAAACCTAAGCTCACCAGTATTCAGCTGTTGTCTCGCATCATGTTGGTCCAACACAGTCGCGGTAGGTTCTGTAGAAGGCCCAGCCAGGTTCGTAAGAACTCCTACTTCGAGCGTTGGTGCTTTCCCCTTTAGGAGGGTAGTGTCTTTCTTATTTTGGGAGGACACCTCTTCGCCAGTAGGAAGAGGCTCCCTAATGACAAGAGCCCCTACCCCAGAGACAGGAGCCCTAATATCCCTAGTTGGGGCCCTCTCTTCCAAAATCAGGCCACTCATGTCTCTATTTGTTGCCCCTGGTCTGAGGACCGACACTTCCTTGTCATCTTCTTCTTCGCCTTCTTCTTCTACTGCTCACAAAGGGTAAACACACAATAAATTAAAGTTGATTCACTCAAAACTGATACCATGCCACAAAGCACCACTTAGCTAAGCATGAAATAGTTAGCATTCTAAACGCTCAACAATAGGGGGTTGCGTTCGCCGCAACTTGAACCGCAGTCATCGTTGCTCTTCACGAGGGCTTTCCCTAGCAGGGCAAGGTCTATTTCTCTGCAACTCCACAGGAACGGGCTTAGCCATAAGACGATCACCCTAGGTCGCGTTGCCGAGTATGGTAGGGGGGGTCTCCCCTACGCTGTCCTGGCNTGACCTAGGGTGATCGTCTTATGGCTAAGCCCGTTCCTGTGGAGTTGCAGAGAAATAGACCTTGCCCTGCTAGGGAAAGCCCTCGTGAAGAGCAATGATGACTGCGGTTCAAGTTGCGGCGAACGCAACCCCCTATTGTTGAGCGTTTAGAATGCTAACTATTTCATGCTTAGCTAAGTGGTGCTTTGTGGCATGGTATCAGTTTTGAGTGAATCAACTTTAATTTATTGTGTGTTTACCCTTTGTGAGCAGTAGAAGAAGAAGGCGAAGAAGAAGATGACAAGGAAGTGTCGGTCCTCAGACCAGGGGCAACAAATAGAGACATGAGTGGCCTGATTTTGGAAGAGAGGGCCCCAACTAGGGATATTAGGGCTCCTGTCTCTGGGGTAGGGGCTCTTGTCATTAGGGAGCCTCTTCCTACTGGCGAAGAGGTGTCCTCCCAAAATAAGAAAGACACTACCCTCCTAAAGGGGAAAGCACCAACGCTCGAAGTAGGAGTTCTTACGAACCTGGCTGGGCCTTCTACAGAACCTACCGCGACTGTGTTGGACCAACATGATGCGAGACAACAGCTGAATACTGGTGAGCTTAGGTTTTGGGTGTACCCTACT
Organism: Gnetum montanum; assembly: GCA_015680685.1. Taxonomy (NCBI): domain Eukaryota; kingdom Viridiplantae; phylum Streptophyta; class Gnetopsida; order Gnetales; family Gnetaceae; genus Gnetum; species Gnetum montanum. The sequence continues at coordinate 57,927 of MNCI01029392.1, forward strand.
GTAGTTCACTTTGGCTATTGCTGTTATGCTTAATCATGGTTGCTGCTGCCATGCTCAATTATGCGACAGGTGCTACCGCTGATGTACCAGGACCTTCTCCGCCCCAGACGGAGTCGTGGACCGAGATTCCTAAAAAGTTTACATTTTTCCAGGGGCTTGTTGATGACATGATCAAATGTCTTCAATAGGCGGATCCTCGTGCAGGTGGGTAGAAGTGTTAATAGCCCATATGCTGCTATGCTACAACTCTAAACATATTGATTTATGTTATGTTGACATGGTTCTTATATTTTCTATAGCCTCTCGGCTCAAATGGGAGCTGGCTCGACCTATGGAAATTGGTGCGGTGTCTACACTTTCATCCGACATGACTGAAGTGCCTCGTCGTGTATTTGACAAGGCTTACAAATGCGTTTTGCATTCGGCGTGCTCCCTATGGGAATGTAGAAGCACCAATGAGGAATTGTGGAAATGGGCTCATAGGAGCGAGCAAAGAGAGACAGAACTAGTTGCCGAGGTGGAGAACCTCAAGTTGAGGATCGATTTCCTCGTAAATCGTAGTTTTGACCCCGTGGGGTCACAAAGGGCTATTGTCGATCATGCCAGATTTTGGACCATCGTTCGTGAGAACGTAGAATCCACCTGCGAAATAGTCAAACAGCAGATGCAGATGAATTTGCTGGCCCAAAAGTGCCAAGATATGAAAGACATCAGCGCCAAGATCTTCGAATGGGAGAAGGCCAAGAGGGACCACAAGTATACATACAAGTAAGAAAATGAAACCTATCGAAGGCTATATAGAGACGCTGTTGTGGAGGCATTCTCGTACGAGGTGTTTGTGAAGGCCATCGGCGCTTCTGAGGCTTATGCCAAGTTTAAAGAGTAGGTGCAGGTCACGGAGTCTCTAGATTTGGGGGTGACCCTTCCTACAAGGGAGACCGCTACCACCTCCCTTTCCCTAGGACCTCTAACATGGACAATTCTGGAAAAGGAGAAAGTTGCCGCTGTGAACGCTAAACCTAACGACACACCTTGGGTGAATATCTCGATGGAGGAGATTGAACATCATCTCAAGCTTAGTCTAGACCAGATACCTCTCATGACGAACATGGGCTCCCCTCAGGTTAGTGCTTTGATGCTCTACTACAGCTATCATTTATCGCATTTGTTGCCCCTACTAACTACCTTATCCTTCGGGTTGCAGGCTCTTAACGAGGATGTGAGGCCCGTGGAGGGAAGGGATGAGGTGTCGGTAGGGGGCAATATGGGAGCAGACGATGTGCAAGTGAACGTGGTAGAGAAAAATGGTGAAGGTGATGCGAACAGGGATAGCTTGTGAGAGCATGAGGGCAGATGCCCCTTCTCTCTTTTTTATGTTGGAAGAGTTTACAGACATTGCCAATAAGCAAAAATTTTGAATGAAATGTGAAAATTCTAGAAAGAAAAACCGGTTTCGTGTTATTATGTGTGTTATGTGATGTTTTAATACTTTGGGGTGTTAATTTTAGGCCATTTCGGGCCGTTTGTTAGTTTTAGGCCATTTCGGACCATTTGCGTATTGTGCTGAAAAGATGACATCCTGGTGAGTTTAGTAGAAAATGAATATGTGAGGATGGCAACTAGGTGAGAGGTCGCAAGGCTACTATGCTATGTGTAGCTATCTCCTGACCTTTCGTGGGTTGACAGGGACGTAAGGTCAAGGCATTTTTCCAAGGCCCTCACACATGCCACTGTCCTCTGCTTGAAAGGGCAACTCCACCCAGACATTTTCTACCTAGGGATGGCTTCGTTGGGTCGATCCCTCCACTGTATGGTTGGTGCATGCATGAACAGGCACTTCATCTTTAGAGGTTATAACTTCTAAACCTTGCTCTGCGTTTAGGTTACTAATTGCTTGCGTTACCACCTCGTCGCCATGGATTAACACCTCCCTTCCCTCATATGGTAAGTGGATTTCCTGGTGTATGGACAAGGAAACTATCCCAAGTTGTGCTAACCATGATCTTCCCAAGATTAGGTTAAACCTCGGCATTTCTTCGACTACAACGAATGTTGCATCTGTGGGAAGATCGTTCCCTGCTATGAAGTTTACGTGAACTGTGCCTTTTACTAGGACACGTGCCCCGTTGAAGGACCGTAGGCACAACGTTGTTGTTGGTTTGATCTGGTCGACCAACCCTAGTTTCTCTATGATAGGCAAAGAGATGACATTTGTGGCTGCCCCATCATCAACATGCACCCTTCAGATTTGGTATTGACCGACCCGAATTGTGATGAAGAGAGGCACGGTAGTCACTTGGCCCTTTTTGGAATCTTCCTTAAGGGCTTTGTTGCTGAAAGTTAGTGGAGGTGCGGACTCCATGGGTGCAGAGGGGAGCATGACTGAGTGGATCGTTTTCTTATCTGCTGGCATGTTTTCATTGACTAGGATTGCCATTAACATGCGGACTAGAGCCTCGCGATGAGAGGCGGATGCCATGACTAAGTTGTATAGGCTTAGCATGGTATTTTTTTGCTTTAGGGTTTGCCCAACCTAGGTTAGGGCATTCAAGAAGTCTTGCCCACTCGTCTGTTTGACACTCTCCTCCTCGATTCGTCCTAGAAGACAAATCTCCCAAGGGGAAATGGCCCCAAACCTAGGTTCAATTTTTTGGTGACAGGATGTAATAAGTTGTGTGCTTACGTTAGTCTTCGTCGAAGGTGACGAAGGTGCAAATTTAGAGGGCAAATGCATAGTTTTAGAAACACTTTTGACGTTGTTCCTTTTCGACATCTCACCCATCGCGTAGGTTTCTTGCGTTGTAGGGCGAGGAAGCTGTTTGTTGCTGCATGGGATGGAGGCTGTCGAAGATGCTAGTGTTCTAATGACAAATGGGGCTAGAGGTGTTAGCGGATGTGGTTGCACAGCCTCGCCAACAGGTGGTGTAGAGACAGATGTTTGTGGCGAGACTTTCAAGATGAAGGGCGACTGTAGGCTTGGACTGGCCATTGGTGGCATGGGCATACTACGCTGAGGCACATGAATCACATATGGTTGGAAGGATGGTGTGGGATCATTGTCAATACCGATGGCATTGATTATGTAATAGGCATTGTTGGCGTTGAGTGGGTCGGTATAGACGTACATGGATTGGTTTTCAGGATGTACTGGGCTACCTTCATCTAGCACCAGATGCCCTAGGTCAATCAGTCTTTGGATGTCATCTTGCAATGATAGACAATAATCTGTGGATGACCACATAATTGATGGTAATCATAAAACCTGTCCAACCTAAAACCTTTAGGGACTGGAGGTTCATTGGGTAGGGCTAAAGAGGGGTTTCTAAGGAGCTCGTAGTAGCGTCGATGTCTCATGTTTGCTTCTTTTGACATCTGCTTATGTTGAAGGTACCCCCTGCCAATAGTTGCTTCAGGAGTTCTGAAGGTTTAAGGGGCAGCAGAGTATATTTTGAATGATTTTTACGCTCAAAATTAGGTTTAGTGTATGTAGATGTCTCGGATGCGGGGATGGCGGGTTGTAATGCTTGGCCTGGCTTGGGCCCCAAGTCACCTGCAAGCACGGTCGATTTCTTGGTATTCTTGTTTCCACTGTTGCTGTGTTTGGGCTTAGCCTCAGCTGCCACAGTAGCCACCATGGTCGTTGGGGCCTTGCCTTTGTCTTTCTTTGCAAAACTGTTCCTATAAGTGACGTAAGCTGGGTCTTTACTTGCCTCGGCTACGTCTTGTATGCTTTTCGTTTGAGTGAAAGCTTGGCTAAGTGAGCGTGGAGCAAGGTAATATAGTTTTGACTTAATGAAGTCATTCACTATACCCTTAAAGAAAACTAACAAATGAGCCTCTGCGATAGGTTCATGAATTTTGTTAAGGGTTGCGCTCCATCGTTGAATGAATTTTTGAACTGGTTCTAGTGGGTCTTGCTTCACGCTCATCAGCTGATCTAGTGTGGTTTTTGGCTTCAAGTTATACTTGAAGCATGTCACAAACTGGGTCAAGAGTTCTTCCAAAGTTGAAATGGATGAACACGGCAACGCGCGATACCAATCTAGGGCTTTCCCGACTAGGGACATGGCAAAAACGCGAATGATCATATGCATCCATTGTTGCAGCAACAAAGACTCTAACCGAAAAGTGATGAGATGTGTATTGGGGTCTCCTTCTTCATTGTACTTCGTGAAGTGTGGGAGGGACATCCTGGGTGGTAGTATCAAGGCAGGGATTGCGGGGTTGATGGGGTCATCTTGGTAAAAGTCCATGACTCGTACCGTATCAGACCCAACAGCTTTGAGGCATTTTACTTCCTCGGTTAGGGTCTAAATAAGCTGAAACGCTTGGTCCAAACCCAAGGATGCTGTGGATAGCTGAGGGACTGCAGAAGAAACCCCCACAGGTGGCATGGTAACAATGGCGATATGACCCATCGGTTGTGCCATTGAGGTCACCCCTACCAAAGGTGTTGTTTGCATTGTCCACCATCTGGTGGGTGGTATCATTGGAGCAGTGCTAGTGGGATAAGCTGCTGAGTAGGCTGTTTGAGTCACCGGTGGGACCCCCCATGGGCCCGTGCCAAGTTGTGCCGTTTGGGGGGTCAAATAGACCTGAGGGCGAGTGTAATGAGACATCTGCAACGATTGTAGAATGGATGAAGAAGCAAACAGTGGCCACCACGTGGATGGGCCTGGGCCCACCACAGTGGGTTGGACAATTGCATATGTAGGAATTGGTATGGGAGTTAGGTGCGGTTGTAGAGTAGGTACAGTGTGGACATACGGTAGAGTAGCCGTGATAGGTATGTTGTGTGTTGCGGTAGTGTGCTGATAAACGGCTTGCGGTGGCACAGTTGTTGCAGGTGCAACCGGTTGATAGGGGTGATGAGGTGCTGGGAACGTGGCATGACTACCCACCGTAGTTACGGTTGCAAACTACTGCATCATAGGGGTGATGGAAAAGGGGGTGGCAACAAGTAGTGGGTTGGTCCAGAAGGACTGGGTAGGCGAGACAGGAGTGGGGTTGGGTAGGCCTCCCTCATCAGATTGGGAATCGAGTTCCTCCTGCCCATCTTGAAAGGTGTCATCCTAGTTTGATGTTGTGTCTTGTTTCCCTCTAAGCTTTGTCAATTAGATTAGTTGATCTAGCAGCCTTTGGTTCGCTTGTGTCAAAGGCAAGGAAATGCCCTGGTTAGGAATGAATTCCTCCCCGTTGCAGTAAGTGAAATCAAAGCTACGTTTTTCTTTCAGTTCGTGTAAATCTAAGGGCAGGTTAGCCTATACCTTTGCGTAAAGGAAATTGTAATGCTGGTGTTGCTGGGCCAAGCCCTCAGGTCCTCGATTTTGAATCCTGAGAGATCGGCATGCTTCTGGTGTTGGATTCAACCGTTGTTCGGGCACCAGTAGTGCCTCGAGCTGCGAAGGGCACCTCCATGTTGGAGATATCGACAGTGGTGGAGGCAAAAGTTATCATTAAGCAAGTGATTATGCGAAAATGCTAGAAAGATTATGCGAGAATGCTAGAAAATGCAAAAGAATAGAAGGGTTCAACAAAACGAAGACAGGTGGCTTTTTGTCCTACAGGATCCCGGAGGGATCGTCGAGGCGACCAACCTACGCCACACAAGAAAAAAATAGACTCACAGAGTGTCACACATTCACCTATGCTAGCTAGGACGCAGGACTCATGCGGGACCACTATAGAGGAAGCAAGTTAAATCATCGTCCGAAGGCCTATTGTCTCATAGGGTTCTGAACGAACCATCAAGGCGACTGATCTACATCACACAATGCACAAACAACCATAAAGGATGTCAAGTCTACACTAATGCAGGGTGTGAAACGCATACGAGACTACCATAAGACAAGAAAATTAACTAGCGATCAGGTAAATTTTGTGTCTCACAGGATCCTGGAGGGACCGTCAAGGCAACTGGTCTATACCACACGGAATCAGGTAAAGAACGTAGGCGAGAAAACTGCAAGATGGGCAAATTAACTAGCACTCAGGTAGGCTTTATGTCTCACAGGGTCCCGGAGGGACCGTCCAGGCACCTGATCTGCACCGCACGGGGCGGGGTGCAATACGCAAGCAAGACGACCATAGAATGAGCTAGTTAACTGGCAATCGGAGGCCTTGTATCCTATGGGACTCCGAAGGAACCGTCGAGGTGACCGATCTGCGATGCACAGAATGCAAAAAACTGCAAGAGGGTGTTGCATCTACGCTCGTGTGTATCAAAGCACAAAAGGCTCACAGAACTACCGTGACACACAGCAAAGGCACCAAAAGGCCCTCCTTCTAGCGCTAGAAAAATGTAGCGACCAAAAACGTTGGTGGTTGGAATAACACCAAGGTCGGCGGACACAACAGTTCCAACCTCGTGCCCATGTTAGTGCAGTGCTGGAAGTATGTGAACATGGGATGCCCTAAACGGTCTAGTCGATTAGATAGGGACTTACATCGGCATTAATATAGCCTTTTGCAATATAAACTGTACGAGTTGCGGGATGGTGCTTGCAGCGGGAGAAGAAAGGGGCTAAAAATGCAACGACGATGCAAAATAATAAATAAATGTAAGTGCGACAATGATATGAGATAATGCTTGAAGGTAAGCAAAACAAAAAATAATGCAAGGAAGCCAGACAATAAATAAGAAGTAATATAAGATACAGTTAGGAACATGCACTGCTTCAGAGCTATAAATCTATCCGGTCAAGGAGTGGCATAGTCGGTGGCATGACGTGACAGAGTGCAGAAAGTCCCGAGAGTGACCGAAGCGTGCCGGGGAAACAGAAAAGAAAATAACTATGCACTTGGGCATAGACTTCGCGTATATACAATGCGGGCAAGATCCTACTAAGGTGGTAGAACGAGACCCCGAGCTTTTTGCCAATCGAGAGAGGTTCCTTTTACAGATTGCTGGCCTCCCCTTTTCTTTCTCTTAATGTAAGATTGTAGGTATTTTTCTTTTGTTTTTGTTTCAGTCCAGGAGACTCCCCTTTTCTTTTCTTTCCCCTTTTTTTCTTTTTTTTTTTTTGCTTTGCAGACCAGATCCTTTGCATGCTGTTTGATGGGCTATTTATAGGGCGAAAGGTAGGTAAAGGTGACCATTTGAATATTACGTGTTGTAGACCTTCGCCTCCCCACTGGCACCACTTGAGCCATTTGTAACTGTTGGGCTTGCTAGATTGTTTCAATGCGAGTAATAACTGTGGTCCGACTACATCATGACTGCGCCGCCAGCTCCTAGAGGCATGTGCCAACGGCTCGATTGAGGTAGACTGCATTGATGTCGCATGGCCACCTGCCTGCCATGCTGTGTTTTGCGACATGGCTTTCTTATCGTGGTGTAGCATCTTGCCACATGTCTTGCTATACGTTACATACTTGCTACATGATGCTACGCTACGTAGCGTAGTGTAGCGTAGCGTAACGTAGCATAGCATAGTGTAGCAACTATGATAGTTTTGTTGATTTTTAATCTATCCTACCATAAGTTTTGCAAACTTTGCTAATTTTTCCTCCCGAACCGCCTTCCATCCCTTTCCGCAGGATTGCTACGCCTTGCTGCGCCATGTAGCTCAGTGTAGCGTAGTAGCAGACATGATCCACCGCTTCCTAGCCAAAAGAGACATCACTACAGAGCTCGAGGTTGGGCGAGGGAGGTGAAGTTGTTGCTACGCTATGCCATATGTCATTGCGTAGCGTAACATCTTGCTCTACCACTGTTTTCTAGGGCTTGCTACGCTACGATGCATAGCGTAGCAAGCTTTGCAACTTAGCAAGCTTGCTGAACTGCTTCTCCTATGCATTTAGGCTACTGTCGCTGATTCTGGACACCATTTTTGAGTAGGCTGTCGGTTGTTTGGACCACTTTGGTAGGCGGGCGAGTTGGTACGGAACTCGCCCATGCCTAAAGTAGGAAATTTACTGAACTGGCCATCCGGGACTCAGAACATTCTTTCTCAATGAACTATGATGGTTCTGTGCAGACTGCAAGGGCCTGGTGAAGTCAAGATGACCCTACACTTTCTTTTAGGGTGTTTCACCATTGGTGGAATGGTAGGGATAGCGGCCTGGCTCATAGGTGGCATCATTGGGGTAGCTCCTACGAAGGGTGCTGCTAGTGTTGTCCACCACCCAGTGGGTGGTGCTATTGGAGCAGTAGCCACTAGTGGTGCTATGAGGTTGGCGGTTCGCATGATTGATGGGGTAGACTAGGGTCCCGTGCTTGGGTGTACTGCTTGCGAGATCTGGTATGTTTGGTGGTGAGTGTAGTGGGACATTTGTGAAGGTTGTGAAATAGGGGAGGAAGTGAATGGTGTCCACCACGTGGTTGAGGGTGGACCCGCCGCTGATGGCGAAATAGGTGTAGATGCCAGAATGGATGTGAAAGTTGTATGCAACTGCGATGTAGGCACGATATGGACGTAGGGCAGGGTAGCCATGATCGGGGCATGGTATTATGTAGGCATGGATTGGGGAAAAGATTGCAGGGGGTAGTCCCTAAAAATGAGACGAAGGAATAGGCATGTTGACACCCCAAGGGCATGGCATGGCTACCCATTGCCGATGAAGGTACGGGTTGCGACGAATTAGAGGTAATCACGAAGGGAGCAGTCATGAAGAGTGGGTTTGACCAGAAGGATGGGGAGGAAGGGATAGTCACAGGGTGAGTTTGACCCCCACCCTCGGACTGGGAATCCAAGTCTTCTTGCCCATCTTAGAACGCCTCTTCATAATGAGACATCATGTCTCGCTACTCCCTAGGCCTACTTGTCCATATCAACTGATGTAAGATCCACTAATATGTTTGCATCAGAGGAATGAAAATGCCAGGAGTGGGAATAAATTTCCTCCCATTATCATAGGTGAGCTCGAAGTTACATTTTTCTTCAAGTTCTTGGATGTCTAAGGGTAGATTTTCCTAGACCTTAGCATAGAGAAAATTGTAAAGCTCAACATGCTCTACCAAGCTCTTAAGTAATTAGTTTTGGATCCTAAGAGATCAATGTGGTCCTAGCACTAGGCTAGGTGGCTGCTTGGCACCTATGGTACCCTGAATCGAAAAGGGAACCTCAACATTAGAGGTAGTAACAGCAGTGCTTGAGGAAATCATTTTCATAAAGTTAAAAATTATTTGCAAATGAGAAAAACAAAGATCAAAAGGTGATCGAAGGCTTTCTTTCCTACAGGTTTCCAAAGGAACTGTCGTTGCGACCAGCCTATACCACATGGTGCATAAACAACCACAAGGGTATCATGTTTATGCTAATAGGTAACGAGGTACAGAGAGCATGCAGGACTACCCGTAAAGCACTAAAAGGCCCTCCTTCTAGCACCAAAAATTGTAGCAACTGAAAATGTTGGTGGCTGGAAACACTGAGAGGTTGTCAGGTGAACAGTTTAACCCCAAATCCATGTGAGGGTCATGTTGGATAAAATAGAAATGGGGAGCCCTGAATGGTCTGGTCGATCATATAGGGACTTAATCAGTGTAACTTAACCTTTTGTAAACATTATTTTAAATGTTAAAAACGTGAGGTACAACCGACGATTAATAAATGTGAGAATGCAGAAAAAAATGCTAAATAGTAATAACAATGAAGAACTAAAAAATGAGCTGGAGTAAGGAGATGCACTGCTGCAAAATCACGAGTTCGATTCTCTTCCTTATTTTGAAGTATATAAAAAGTTATACAACGTTGGAGGTGCACAAAGAGTTCAAGACTGACCGGAATGCTCAAAATGTGTCAACTATGATTTTGAGTGAGAACTTAAAGGTCAAAAATCCAAAGATGCTAATGCAAAGAGCCAATGCCAATGCCAACTCAAAATTTCAAACAAAATAGCTTGCGAATCACCAAAATTTACCAACCGACCAACAATGCCAAAATTTTCCAACCAAATTTCCCAACCCTTTGAGTGTTGCTCATCGGGGTATTTATAGGGCTAGGAGTAGGTGAGACATGTGGTTTAGGTGCCACATGTCCTAGACCCACGAGATGCTAACGTGCCCATACTACGTAGGTATGCAAAACTGAGCGTGAACCCACTACGCTATAACCATGTTGTCGAAACCTGGAGATGCTAGAATCAAGTATGTCAATAATGCTAATAGAAATGAAGCACATTGAAGTAGCGTATCTGCTTGCTACGTTGTGCTATGCCATGTAGTGTAGCACATTGGCATAGCTTAGCTACTTGCTATGCTATGTAGCATAGCACAGCATAGCCACTGGTTTGAAAGAAACTTGTGTTGAAGTTACTAGCCTTTGCTGAAAGCCTTGGAGCATGCGAGGCTAACTTTTGAAGCATTTTGTTAACCTGCATCCTTTGCTATGCTACGTAGCATAGCACAGTGTAGTAGCCAATGTAACTTGCATTTCTGTTAAAAATACAATCAAATAACTTCGCTTGCTTTGCCCTTGCCACGCTGTGCTACGCTATGTAGCATAGCATAGCGTAGCACCCTACGCTAATAGAATTCTGACTTTGTCTTATTCGAACATCTTGCTAAAACTTGTATTTGGGCATTTGATTGATCTTTTAAAAAGCCTGCTACATTGCGCAGCATAGCAAACTTCGCCCTAGAGAACTTGTCGAACTGTTTTGCCCATCCTTGGCACCGCCGACAACTCCTAACATGGTTTTTGAGTATACTGTCAGCCAGGTAAATTGTCCAAGTGGGCAAGCTAGAGAGTCCATCAGGCCTGTCAGATCTAGAGGTAGAAAATTTGTCGAACTGAACAGTCTAATCTTAATGCATTCATTTCCTGCCAAACGGTTATGAGGCTACACTTGTGGAAATTCTTACCTCAGTTCTAAGACCCTGGTGAAGCAAGAGTGCCTTGAAATTTTATGGTGTTTCCAAAGACATTTCTAAAATCATTGAAATTTTTCTTTAGACTCTCTATTCAATCTTATATACTCTAAATTTATATTTATTATGATTCATTATTTTGGGATCAAAGTACCCCCATCCTAGCCCCTACATCTCATCCCTCCTCTGCCACCACCTGCACCACTACAATAAAACATATATATTAACAATGAGGTGTTATCCTTGTGGTAGGACTCTTGATTTGAAAGCTCCAAGTCATGGGTTTGAGTTTCATGTGAAATGCTTACTTATAAAGCTCTAACTAGACTATATATCTTGGGGTGTACCTCTATTACAATTATTTCAAGTTCCAAGACCCATAATACATATATATTGTATCATCATAAGCTTAACGTCATATGATCTAACTAGCCAACAATTAGACCAAAGCTACACATGCACATAATGAATTGTAATATTATATGAAGGGATATTACAGTTAATGAGAAAAAAGAAAATAATTTTTATCAAAGAATAGTAGGAATATTTTGTAGACATTATTACAAAGAAGCCTAAAATTTTTTATAAGTATTTTTGATACAAAGTCTTCCCATCAATCAATACCATTTTTCATGAAATTTTTGATTTTATAATAAACTTTTTTTAGGAGAAGTTTCTTATTGTTGTCATAGTTTTTTTCATTCTTCTATCCACTTTACTCTAAATGAAGTAATAAAAGGCATTAATATATTAGCTATTTATTCTGATGGTTTGTATGTTAAATTACTTAAATGAACATGGACTTGTATTCATAGAGAAATTTATCATCAAGTTCATGAGCAATGAGTATACCCTACATCCAACCATATGAATCACTAATGTTCACTTAGTAATCTAGTTAAATTCCAAAGACTTTAAGTTTCTAAGTATAGTAGTTCTTGGAGGTGAAACTAACCATTGCAATTGTTGTCTTCCTAGTTCCACTTGTGAAGTTCAAGGGTATGTTTAAGTGTAATTAAGGCATATCATTTTTATCATTTTCTCATTTATGTTCTAAGTTACCTAAGAATCAAGAATAAAAAAATAAAGTAATTTAATGTTTAACTAATCTGGTAACTAGCTATCACTTAGCTAATCCTAACATAAGCATCCATTCCCACTTACCATCCACATCCTAAACACGTATAGCACTATTGGGTTACCAAACGTTAAGCATTAAACATATGCTCAAATTCGTCGTACTTATGTTTACTATTTAATATCTATCAATTAATTAATTACTTAATTACTTAAAAACATTAAACTAGATTGCATGAATATTAAATGCGTAAATAATAAATTAATCTAGTCCAAGTGCTACATGGTTTTGCAAAAAAGCTCAGCTTTATTGTTGTCCATACTGAAGTGCTTAGGTACAACAATGCTTGAATAAAGATTCGTACACTCTTTGACCTCTATTACGAGCACTCAGAAAATATTCTAATTTCTAAGAAAAAAACCTACAAGTGCTTCTCTACAACCATCAAAGAAACTATCATAAATGCAATGGGTAGGTATACATTTATAGGCAAAATTACAGTGCCCCATCAATGGGTACACATCAATAGGTTAAACCCTACATTGAGGAGATCCCATCAATGGGGTCACATCAACAACATCCCATTGATGTAACCTAAAAATGACAATTCATCATACCCACATGACTAAATGAAAACTCATCCTTGAGTTTCTTACAAAATTTTCAAAAGGTATGGGATTATTAACTAACTACAGATACACAAAATAAACACAATAAAAACTGAATGCCTAAGTGTACAATTTTAAAATCATTACTAAATTTTGATGTTCAAGACAAAAATAATAAACACTAGAACAACATTGACAAACACAACTCCTCGAATGGAATGAAGACAATGAAGAAGTTTAAGCAGTCCCAAGCGATGAACATTCCTACGGTTTCAAAGAACCTTCTCCTACTTAGGGCACATGCAATGGTTGAAGTGATTGTTGTGGTTGTCCAGTGGTAGCAACACAATCTAGTGGAAGATGAAAGGCATCCAATAGTGCCTTCATCTACTCCTCCTTACTTTGGAAATCATTCACAGTCCACACTACATCACTAATGTGGACCAAAATGGGAATATTCCATGGATAGGGCATTGTAGGAAATAGCTCCTTCACATTCATGAACTAGGCATCAAAATGTTTGCATTCAATGTTGAACGCTTTGAGTGAATTCTATAGCTCCTGGTAATCATTCCTCCTTTCAATCAAGTTCTTAGTAGTTGATCTTTAATCAGTGAACTTCAACTTGATATTCTCAAGTTCTTCATTTACAATCTCAAGCTTTTACTTAGATTCTTTATGCTACTTGAACGTTTCCTCATACAACAAGTATGCAATGGTCACTTGCTTCTCCAATTTTGATCATGGCCTTATGGTAGTTAACATTTCTAGGTTTATATACTAAATACTAGCAAGCTCCATGTATTCAGTCATCTCCTTGATCTGCAGCTCCTTCATGTAGATTTTTTCCTTGTTGTATGCATTCAACCCATCAAAGATAGGCTATCACACATTACCTACTTGCTGGAGCTGTTAAAGGGCCTCATTTACTTTTACCTTCACCAATTAGATTTCCTTCTCATTAACTTCTTTCTGTACACCAACCTAATCTCTATAATGGTTCTTGATCCTTTCAAACTTAAGGGCCTCATTCTTCCAAGTAGTTATCTCTATTGTAGATTTTTGGCAAAGGGCACAAAATTACTCCACAAAGAGGTTTTGGTTTGTTTCTACCAATCTCCTAAATTTAGCATTTACCCTGGCTAACTACTCCTAGTATTGATGGATAAAATAAATCATCTATAGCTTATGCACTTCAACATTCTATAGGCAATGATTCTCTTTGGTTAGGATCTCATTTTCCCAACACATCTAGGCCAAGTCCTTCTAAATGTTATGCATTGTGGCACTGGCCAAGGACTAGTTAAAGACCATCATCTCCTTTGCATTCTCAACCTTTTTGAGTTTGTTTTGAAATTTTTTGAAAGCTACATCACGTGTTAGTGGTGGGTTGACCAATGCAAGATCAGTGAGGTAGGCTCTCAGATCAATAACCTTCACAGCCAACTATTTGTTCTTAGCTTTAGTTGTTTCGAGCTACCCCTCCATTATGATGCATTTGCCCCTTGCTTCTTGTAGCTCCAACTAGGTTACAATTATGGTATTTGAAAGGTCAAAGATATTCAAAATCAATTGTCTAATTCCCACCAATTGGTCCAACAATTCTTCATGTTTGGCTATGCTTAATTAGTTACTAATAGTTCCTGTAGACATCTACACATCTCTAAGTGTAGAAACATCTGGTATAGATGTTGCAAGTGCATTATGTGCTTCAGTCACTTTTTCAGCAACCACTTCAGCCACCATCTCCTATCCATGGTGCTGCATCACTAGGATAGTTTCCCCCTTACCCTTTTCAAAACACACCAAAAAGGAGGTGACATTACAAAAGTTGTTTGGGAATTATTGTTGTTGTAAGATGGACAACATTACCTCTCTAGCACTTTGATATGACCTTGTGGTCACTTGCATTCTTTATGCTAAGAAAATTAGCACCCCACCTTCCATCTAACTAATAATTCAAGCCACTTCATTACGGTGGCTCATTATTGGCCTATAAAAAGATGGATCACCACCAGTCATTCTTGCTTACTACTGCTACTACTTTAAGAGCTACTCTTGGAGTTTTCACACGTGTTTAATGGTAGTAAGGGCCTCCAGCATTGTTTCTTGAGTGGGTGATCAAGGTGGTGGTTGTTGTTCCTCTTCTTGAATGACTTTGGCAAGCATCTTATCCTTCATCATTTCTGCCCAAGAGGCAATTAGAGCTTGTCAAACAATGTCATTTTTATAGCATGCTATGCCTTCCCTCTTGCATATTTTTCTGATGAGGCATGAAAAAGGGAGTGTCTTTCTTTCACATTCATTTTCCTTAAAGCACTTCTCTATATCAAGATAGATTAGCTATGGAAGGTTGACTGATAATCTACTACTTAGAGTAGCACATGCATGGGTGAAGAAAGCTATGATTTCACTTGGCCTTGCCATTGGATTGAGGTGGAAAGCCACAATCTTGAAATATGCATGTTTCACCATCGTGAGTTCACAAAACTCCTTATGGTCTACTCCATAACACCACTATGTCCACTTATTCTTGATGTCGGGATCTACCTACATTAGAATCTTAACAAGATTAGCCCTAGTTTTAGGTAACCTAAGGACGTATAAAATTGCTTTCATCGAGTAGGACACTAAAATGTCCTTGATTTTGATTATTCAACTAGCCTCCCACTTGCTCTAAAAAAGATACATCTCTCCCATGTACCATGCCCCATTAGAAGTGATGATGGGCCACATGGGATAGGTTTGCAATTGGACTTTGACTTCTAGAAGTGCAATCTCCAAGAAGGGTCCAAAGTTTAATTCTTGAAGCATAAATTTTTGGACCTCCTTATTTGCAATCTACTTAAGGTAAAAGTAAATAAATAAGGTTAAATTTCCATAAAACATATGCAAATCTAATGCAATCAAGGCCATCCAAGGTCATCAATGGGATAAGGTCAATTCAAAAAAGTGAAATAGAGGTGAACAAAGATCACATAAAGGTCAAGTAAGGGGAAGTATAATAAGTAAGGCTACAAATAGTCAATAAATGCCATAATTTTGCTAGTTTAAGGCTTAGTGGGCCATGGTCAATGTCAAACAGTGGTTAGGAAAGGTCAAAACCCACTATTTGATACCATTTAAAGGCCAAAAAATGCAAATAGAGTTGTAATAAGACAAAAAACAAACATAAAAGGTTGTATAAAGGCTATAGAAGGTCAACCATGTCATCAAGGTAACATAAGTCCAAAATAAAGAAAAAACATTACGTAATAAGGCTAAAATCAAGCAAAATAGGTTATATATGATAAAATTTGGTTAAAATAGGCCAAAGAAGTTAGGTTTTTTCCAATTTTAGGCCTTAGCAAGCCATGTCTTAAGGCTAAAGGGTTATTAGGTAAGCTCAAGCATCAATCTAGGTTGCTTCTGAGCTGTTTGGACCTAAAAATCAAGTGTTTTGAGACTTCCACTCTATGCTCAACATGGAAATAGGGACCCTTAGTATGGAAACTAAGGAAAATAGGTTTTTGGATGCTCAGAGGTCCAAAATTAACGTTCCATGACCTTCCTAAGGTAGCGTAGGGTCACATCCCTTAACATTGAGCACTCCGAAGGTCTGTAATGGTCAAAAAGCAAGTTCTGAACTCTTTCCCCCTTGTTTCCACACTAGCCAACGTGGAAAACAAGGGGTTTAGCATGGAGAACCAAAATAAAAGAAAAAAATAATGTCAAACATGATCAAATAGGTAGCTAGAGTCGATATCTAGAACTTTTGTATCTCTCAACTTCATTTAGCGGCAATTTGACATCATTTTGCTTGTCAATAGATGTCAAAATGGCTTCCCCCCCTCCCCCCCCACCATCACACACCCCCCTTTCC
>MNCI01029392.1:77054-125268 GCA_015680685.1 Gnetum montanum
TATTTCAACATGTTTCAACCAATTTTGACTAGGTTTGGTGGGGTCCCAAGGCTGCCAAAGATGCTCGGAGGGATTCTAGATCACATGGGACCCATTTCAGGGTCAAACATTGTGCTAGATGGGTGTTGGAAGGTAAGAGTAAGTGTTATGCCCCTTCTTTCACACTAAGCACTACCCCCCTAGCACGGAAATCCATGGTATCTAGCCTTGCTCATGTGTTATCCACTTTTCAAAACCCAAGGTTGAAAAAAGGCACGTTTGGGTTACTAAAAATAGAAAAATATTTGTAATACTAATGAATTTGTAAAATAATAGACATCTTTCCATGCTAGGCATGGTATTCCCATTGTGGATGCATGGGGTTAAGGTTGCCATAATGTTTAAGTGTCAAAATTGGTTAAAATATTAGCATTGGTGCAAGCTTTGGTCAAGAGAGAAGGTGTAGGATGAGGTCCACAATCCAAAAATTTAAAATTTTAAAAAGTGAAGTTATTTCCCATCCAAAACCAATGTCAACTAGGCTTCAAGATTTGAAAAGTGGGGTATGGGTATTTTTTTTAAATCTAGCCCTCAGGATTTGTTAAAATTAAATTTTAACAAAATATTACCCCATTATTTTGGTATAAATTTTAATCAATTTCAATGATTTTGGATATTTTGGTTGTTTTAATGGCTGTGTAAAATTTAAGCTTTGAGGTTTTCTGAGGTTTTAGCATGAAAAGATAAGCAATGTTTTGTATTTTATTTTCCTTGGTATAATAGCTACATACTTGTAAAAGTGAAGGTTATGGGATTTTAGCCCTTTGTTTAAGCTTTCTAATGGCTATGGTCTTGTTCAATTTTACCTTGAAATGAAGAAGTTATGGCTATTTTCATAACATTGCGCAATTAGGTTGTTTGTGTTACTTTTGTAATTTCAAGTAGATTTGTGAATTTTTTATAAGATAATGGTAACTACTTTAGCTATTTTCTAGTCATGATTGTGTAGGCATTGGCTTCAACTTTCCAATGGAATCACTTTGATTGGACGTAAAATGAATTTTCTATGAATTTTTTTACTTAAGCATGTTTAATAAGGATGTTTGTGCCATTTTTGAACTATTGTCCAAATTGACAAATTTTCCCTACATAAATGGCAAAGGTTTTGAGTTTTTTCTAAGCATGGCTATGTAGGGCTTGATTTAAGCTTTAAAATGATGGTGGAATCACTCTGTTTGGAGCTCAAACAAATTTTTTATGAATTTTTTGGTTATGGTTGTGTGAATCAGGGCAAAAATCACGGTTGTAGTACATTACCCATTTGAAAATAGAAGTAGTTGATATGTATAACTTAGGTTTTTCTTTTATGAACATGTAAAATTAATGCTTAATTTTTCTTTTTGAGAAGAGAAAAAGCTTTTTCTATTTTAAATAAGCTTTTACTATGGCTACATGGCTTATTCTATGTTTATCATGCTTTTTCTAAATTTGTGTGTAGCTTAGATGATTTTCCAAATTTATGCATGCTTTGCATAATTTAGATGTTTTTTCCTAAGCTTTATGCATATTTTAGATGTATTTCCAAATTTTATGCATGCTTTGCATAATTTAGATGTTTTTTCCTAAGCTTTCTGCATATTTTAGATGTATTTCCAAATTTTATGCATGCTTTGCATAATTTAGATGTTTTTTCTAAACTTATGCTTGCCTTTTTTAAAAACATTTATGCATAATGTAGATGCTATTTTCTAAATTTATGCATAACTTGCATGTTTTTTCCAAGTTAATGCATAACTTAGGCTAAGACATAGTAGTAGCTATAATGTTTTGGCTATAAAGCTGATAAAATATGGTAACAATCTTTTTATAGAATTTCTTAAGCTAATTTAGATAAGCATTTAAGAGCTTTTTATAGAAGCGTAATTTCACCTTTAACTTAGGAAATGTTTTCTAAATTTGTTAAGAAATTTCAATTGGTCATGATGCAATATTATGCAAGATTGTAATAATTTTTTCTTGGGGAATTACTTAGACTAATTTATATAAACACCTTAGGCTAATTTCACCTCTAACTAGATGTTGTGTCTAAATTTGCTAAGTAAATCTAATAGGTCATAATGTTCTTTGTGCTTTGTTTCATGTAGGGTCTTCTTGAGGCCTATCCTCATCATAGTGGAGCTGGTTGGTATCTTGTGATATATTGGTCATCCTAAGACCAACACCCCACCACATGACATGCCTTTCAAAAAGCTCTCATTGTAGTTTCAATCCAGGGCAAGGCACTTTCTTACCTACCTTCTTAGAAACTTCAATGTGATGTTGTGGTCACACTTATCCATGGATGTAGTTAGGGTTGTTATAGAGACCCTGTTACCTTAGGCATCTAGCTAGATTGCCAAATATATTACTGATAGGCCACTTACTAAGACTACAAGGGGACCAACAGATGTCATAAGTCCATGTTACCTTTCAGAGATCTAGATGATGTCAAAGTATAATCAGTATAACACTAACAATACTCTAATGGTGGCACATAGAGCCCACACATTATTCCAAAACTTGCTTGGCACTATGTACTGTCTACAGGGGTAAACATTATTATTGCAATGCTTTTATGCTTTTAGCTCGATTACCTTACCTAACTTCATTACTTTAACATCATGCATGTACAAGGTCGACGATCAGGGCTTGATCATCAATGATCAAATCCTAGCAGTGGCTCAAACTACTTTGGAAAAATTCACCAAGAGTCCCCAAATCAACGCTGCTATGTATTAATAGTTAAGAAGAAACTTTGATGAATATGCCACCAGGTTTAACCTTGTATACAAAAAGTACGAGGATGATGGCATGATGCACAACTGTTGGGTAAATGTTGATAACACAAATCAAACTCTTATAGCTGGAACCTTCACGCTGCAGAAGAAAAGTAAAGGTGAACATATAGATTCTAGTGTTTTATGGCTCTAAATATTTTATTGCTCTTCTTGGTTGTTGAAATTTCTCATATCAATGCTAACCTTTTGTTATTGCTTCATAGTACCTTCCACCTCAACTGATGTTACTATAGCACTTTCACATTCACGTCATGAGGATACCCTCATCCTAAAGTTTAGTCATGTGACATCAACAAGGGAGTGGCTAAAGGGGCAAGCAGCTAGATACATTCAAGCAAACATTCAGCATGTAGGTTTGCTTAATGTATTCATGACACCTATCCCTTCCATTCCTACTGCGGAGATGCTACATGTCATCAACTCCTTTGGTGAAAAGGTTGGTCATTTTAGTACCATCATCCAAGGTGTTAAGGTAAACATGGATTTGGGTGCTGGCCTCTTTCACAACTTGTTTGGTATTCCTACTGATGGGACAAAGGTTACCACTAGGATAATAAGGAAATCGAGCCATCGCGAAGAAGTTCTAGAGTGGCTTAGTGCCAACATGGGCCACTCTAGAATTTCAATGGATAGATTCATGAACCCTAGTGCAAAGGAATCATATCCTTTGTTTAGGTCTCATGCATTTCCAAAATTTCTCTCATAAAAGAAGGTAATTAGCCTAGCACAAGGATGGACCTTTAAGAAGATCTTGATAGAGGACATCAAGTTTGATTAGATGACTGCTTTGGCTACTCAGCTTTGAGAGGAAATCCTTAGACTCTATGTTGACACCTCTATGATAATCCATAAGCACATTGCATTTTTTGCAAGTTATTTAAAGAGGTTTGTAGATTTTCTAATGGTGTATAGGAATGGATGATGGGTTTCCCAAGATCCAAGCCAACTTTCTAGGCCTTGAATAAAGTGCATTTATCCAACAGTGCAAGTCTAGAATCCACTAGAGGGGATGGATGATATATTATCCATCACCACTAAGAATCTTGATGTTAGGAAATACAATTCTCCTGATAGTACTAATGATGATGAGCCCCTCTAGTTTCCTGTTAGTGTTCAAGAGGTTAGACGACGGTGCATGGAGGTTGAAGAAGCAGTTAGAGTGAAACTCAAGAGGCCTATGGATGAGGCACCCCTTACATCAGATCAAGCTACCCTGAAGAAGCTTAAGTTTAAGCTTAAGCCCTCACAACAAGCAGTCATAAGTTTTCTTTTAAACTTGTCTATTTCATATTTTAAAGTTTATGGCTACTTTATGATTTCATGTGTTAACTAGTTTTCTATGTGCTATGGTTGTACATAAGCATCAAGTTATAGTAGCCCAAGCTGCTACGAAAGCAGAACAAAGGCATGCAGAAGAGGCACTCCTAAAGTAACCTATAATTTAAGGATTTTTTGATGTAGGTATAGATGATTTAGATGCCTTGTTTAGTGAGGTGGCACTAGGTACCTCTCCCATCATCATCCCCTAGGAGGGAGAGGAGGAGGAAGCAAGTATGCCTATGCTTTCATATTTTCATTATATCTCATTGGTTATCTTTGGTTGTCATCCTAACCTTTCAATGATTGTTATACTTACAGTAGTTTCTAAACCGCTAGTGTAAGCTCCCATCCCTATGTTTCATGTGAAACCATGGGTAGAGACTCCAAACAAAGTGGAGTTCATGCATAGGATGGCTAAGGACATCATTGATCAATTGCATCAAGTTGCATCTAAGATAGGTAAGGATTTTTTTTTATGTGCTTTAGTCATGGGCTTTGCTTGCATTATGGCTATCTTAGGTTTTGTTTTATGGTTGTATTTTATGCTTGTGTACCCTCAATGGAATGGGATCCTAACAAAGACATGGAGATAGACTCCTTACCTGAGCTTCCCTCTGATGTGTCTAGTGTACCCATGAAGTTGTACGAGACTGCTATTGATTTAACAATGTCATGCACAAAAACTTCATGGAAGCTAGAGAGGTCCAATAAATCCCTATGGAAGGAAGTTGTGGCCTTAAGGAAAAAGACTCAAAGGTAAGAGGATACAATTAGAGATCTTCAAGACTGTAAAGCCTTTGTGGAAGCCCAAGTGGCTAACTCATGGGAGTTACAGAGTAAGGAGATCATGTGGGTCCACTACTAGCATGTTGTTCAAGATAAAGTAGTGATCCTATGCGAGATGGCAGAATAACATATGTAGATGGACCTCATCTCCCAAAAGGTTGAGGACTAGAAGGATCACTACACTTGGGTCCTNTCTTCCTCCTCCTCTCCCTCCTAGGGGATGATGATGGGAGAGGTACCTAGTGCCACCTCACTAAACAAGGCATCTAAGTCATCTATACCTACATCAAAAAATCCTTAAATTATAGGTTACTTTAGGAGTGCCTCTTCTGCATGCCTTTGTTCTGCTTTCGTAGCAGCTTGGGCTACTATAACTTGATGCTTATGTACAACCATAGCACATAGAAAACTAGTTAACACATGAAATCATAAAGTAGCCATAAACTTTAAAATATGAAATAGACAAGTTTAAAAGAAAACTTATGACTGCTTGTTGTGAGGGCTTAAGCTTAAACTTAAGCTTCTTCAGGGTAGCTTGATCTGATGTAAGGGGTGCCTCATCCATAGGCCTCNCCCTACTCTTCATATCACCACGATTGCAGGTGAGACCTCTACAACTGCTACTACTCATGAGCCTCCTACTTGGACTCCCATAGATAGGTCTAGTATTCTTTCTAGCATTAATCTTGGGGATGTTAACTGGGTCGACATGATAGAGGACTAGATACTCCATCATTTGGAGGAAGGCCTTCCTCATCTACCCCTGAAAGTAATGGAGCTACAATCTCTACAGGTTTGATATATTTCATGTTTTAGTCTTTGTTTTAAGTCATGATTTTGGCTATGGGTTACTAACTGGCTATATGTGGATGCATTTCAAATCTTAGGAGACATTGGTGACCCTAGTGATGAGGATGGGAATGACCCACCACTTCCTCCTTGAAATGCCACTTAGCAACCTCCTTCAATTAGGCTTGTTGGCTATTTGTTTTTTTTTTTATGTTGATGGCTCTGGTTAGCCAAGACTATGTTGTGGATGGTTGTTATTCTTTGACATTTTTGCCACACAATGCTATCATGGCTATGTATGTTATGAACATTTTAATTTTAAATATTATTTTTATTTTGGCTATATGAATTTATCATAGTAGTGAATATTGTAAACGTTATAAACCTTGAACATGATTATGTTGATGTTTTTTGGTTATAAAATCAAATGGCTAATTGATGCAATAATAAGCTAAGCAAAGAGAGATATTGTAATATAAGGGATGTTTGCTAGTTTTAGGCCATTGTGGGCACAGGTTATATAGTTCCACCTATTTAAGGCCATGGCAAGCCATATCGTCAATTTAGAGTCTTAGTGAACTGTAATGCCAGTTTAACATCTTACCAAATGTAGTGCTAGTTTAACACCTTAGTGAATGAGGTATGAAAGAGAAATTTTTTTATATTTAAAACATAAGTAAAAATAAAGAAATTTTTTAGATAAAAATGCAAAAAAACTTAGACTACATGCATTAGGATATGTGCATAAAGCATAAAACAATAATTGCATATGTAATAAACTATAAATGAAAAGTAAGGCTATATGGCTATCAATGCATCTAGTCATAAAGGCATGGGAAGGTTAAGGTAAACTTCACTTGTGTAGATTCTTCCTAATCTTTGGAATATTATAAAGTAAGGCCTACTCTACACAAGCTTGTATACACCATCCACTTCACTTACAATGTTAAAGGACAGTTCATCTCATAATGTATTCCATTGCCTATCATTGTCATCATTTGCTATCTTGGGTTTTTACTCTTCATGGCTAGGAGCTTCTTCTTAAAGCTCCACTTTGGACTGCTATTCTATGTCTACATTTTTGACAACTAGGGAAGCCATGTTGTCACCATGAATGATTATTTCACCTTCCTCATAAGGAAGGTGAATTTCTTGATGGATGTATGTGGACATAGCTCCTAACTAAGCCAACCAAGGTCTTCCCATGATCAAGTTGAGTCATGGTGTCTCTTCCACCACCAAGAAGTTGCAGTTGTAGGGAATCATTCTCTAGCTACAAAATCTAAGAAGATAAACCCCTTGATGGCAACTTTTGATCCATTGAAGGACTTAAGAGCTATGATGGTTGTAGGTTGTACTTACTCAGTTAAGCCCAGGCGTTCAACGATGGTGCATGAGATGACATTGGTTACAGCTCCATCATCAACATGCACCCAATGTATTTTAAATTTTCCTATGTGTATGGTTATGAATAAAGAGGTTGTAGTCACTTCTCCATTCTAGGGATTAATATTAATTTCACTATCGCAAAGTGTTAAGGATGGTGATTTCTACTCCCTTGGTGAGGAAGGAATCATTACTGCATGGATAGCTTCCTCATTAGTAGGAATATCCACACTAATGGGAATGAAGGTCAACATTCTGACTAGCGCCTCACCATGTATGGTGGAAGTCATGATCAAGTCATACAAGCTTAGGGTTGTGTTTTTTTGCTTGAGGGATTACCTGATTTTGTCTATTCCACTAATGAAGTTTTTGTCATTGGTCATGGTCTTGTCACCCCAGTTGGGCTTTACTTCCTTCATGCATTCCAAAATGTAGACTTTAGCTTTAGGCTTTGGCTATTGCGACTCTTCCTTGTTGTCTTGATTAGGGGCTTTGGTGTTCTCCTATGGCTTGTTGGTTAAATGAGATGGGGCAAAGGAGGTCATGGCTATAGCTAAAATGGGAATGGGCTTCAGTGGGCCCTCTTCCTTTCATGCCTTCATATGTTTGTCTCCTTTATCATTAGACTTTTGCTTATCCTTTTTCATTTGTTTGGTTGTAGTTTCTTGGTTCTCAATTGTTGGTTGTAAGGAAGAGGTAGTAGCATTAGCCATCATAGGGGGTCATTGTGCAATTGGTAGGGCTATGGTTGCTTGCATTGTATTAGGTTGAGAGACCTTGATGAAAAAAGGTTTCTTCCAAGGCATCCGTGATTGTACTCTTATAATGAAGAGAGATCTTAAGCTATGGGAATATAAAGAAGATCTTTCATTGTAAAGGGATATTTGAATCTTAAATGGTTCTCTTACAAGTCTTCGATTGTCATCGATGTTGTAACAACCAAAAACATCAACTACTAGAACACTAAGGTTCACTGGTGCATAGCCTAACCTTGCATGAGGGCCTACTAGAGGCAAAGATGGGGCACCCTGAATAGTCTTGTCAATCAAATAGGAACTTACTAGATGCAACCAATGTGCAATGTGGTTAGCCACAATGCTGCTGTGAAATAGTGCTAAGTGTTCAAACAATGTCAACGATGTTAATGGGATTAAGCATAATCAAGAGTTTCAATGAAAATGGGGCTATCAAAATCTAAAGACCATGGCCCAAGCATAGTTTTAGGCATATATATGCAATGAAACAATGAAAAATGTGAATAAAATGCTAAAAATGCAAAAAGAGAGAGAGAGAGAAGCAAAACACCACCCCAAATGTGGTTGAGCATTGTTAACACCAAAAAGCATTTAGAAGGTACATAATGTATAATAGGCATAGTGGACAGTGTAGTCACAATCTCAAGGATGTTTAGCCATGAAGATTGACATTTAGTCGAAGTGTCTATGTCTGCTAAGTTAATCGTTGCAGTGTGCCATTGGCTACGGTGTTCTGGTGGGCTATGGTGGGCTATGGTGGTCTACAACTCCACCTGTATGCCTTTGGTTCTCTCTCAAGCACTCCTTAGGTTTGCCAAGTCTCTAATTTGCTACTTCTCAAATTTTCCAATCCTAAAAATGTTGAGGACATGGGTATTTATAGGCCTAGGATTAGTGGAAGATGCAAGATGATTACCACGTGGCAAAGGGGACAGTTGGGACTATGCTGTTACCCAACTGTGCTCTCCACTAGGCTAGTGGTGTTATGCTTTGTTGTGCTTTTCTAGACTCTATGAGACTACAAGACTATGACTACACTACCAACTACATGTGCCAAGAAGACCACAAGGTACCTGAAAAATGCCACTTTGGAGACTACACTCCGAGACTACACTCTCCTATCTTGCATGGGGTCAAGCATAATTACAATCTTGGGGTAAAAAAGGGACAAAAAGATGCATTTTGCTAACTATGCTTGACAAAGATGAGTTAGAGCTAAGCTAAGTGGTGTTTTCATGGTGTACAGGCCACTAGAGATTATTCTAGCTAACTACACTTGACTATGCTTTAGACTAGGGCAAAGTGGAGTCCCACACTTAGAAACAATTTGCAAGAAATGGCTATGTGCTTACTACACTCTCCACTAGAGGCTGGCTACACTCTTAACTAGGAATGAGCATAGTCCCAACACTTGTCAAAACTTGTGAAGACTAGCTTTTGATTGACTATACTCTCCATGAGAGGCTAACTATGCTCTAAGGCAATGGAGAGCATAGTCCCAACACTTAGACAAAATCACAAAAAATTAGCTTTTATGCTAACTATGCTCTCCACTAGAGGCTAACTATACTCTAGGGCAATGGAGAGTATAGTCCCAGCATTTAGAAAAAATTATAGTGACTAGCTTTGTGCATATACTTAGAAAACTTTGTAGTCGGGATGCCATAGTCCAGATTTGATGGTGATTCAGATGTTGCATGTTGAAATAACATAGGAGCTATCATTAGCATTCAACAGGTCTTTACAAACCTACATTGACTACTTTTGTGGCCAAACTGGGTTAGAAGCATCTAATACCTATTTTTCCCTATCTATCATCCTTTGCAAGTCATCCTTTAGTGCAAGGTAGAAGTCTATATCATGACTAGGTAGTTGATAATAATGGCAAAAGTGATCTAGCTTGAAGTATCTAGTCAATTGGGGATCATCCATCATTACTTGAGTGGGGTCTTTGGCTATTTCACATAGTCACTCGTGTTTCATTCAAGTGGCTTCAATCATTTGTTTGTGTTGCATGCACCCACTTCTTAATAGTTCATCTAGAAACTCAAATGGTTTTAATGGCAACGTAGTGTATTTAGACTTGTCCTTCCTTTTGAAGTTAGGTCTATTTGTTGCCAAACAGAGAAAATGATGTTTGTGTTGGTACTTGAGGCACAAACAAGACAAATGGGGTGTGTGACCCCTATGTTGCTTGTGGTCCCATGGCAAACCCTATGTTAGTAGTTAACAGATTTTTGATGGTAAAAACCACCGTTGATGGTTTTATGTATTGAGACTATGTTGCAAATGACATTGATGTGCTATAGTTGGTTGCTTGTGGCATTGTCTAAGTGTGATTTGTAACTATAACCAGCATGGGATCTACCATAGTAAGGTAAAAAGTAGTGAAGGTGGTGGAACCATGCCCATGGAGAAAATAAAAGCATTAGAGAAAGCTCTTGTGACCTTGGGGGATGTTTTTTGGAATAATCCTCCTAGGATGTTTACAAGCTCAAATTCTACCTTAATTCATCCTCCTCTTGTTGTTCCTCAAAGCTAGGCTTGTCATCTTCCTCTTCCATAGTAATCAATTAAGCTAGGATGCTAGAGTAGATGTCCTTAAAATGAATTTTGTCATATGGGAAAAGAATGTACTCTTTCCCATCTATGTGTATGAGCTCAAACTTCCTTTTGGCCTCGACTTCAATTCATGGAATTAACATGACTACCTATATTTTAGCACAAATGAAGTTATAGCAATCTTCATTAATGGCTGAAAA
Source organism: Gnetum montanum (assembly GCA_015680685.1). Lineage (NCBI taxonomy): Eukaryota > Viridiplantae > Streptophyta > Gnetopsida > Gnetales > Gnetaceae > Gnetum > Gnetum montanum. The sequence continues at coordinate 87,669 of MNCI01029392.1, forward strand.
ATTAGGACTCTCCCCTTTAACCCTCAAAGATCACCTACATTCAATGATGGAAAGGTCTTTGGGATCATACATACGCATGGCTTATTGACTATGATCTTTGCTAGTGATGGTGAAGGGCAATTTGGTGGACTTTTGGAAAGACATGGCTATAGTGCTGAGAGTGGCTTTAAAATAGGCTATAAATGGTAAAATAGGAGTAAATTCTAGTGAATGGAATTTAAAAACTCTTAAAGGAAATAGAAATGGAAAAAAATGATGTACTTACTATAACTAGTAAGTTGCGGATAATGGGGGTTTACCCCTTTACCAAAAATGGAATGTTGAAAATGTTGGTTTCAAACCTCATCCAAGTTGGTCTCCCAACTACCTCTACACTAGGTATGGTAGGGGGGAAAGAGGGGGGTGAGATAATGGAAATCTCACACCTTATTATTTCAATGTTGGAGAGGGGGGGAAAAGTTTGAGGATTAAAATGGAAACTTGGCAATTTCCAAAAATGGTTTTGGCAGGCTACCAACTTTTACCACAAAGGAGGCAAAAGTAGGCTTGGCTGGTATGGAAACCAATGTTAATTTAGTGAAAATAATGTGGCAGCAAAAATTAAATGGTTATTAAGGTTTTCACATTGGCTTTACTCTAGAAATTCATAGCATATGTTTTGAAATTTTAGCATCCAAACCACCTATAGCTTCCATGCTGAGGTTTTTGCTATAGGGAGGCTTAAAAGTAGCATTCAATTCCTTGGGAGTTTTGACCTCAAAACCTAAACAGTGGCTTTCAACTTGTAAGAAAAGTAGATCTGGTCATAAAATTTGTTTCAATCCTCCTCAATGTCAGCCTCCCAACTACTTCTATGCTAGGTATGACAAAGGGGGAAAAGAAGGGGAGGTGAGATTATGGGAATGTCACACCTCCTACCTCAAGTTTAATGGGGGGTGGGGGGGGGAGGGGGGAGAAGGCTAAAAACCAAAATGGAAAGTTGGTGTTTTTTCACTAAAATTGGTTTTAACCAATTGCTAATTTTCTTAGCTTGGAAAATTTGGGGGAAAGCAAACTCACAAAAGAGTTGAACCACCCACTTTAGAAACTAGAAAAAATATTTTTGGTAGTAATAAGAAAAAAAATAGGAGGGTAGAGATATCAACACTAGCTTTGGGCTATAAAATTCAAAGAAAGTGCTATAAAAAGCCAAAATCTAACCACCTACAACTTCCATGCTACAATTTTGATTACAGGGGAGGAAAGATCAGTGTTGATTCTTCAAAGGTTTTGGTTGCAAAAATCAAGAAAAAGCTTGCCAATGGCAACAAAAAGAATAGATCTAGTCACAAAGTTCAGGAAAAGGCCCTCCTTCTAGTGCCAAGAAAAAATTTTGTGAATGAAAACCTCGATCACTAGAAAAGACCAAGGATCCTTGGTGTAGCATTTCCCCAACCCCAAATCCCCAAGGTCTCCATGATAAAAATGGGATTTGAGGTACCCTAGCTAGTCCGATAGATCAACCTAGGACTTATGAGATGCAAAACGTGGAAATACAAATAGATCCAAATAATGCACAAAAAAAAATTTATTTTTTGAACACAAAACTCAAAACTTAAAAATTTATTGAGAAATGTGTATAAATGGTGCCTGGATGAGTAGAAAAGGGGTTCACTTATGCAAGAGTTCAAAGCCAGTTAAAGTCAATGTGACCTGCTCCACAATCCTGGTGCTAAGCCACTCTTAATGCTATTGAACCTTTCTTCATTGTTGCAACCTCAATTTTGTAAGTTGGGTCACTGTTGGGGGTGAGAAAGGTGAAAAATTTGGATGCAAAATTACTCCACATTGGGGTTTGAAAATCCTAGAACTACAATTTTGACACCAAAAATCCACCAAATCTCAAGGCCACAATGCTTCCACGTTGGGGTTCAAGAAAATGCAACTATGGGAACTTGAAAAAGCTCTTGAGTGCTTGAAAATTCCCCAAGTATGGAATTATGAAAAAAATTGTGTGTATGCAAATTGCTTGATAATGCTACCCTTGCTCAAAATTTTGGAACTACTAAGGTGCTGTATGCTAAAAGTTGCTGGACTTTGTCAAAAATTATTAGAACTTTCTCAAAATTTCAAAATCTATACATGATGTTTGAGATTGGCTTTTATAGGTTTTTTGGACCATGAATGGGGCTAAAAATTGAATATTATTTGGCTTCAAAAATGGCTACAAGTTGGCTATGAAATGGCTACAAATTTGCTGCAATTTTAGGTGAGACAAGTGCCCAAATTTGGTGGGTTACCATACATAGTAAGTGCTTCTCACCATGGCCATTCCATTTACTATAAATAGTAACTAGGGCACACCTTCCATGCTAGAGATAAATCTTCCACATTAAGCTCTCCACCATGCTTATTGAAGTGGCTCATCAACATTGAAGTGCATGAAGTAATGAAGTTTTGCTTTTGTGACTTCCACACTGGGGGATTGAATTCTTGAGAAACTTCCACACTAAGGGGAGGAAAGTTTCTAGGCAAGGGAGAAACTTCCACATTGAGGGATGAAAGTTTCCAAGCTATGCATGTGATCTCCACATTGAAGAAGGAACTTTGCCAGAACCCCCATCCTTCCATGCTGAGGGTAGGTGAGATATACCCAACCCCAAAAAAAAGCCCAAATATAAACACTAGGTGACTTTTTTCACTTGGGGAATGAGGCTTTGAGAACTTATGAGACATTTTTCAACCCAAAAAGTATAAATTATGTGAAATTATGCATTGTGAATTACAATTTTCACAATGAATTTTTACCTTGGGTTTCATGGAATGATGAAGATTGGTTATAACATGCAAATTTTTGTAATGTTTCACTATTATTGGTCAATAGTAGAATGGTAAGAAATCCATGAAAACACTCATGCACTCAAGAGTTTGGCCAAGTGCAAAGAGCATCGAGTCCCCTTGAAGTCACACCCTTATCATTCCATTTAATCTTTTCCAAGTTTGGAAACTACCAAGGTCACAAGTTTGTTAAGGTTTCATTAGGAAAAAGGACCTCATATTTCCAAAATCAGGAACACCATAGAGTTTTGTGGATGGGTGGATGATGTGGACTCACTACCTATTCCATGAAAAAGAAACTTTGTCTTAGTTATCAATAATAAAATTTCAAAGATAGAAACCAAACATTAGCAATCAAAAACACTAAGTACAAACCACCATTAGACAACAACTATAACATCACTATGTCCTGCTAGCAATAAAGGAAAAAAAATAATTTATTACAAAACATAAGAAAAATACACACAAAAAATAAGGTAAAATATAAAAGAAATTGGAAAATATTTAAGAAAGATAAAACATACTAACAATAGTGTAAACCCAAAAATGATGTAAAACAAAAATTGTAAAAACAACAAAGAGTAAAACAAAAAAGTGTAAAACAAAAAGGATAAAAAACTGAAGAACCTCTTGATTGGTTAACATGGATGACCATATCCCCCATGATTTATTTGGAAGCAGGAGATCCAAATGATTGAGTAAGGTTATCCATCCAATGAGGTGCTGCTAGCACTAACTCTTTTGGGCTCATGAAAAGGTTTTATTGCTGCATGTTAACCAAGTACTTCTTATTTGGACTCTCAAGTTTGTAGATCAACATGGTCCCAAAAGAAAAGGTTTCATAAATGATGTAAGGCCCTTTCCATAATGTTTGAAACTAATTTCATTGAGGTACATGTGTGGGGTTCCAATAAAGGACATTATCTTCTGGTTGAAATTTTACTTTCCTTATTTTAAGGCCATGGCATTGTTTGCTAAATGCCTTTAGCACTTCATTCAAATATGAGGCCACTAATTTATTATCATCTAGCACATTAAGGTTGATTAGTATTTCTTTCTATACCAGGCTAAGGTCAAGGTCAAGGTCACAGATTGTTGAAAGTGTATGGAGCTCAGATTAGATAAGAAGAGATGGAATTTTTCTGTACACCAACTCCTAGGGAGAGTAGCCTATAGGGAGTTTCCATGTTGAGTGGTAGGCCCAAAGGGCATCATTGACTTTTGTGCTCTAGTCTCTCCTATATTTACTAATTTTTCTAATTAAGATCTTAGTAATCTCCCTATTTGTAACCTTAGCTTAACCATTGGTTTGGGATTTGTAGAGTGCTATTAATTTATGTTCTACCCCCAAGCTTGTTATGGGCTTTCAAAAGGTGGTGCCTATAAAATGAGTACCATTGTCAGAAATCAATGCACATGATACCCCAAACCTATTTACAACATTTTTTTATACAAATCGAGTTGTAGTGGAAGATGTACACCTAGTCCATTTCATACAAAAGTCAACAACGACTATAATGTACATCTTTTTCTTCGAAATGGATCTGATGGGACCCATGAAGTTAGTGTCCCAGATGTTAAAGGGTTCTAGTGATTAGATCCATTTCTAAGGTCCCTCCATTCAAGCGATCATCCCACCATCACATTGACAACAATCACAAGAGTGAACAAAGTTGTGAGCATTCTTGAAGAGTGTTGACCAATGATACCCTACCATCAAGATCTTAATGGTCATGCAAGTTCCAATATAGTGGCCCTCATGAGCATCTTGGAGAGTGAACAATTGGTCAACTTCAAGAATACACTAATGAACTAGGCCATTAGCACACACCTTGTAAAGGTGTTCGTCAATCTCCATGAAGCGTTTTGCCTGATGAAGAAATTGTTGTTTCTTCCTATGGTCTAACTCTTTTAGCATCTTCTAAGTGAGAAGATAAGTGAGGATGCCATCGTACCATGTAGGTTCATTAGGCACTTGTTTATTTATTGCACCAACAAAGAGGAGTTCCTTAGGAAAATAACTAGAAAGTGGGCTCTTCTCCTCTTTGTTGTCCCATTGCAATCAAGACAAGTGACCAGCAATCACATTCTTGGTTCCCTTTTGATCTACCATTATGAGATCAAATTCTTCAAAGATCACAAGCCACCGTATGAGATGGGGACTCACCATTGGTTCGTTCATCAAGAAGTGAACTATACTGTGGTCTGTGTGCAAAAACACCTTGTACCCAAGCACATAGTGCCTGAATTTTTCCAAGGCATACACCACCACCATCAGTTCTTTCTCCATTGTAGTGTAGTTCAATTGCACACCCATAATGCTTTTGATTTCATAGTGGATCTAGTATGGACATTTCTGATCATCCAACTGCATGATCATGGCTCCCAAGGCATAGTTTGATACATTTGGCATGATGTGAAACGATTGGGACCAATCAGGTGCTTGTAGAATTGCAATTTCTTCAAGCTTCTGCTTGAGTTACAGGAGTGCGTTTTCACATTCCTTGGTCCATATGAATGGATCATCTTTCTTTTTCAACTCCACCAATGGTTTAGCAATCTTAGAGAAATTATCTATGAATCATCGGTAGTAGCTAGTGTAGCCAAGAAATAACCAAACATCTTTAACAATTTCTAGTTGGTGAGTAATTCCTTAGATGATCCTAATCTTTTCATGGTCCACCTCAATCCCTACTTATGAGATTTTATTCCCCAACACAATGGCCTCCTAGACCATTAGATAGCTCTTTTACCAATTAAGCTAAAGGTTAGTCTCCACACACATTTTAAGCACTTACTCAAGATGGTCCAGAGCTTACTCAAATGTAGCCCCATATGTGGAGAAGTCATCCATGCATACTTCCACCACACTACTAATCTGTTATTGAAAAATGCTAAGGACAAGGTGTTGGAAGGTTATAGGGGCATTGCATAGACCAAAAGGCATCTTTCTGTATGCCAAAGTCCCCCAAGGACTTGTGAATGTTGTTTTGGCCTAGTCCTCTACTGCAATCTAAATTTGGTCCTAAACACTATAACCATCCAAAAAGTTATAATAACAATGCCCAGAGATAATGTCCAACACCTAGTCCACAAATGACAATGGAAAATGATCTCTGTATGTCGCCATGTTCAACAACCTAAAGTCAATACAGATCCTCCACTTGCCATCTTTCTTTGGTATAATCACCAGTGGAATAACCAACTTGCTATCCAAAATGGGATAGATGAACCCCACCTTGAGGTGTTGTTCAACCTCCTTCTTAATTTGGGGTTCAGCCATCATTGCAGCTACCTCTTTAGCTTTATATAAAGATCAATATAGATGCAATGCTAGCATATCCTAGGATCAATCCTAGTGAGTTTGTGATATGACCAAGCAAAGGCTATTGGCCACTTGTTAACCACCTTAAATAGCTTCTCTTTCTATTCAGAAGCAAAATTAGCATTAATTATCACCAACTTTCCATTTTTCAGAAAAGCATACTCCATGTCGATAGGTAAAGTTTTCAACTCTAGGGGCTCTTATTTAAAATTTTCAGGGATTTCCAACTCTCCCCAATTAATTTCATAAATTTCATCATCAAAGAGTTGGTGATGAACTCACTCCAATTCATCCATGCCTTCAATATAAGAACTTATCAAGCTCTCAGTTAGTTCCATGCAAAATGTGCTACTTTCAAGATCAACGGTCAACCACTAGGTGTCCTCTTGTTTTGTGGTTGCTACATACAAAAACCTTTAAATTTTAGATTCATTTACACACCGTCTACATGATGTGATTGATGTACTTTTTATGGCCCATAGTTTCTACACAAAATTCAACCCTATATCACTGTATGCAATGCATGGAACTGTCTTCTTCTTGATCTTTGCAAATGCATTTTCCTTGAAAATCTTGAAGGAAAGGTCTCTAATGGTCAACTGTGCATCAATGGTGCTTAGGCAAGCCCTTTTCATGATGATTGGAAAGTCTCCCTTGCAATTATCATCTTGGATCACCAAGAAATTGGTGGGATAGGGCCACCCATAGATGGTGGTCATAATGTCCTCCACCAGTTCCAAAGGAACAACGATGGATTGATCTACCAACTCAAGATGAATGTTGCTCTTCTTGAGTGGAGGTAGGTTCCAGGCTTTGTACATCTCATGAGAAATTAGATTAACATTAGAACCTGAATTAAGAAAAGCCTTGCATTACTCATTTCTAGTGATTGAAAATAGATTAAGGGAATTCCAAGATTATATCTTTTTCTAGGAAGGTGGCTAGCCTTTATCAAATCAGTTACCACATGGGTTAGCATGATAGTATGCACCTTGGGAGGTGTTTGGTTTGAATGGGACTCGAAAAGATTGGATGCAAAGGATGAGGGAGAAGTAGGGTTATCAACTGCATGAGTCTATGAGGGCTTTGTAGGATAGTTGGTTTGAAGAATGGTAATTTTCAAGATTTGGTTTCCAAACCACTCAATTGAGAAGTTGACTATAAGTTAACAACCCTAGTAGCATTATGTTTTCATGGCTAAGTTGGAATTTCATCTTACATTCATGGAGTAGGTGGTAATTGAGTTGAGGGCAAAGGGACATGCATAGAAGGATGAGGAGGATGATAAGGATATAGGGATTCCCCTCTTGGATAAGGAGATTGCACTTTGTAGTACTTATGAGGGTAGTAGTAATGTTGAAATGAGGTGTGACTAGAAGAGTCACACAGAGAAATGGGCTATTGAACATAGTACCCATATGGATCAGGTTGTCTGTAAGGTTACTAATTCCTTGGTGGTGGCATCCCCCATGATTGTGGGTGCTGCCACCAATGATACTACTCAAAAGGTTGTGGTGGAGATCCACTTGGATAGTAGGCTCCTTGTTGGTAGAACTACCTTGGGTTGCCTTAAGCATAAGGCAATATCCTGGGTGCTTACCTTTTGGCCAACCTAGGATTTAGAGCATACATCCCAAACTCCTACAAGTGTGATACAACAAGGCAACATCCCTTAGGATGTTCATATTGATAGATGTCACATCCACCATCATCATCTGATTTAGACTCCACAACCTCCTCTATGCAACAGCCTTTCCCTTACCCCTTTGGTGGGCACATTCAGCTTCCTTCCTTCTCCTACGATCATGGTCACTACTTTGCTCCTTGGATGCCTTTGTTATTTTCAGAGCAATTTAGAATTTTTCATCCAAAGAGTCCCACATTTTATCTATCTTAGCTGAAATTTCTGAAATAGACTTTGGAATAGAAAGTTCTTTTGTTACATCACCTCATCAAGTGGTACCTCCTCCTCATTGTCACAAAACTAGAATTCCCTTTTTTTGATGGAAGGGTCTTGATTGTACTCCTCCACACTTTCTCTCTTTCTTAGCTCTCCTTATTCTTTAGCAAATTGTTCTATCATCCTTTGGATCTAATGGGCTCTAAGTTCTGATAGCCTCCCTTGGGCATAGATCCCAAGAGTTCTCCTCATTTCTAAGCGGAGCCCATCTATGATATGGCAAAGATATTCCCTTTGAGAATAACCATGGCTAGGGCATTAGTGCAAAAGAGAATAGTACCTTCCCATTGCTATCTCTAAGGGTTCATGTGTTCCTTATTTCCAACCTTAGATTTGCTTTCTCAGGTTGGACACTTAGGAGTATATCTTATACTTGTCATCAAAGGCCTCAAGCATCATACTCCATCTACGAATTGATTCTGACTCCAAAGACTNTCTATGCCCAAGGGAGGCTATCAGAACTTAGAGACCATTAGATCCAAAGGATGATAGAACAATTTGCTAAAGAATAAGGAGAGCTAAGAAAGAGAGAAAGTGTGGAGGATTACAATCAAGACCCTTCCATCAAAAAAAGGGAATTCTAGTTTTGTGACAATGAGGAGGAGGTACCACTTGATGAGGTGATGTAACAAAAGAACTTTCTATTCCAAAGTCTATTTCAGAAATTTCAGCTAAGATAGATAAAATGTGGGACTCTTTGGATGAAAAATTCTAAATTGCTCTGAAAATAACAAAGGCATCCAAGGAGCAAAGTAGTGACCATGATCGTAGGAGAAGGAAGGAAGTTGAATGTGCCCACCAAAGGGGTAAGGGAAAGGCTGTTGCATAGAGGAGGTTGTGGAGTCTAAATCAGATGATGATGGTGGATGTGACATCTATCAATATGAACATCCTAAGGGATGTTGCCTTGTTGTATCACACTTGTAGGAGTTTGGGATGTATGCTCTAAATCCTAGGTTGGCCAAAAGGTAAGCACCCAGGATATTGCCTTATGCTTAAGGCAACCCAAGGTAGTTCTACCAACAAGGAGCCTACTATCCAAGTGGATCTCCACCACAACCTTTTGAGTAGTATCATTGGTGGCAGCACCCACAATCATGGGGGATGCCACCACCAAGGAATTAGTAACCTTACAGACAACCTGATCCATATGGGTACTATGTTCAATAGCCCATTTCTCTGTGTGACTCTTCTAGTCACACCTCATTTCAACATTACTACTACCCTCATAAGTACTACAAAGTGCAATCTCCTTATCCAAGAGGGGAATCCCTATATCCTTATCATCCTCCTCATCCTTCTATGCATGTCCCTTTGCCCTCAACTCAATTACCACCTACTCCATGAATGTAAGATGAAATTCCAACTTAGCCATGAAAACATAATGCTACTAGGGTTGTTAACTTATAGTCAACTTCTCAATTGAGTGGTTTGGAAACCAAATCTTGAAAATTACCATTCTTCAAACCAACTATCCTACAAAGCCCTCATAGACTCATGCAGTTGATAACCCTACTTCTCCCTCATCCTTTGCATCCAATCTTTTCGAGTCCCATTCAAACCAAACACCTCCCAAGGTGCATACTATCATGCTAACCCATGTGGTAACTGATTTGATAAAGGCTAGCCACCTTCCTAGAAAAAGATATAATCTTGGAATTCCCTTAATCTATTTTCAATCACTAGAAATGAGTAATGCAAGGCTTTTCTTAATTCAGGTTCTAATGTTAATCTAATTTCTCATGAGATGTACAAAGCCTGGAACCTACCTCCACTCAAGAAGAGCAACATTCATCTTGAGTTGGTAGATCAATCCATCGTTGTTCCTTTGGAACTGGTGGAGGACATTATGACCACCATCTATGGGTGGCCCTATCCCACCAATTTCTTGGTGATCCAAGATGATAATTGCAAGGGAGACTTTCCAATCATCATGAAAAGGGCTTGCCTAAGCACCATTGATGCACAGTTGACCATTAGAGACCTTTCCTTCAAGATTTTCAAGGAAAATGCATTTGCAAAGATCAAGAAGAAGACAGTTCCATGCATTGCATACAGTGATATAGGGTTGAATTTTGTGTAGAAACTATGGGCCATAAAAAGTACATCAATCACATCATGTAGACGGTGTGTAAATGAATCTAAAATTTAAAGGTTTTTGTATGTAGCAACCACAAAACAAGAGGACACCTAGTGGTTGACCGTTGATCTTGAAAGTAGCACATTTTGCATGGAACTAACTGAGAGCTTGATAAGTTCTTATATTGAAGGCATGGATGAATTGGAGTGAGTTCATCACCAACTCTTTGATGATGAAATTTATGAAATTAATTGGGGAGAGTTGGAAATCCCTGAAAATTTTAAATAAGAGCCCCTAGAGTTGAAAACTTTACCTATCGACATGGAGTATGCTTTTCTGAAAAATGGAAAGTTGGTGATAATTAATGCTAATTTTGCTTCTGAATAGAAAGAGAAGCTATTTAAGGTGGTTAACAAGTGGCCAATAGCCTTTGCTTGGTCATATCACAAACTCACTAGGATTGATCCTAGGATATGCTAGCATTGCATCTATATTGATCTTTATATAAANCTTCACTGCAACTGTGAAAGGAATTACCATAAATGCGATGGGTAGGTGCACATTTATAGGTGAAAACAAGGTGCCCCCTCGATGGTTATAGGTCAATAGGTCAAATCCTATGTTGACGAGATCCCATCGATGAGATCACATCAACACAATCCAACAATGACGATTCATCACAAGTAAACATAATTATGAAAAATGGCTTGCACCATTGATGGAAAGTTGGTAAAGTAGTACTTCTATATAAAAGAGGTAAAACAAAAAATTTGAACTATGACATGATAGTTGCAAGTAATATCTCTACTAAGTTCTTAGGCACCATTCTTAAAAGAAGACTTAGCACTTTGGTAGAAGCTAATAACATCGTAGTAATGTGTTAGGTTGGTTTCAAGAGTATTATTTCATAATTGACCACTTAATTACACTTAGCTAATAGAAGTTATAAAAAGCCTTAGACAAAATTTATTATTTTCTTTATTGACTTTGCAAAAGCATATGATTTTGTGCTTCATAAAAAATTATTGTTCCACCTAAATAAGTTAGACATTCCTATAGAATTCATGGCAGTAATACAAAGGAGATATGAATAATTCATCATTAAGCTTAAATACAAGGAGTTATAGGATAACATTCAACTATGAAGCAACACTAGAGTGAAGCAAGGATGCCTTTTGTCGCTAACTATCTTTGGTCTCTTTATTAATGAGTTTCAAGATTGGCTATATATAGGAAACCATTACATATTATCAAGATAGGATCTCATGTAGTAAATCTACTTCTTTATGCAGATAGTGTTACCAAAATTTCTACTTTTTAGAAATACATGTAAATTATGTTGCAAATTATAGAAAGTTTTTGTTTCTATTTTAGCTCACAAGTCAAAAATGATGACATGGTGATGAGTGGTGAGGTACCCCTACACTCAACCATACAAATATGAGCATTTCATGCACAATCTGGTCGAACTCTGTAGACGAGCTAGTTGTGGTATCTAAATAGTTACTCACTGATCACAGTTCGTTGTCTTCCCACCTGGACTAGTAATTTCTTTTTCACATATGGTTTAGTCCAAAGTGAGGTGTATGATATGTTCCTAAACTAATGCTACTCCTGAAGGTAATGGGAAATTACTTTAGCTAAGCTAAGAGGAAAATGGAGAGAGAGCTATACTAAGAGGAGATAGGGAGAGAGAGTCTAAGCTAGCCTAAGTGCAATGAGCATCCGTTTCTTAATCATTTGTACACATCTTGGACCTCGTGCATGACTACTACTAGGATTACCAAGTGCAAATCCTAGGTACGCTATTGGTTTACCAAGTAGTCACACTTAAATTCTTGTGATTAAGTCGTACCCATTCCACATTTAAGGAGTTTAGGGTGAAGAGATATTAAATACGAAAGTAATAAATAATAATAACAATTAAATAATTAAACTAAGTGAATTCTGCAATGATGAAGTAATCTCGATCTTTATTTCTGGGCATGTGCATGTCCAAGTACGTCACACTCAAATAAATGATGTCATATAATTACAATCACCACACTATGGGCATGCACTGGGAGAGAGGGTTGAGAGGAAAAATGACAAAAAGATCCTACTCTAACACTAAACTGACTCACTAAAAACTTACTAAAAAATGCTCTTTCTATGTGCCTACATGAGTATTTATAGGCCCACACAGGAACCACAATATCATATATTTGATATCATTGTTGGGTGCTATATCACGTACATGATATCATGGGTCCGATATCGCAACCATATGAATCATGATTCATCATACCCCCATGACTAAATGAAAACTCGTCCTCAAGTCAAAATGAGAACAAGCCCCATTGATTACATAGTGGATAGGTATGGGATTATTGACTGACAAGGAATTTATTCATGCCATAGTGGAAAACTCAATAAAAAAAATTGGGACACAACACAAAAAATTCAAAAATCACAAAATTACAAAATTTTGCGGAACTTATGTGATTCCAGGTGGTGGTGGCTCCTCCATGGTTACTTCCCCTTGTCTTGTGCTCTAGGTTTTGGGATTTGATGACGTTGAAGTAGTGCCCGGAGCTTTTCCTCTTCAATTTAGGGATCCTATGTTGTCCATGCTGATGCTCCTATGTTTGATGGAGTTGGCACCTCCCATGGACACAATAGTTGCAGAAACATTTTGTTTGCTTTGACATACTAGGTTGTAAACAACCGTCGTTCCTCCTCATAGGCTCTAGCTTTGTCCCTATATTCCTGAAAATTTGTAAGCCATCGAGCCAAGTCCATTGCGACATCTTTTTATCCTTGTTAGCTTGCTTTAAACACCTCCAATTCAGAAATTTTGACTTTTAATTTCTGCAATGTTTTCTTGTGTTCTGTAAATTCTACTTCATACTTGGTGTAGGTGGTAGCTACCTACCTCTCGAGCTCTATCCTTGGGCATCCTACTATCAGCATGGCTAGATTGGCATACTGTAGATTTGCCAACTCCATGTACTCTATGAAATCTTGAATCTACAAGTCCCATCTTTAAGTTCCACCTGGTGGACAAATGCATATGTGTCCAATATGACCCACCAATCAGTGTGTTAAGCACTAAAAGCATTGAGGTGGGCCTTGGCAATATGGATCTCCTTCTTGATGATTTGCTTGTAAATTCCCACCTAGTCTCGGAAGTGCTCTTTTAACTTTTTGTGCCACTTGGCCTCGTTCTACCACATGCTTATCTCAATGGCCATCTTCTAATGGATGGCATGTACCTCCTCCATCGAGAGGGTTTGATTTTCTCTGGCCAAATGGTTCATGTCCTAGTTGACCCTAATCAACTATTCTCACAGTCGTTGAAAATGTTCTTCAAGAATGTTCTTTTATTTCTCCATAGAGGTCAACCAAATATTGTCGGCAACAAGCTATTTATTTTCTTCTTGTAAGGCCTTGAGTGCCTTGGCGTGTGTGTAATTTTGCACTTGTGTCATGGAGGCATCCCAATTGGCCTTCTCATTTTCCTTTGCCATCCTTTTATTTTTCACCAGCAATTTTTTGAGTTGCTCAATCCTAAAGGTGTCCAGTTGGTCTATGGGAACAAACTGAGAGGGATCCCTCTGTGCAGCTTGTAGGGTTACAAGCCTTTCTTGCAGTCTTGCCACTTCTACTTCTACATGCTTGGCCCTTATCTCTGTCATGACCAACTTTCCTTTGGTGGAGATGAGGTCTAATTGTGCTGCTGTAACATCTTGTGGGATGTCAAACAAGGACATCATCACCTATCCTATTTGCAGCAATCAATCAAGCACATCCTCATGCTCTACAAGAGTCATTAAGGGACTAACCAAAGTTTGAGCATCCCGTGCTCCTGTGAAATCTGCCAATGGCATAATAGGGACGTTAAAAGATTCCTTGATGTGGTTCATAGCCACCTCTATGGCTCCTGCTACATCCTGGTGCTGCATGACCACCACTGTGGCCCCTTCACTAGTTTCCAATTGCACTTGAAAGGATGCAGCATTCCTTGAAATCTATTGTGACCAATAACTCTCCCCTCCTCCTATCTAAATGGACACCTCACCTTGTGCGTGATCTATAGAGACAGTGGATCTTACGGTATCATTAATGACACAGAAGAGATTTGCATCATCACAACTTTCCCAACTGACCGTCTTAGCAATGGCCCTGAGATGGCTCATCGACAGTCAGTAATCTTGTGGTGATGGCAATGGTTGATCTCGCTAGCTCATGCTGGGCCCTGCTTCTTGTTGTTGACTGGGTCCTATGCTTGGAAGTTGGCTAAGCCCTGCAAGTTGAGTTGTAGTGGGTCCCACTGTCTATTCTTACTCTTATTCTAGCCCCAGCATCTCACCAGTAATTTTCCTTGTAGCTGGTGGCTTCAGCAGTTCAGCATACAAAGCATTTTGGACTCTTCTAAGGACATCATTGGTGTATCCTCAAATACCATCATGCTTGCACAACTTCTTAATGAGACAAGGAAAGGGCAACGCAAACTTCCCTGTCTTGCGTCCTTCAAACTGCCTTAAGATCTCCATGAAATATAGATGAGGTAGATTAGCATTAACCTTTCCCATCAATATCACACTTACTCTTACTACATATGTTGAAATTCTTTTTAATCCTTTTCTGGAAAAGATGTGATAAGTTCCAATTTTAAAGTATATCTTCTCTTCCATTGTCAACTCTCCATAGGCCTTATCTTCCTTACCATATGCCCTGTCTAACCAAACCCGTTGTACATCAGCATCAAAGTGAGTAGAAAGATGAGCAACCTTTGGCCCTGTGTTCAGAAGGTTTAACACTTCCAAAATGGCTTTGAAAAAAAATCAATAGACACACCAAAAATGTCAATTGTGGTGCCTTCTTCTTTATTGTGCCAAAATTGGTACGTTTCTTCTAAGTACTAGGCACCGCTTTCGGAGAGGATAAGCCATAATGGGGACCCTTTGAGGTGGTTCCTAACAGCCTCAAGAGCAGATTTCATGAAAGGTCCAAAGTTCAATTCCACAATCACTGCAGTTGATGTGGATCTTTCACAGATAGCCTGGACACATTCCGAGGGCAATGTGAGGTGTCGTCCCATTTCAGGCACTACAATAGCTCCTCCTTCTACCTATCTCAATTGTATAGTGGCAAGGCCTTCTTGATGGATACTAAACGATTACTCCTCCTGCTATATGTGTTGTTTGACAAGTACCTATCCTTTACCTCTCCTAGGTTTCTTAAACGCACCTTGAGAAGAACCTTCTTGTTGTCCATGCTTTGGGGCCATCTGCAATCACATAGGGCCAATCATTAGTAAGGTTGCTTACCAAAGTTAAGTTGTAACTTACTTCTTGCCTTAATGAGTTTGTTCTGATTTCATATGATTTTAAAGTTAGGAATTTTTGTGGAAATGTCCTCAAAAGATTTTAATATTTGGTCCACTTTGCTTAGGTGGTTTCAAAGTTTAGTTTCCCAGTATAGATAAGGAGATGTAATTTTTTTTTGGCACATGTGTATTATTATTTTTATAACTAATTACTCTTGATAGTGTCCTTTAGGCAATGATGAATTTCAAAAAAATTATATGCAATTTGGCATGTACCCCTCCCCCACGACTAAGTTGAACACTCCAGGTTCAAGTAGGTTCAAACGGAATGAAAATTGGAGCACCAAAAAGCGAGTTATGATTATCGAAACAAGACATGCGCAATCGCAAGTCATAGAAGAAAATTTGAAAAACTTCCCCTACGTGAATAGTTGCAAATGATGTTGATAGGCGTGGGGGGTCCATGTATATATATATTTTAAGAATGCGATATTCCGTACCCACTAGCAAGGACCCAACATTGCGTTGGACTCAATATCAGGGACCCGATATCATGTCCTATCAAAAATAGGGCACTTGAAAAATTTACAAAATTTTAAAAAATTTTGGAAACTCCAAGGTATAAACTGAGGACGTGTAGGTCAATGTAAAGGGATCCAGGGTAATACAAACTAGTCCTAAAGGCACAAAGAGTATAATGGTGTAAAATCTAACAATGAAAATCATGAAGAGTAGGGGAAAAAGGATATGTGTTAGCTCATAGGAACATTTGAACCGAAAGGATGATAAGGGAAAGAAGAATGTTGGTAATACTTAGAGGGTATAAGATGATGCGTGGAAGATGTGTTACAAGTGCAAATTACAAGGGTTGCACAAGTGGGTCCTCCCCAAAGAAGGTTCCAACTTATAGTGCCCTTGCATAACCACACCTTAAAATGTTCGTAGGCACTAGAAGGGTTAAATGTAATCCACACCAATCTCACAAAACACACACATGTAGATATCACCGTGATGAGTTATGAATCCCATGCTACTCGAGTCACAAGTCACAATTACATAAACAGTGAGGTGAGGTGAATTGTAGAAGGGATTGTAGAGATTGGGACATGAGGTAACGGACTCAGGGCATAATGAATCCTGCGTGTAAGGCATGATTAGTGTGTTAGCTACTCGTCACTCCAAAATTAAGACTAGGTCCATTCCTCTAATCAATGACATCGCATTGCTTCATCCAATGGTGGACCACCATAAGAGCATCACGATAGCAAGGCATATGATCACTTGCTATTTCATTCAAGGGAGGAGTGATTTTTCTTTGTGGCACTCTCTTTTTTTTTGGAGTATTATTGCTTTATCTAGAGAAGCCGCCTACCTTTAGGCATGGGTGCATGTCTTTCCAGTAAGACCCCCTAGAATAGCATTATTATTATTTTCTAGTTGAGTGCCTTTGGATTACTCTTACTTCCATTTTTTCGTTAGATCTACAAGGTGAGTTGATTTCTCCTCATTATTATCATGGGCCCTTGTTGATTTACGGTTTTGGGCTTGTTGAGATTTTTCAATGTTCTCCCATTTAGCCATTTATCCTTCTTCTTTTGCTACCTGCTTGATAAGCTCTTAGAGTTGATGGGTTTGTAGATCGTATAGTTGACCTTCGGCATACATCCCTAGGGTTTCCCTTGTTTCATTATAGAGCCCATCTATGATGTGATACATTAGCCTTTCCTCGGAGAACCCATGGCCTAGGTAGTTATTTAACAGTGCATAATATTTGTCTAAGGCCATGCCCAAGGGTTCATGTTGTGCTTGGTTCCACTCTTGGATTTGTTTCCTCAAGGTTGACACTCTTGCATAAGTTTGATATCTTTCGTTAAAGAGTTGTACCATTGTTAGCCAACGTCGGATTGATTTTGGTTTTAATGACCTATACCATACTTTTGCTTGGCCAATGAGTGTCATAAGAAAGAGCTTAAGTTTTTGCCATCCATTATGAATGTTGTTCCATGCATAGGCATCATGGAAGTCTTATAGATGATGTTGCATGTCTAAATCATAGCCTCCTAAAAACTTGGAAAAGTTGTTTAAATCAAGCTTGGGTAGACAGCTTTCCTTGTGATGCCTGTAGGATATTCGAATAGCCTCTTGTATTTGCATTAGGCTTGAAGTGGCTAGTGGGGATTCATTGTCACAAGGTATGTTATGCATTCATGAGTTGGGATGATGTTGTCGTCGTTTATGTTTATAGGAAACCCCTACATCAGATTGGGTACTCCAAACTTCATCTTCTTCATCATACAACTCGTTGGTTCTCCAATGAATTTCCCTACTGGTTGTTGCGTTATAATAATCTTGTGAGAGAGACATTGTGTGTGAATTTGTATGTGACTTAATTGAAATTAATTTCTTTTCTAAAAGATGTATCGTGAATACTTTGTTATAGCGATCTTGTATGATGTAACCAATCTAAATAACTAGCACTGTCCTCGACAACGGCGCCAATGATGAGTGGTGAGGTACCCCTACACTCATCCATACAAATACGAGCGTTTCATGCACGATCCAATTGAACTCCGCAGATGGGCTAGTTGTGGTATCTAGATAGTTACTCACTGATCGTAGTTCGCTGTCTTCCCACCTGGACTAGTAATTGCTTTGTCACGTATGGTTTAGTCCAAAGTGAGGTATATGATATGTTCCTAAACTAATGCTACTCCTGAAGGTAATGGGAAATTACTTTAACTAAGCTAAGAGGAAGAGGGGGAGAGAGCTATACTAAGAGGAGATAGGGAGAGAGAGTCTAAGCTAGCCTAAGTGCGATAAGCATCCGTTTCTTAATCATCCGTACACATCTTGGACCTCGTGCATGACTACTACTAGGATTACCAAGCACAGATCCTAGGTACGCTACTGGGTTACCAAGTAGTCACAGTAAAATGCTCATGATTAACTCGTACTCATTCCACGTTTAAGGAGTTTAGGGTGAAGAGATATTAATTATGAAATCAATAAATAACAATAAAAATTAAATAATTAAAGTAAGTAAATGCTGCAATGATGAAGTAATCTCGATCTTTATTTTCGGTCATGTGCATGTCCAAGTACATCACACTCAAATAAATGATGCCATACAATTCCAATCACCACACTGTGGGCATGCACTGGGAGAGAAGGTTGAGAGGAAAAATGATAAAAAGATCCTACTCTAACACTAAACTGACTCACTAAAAACTTACTGAAAAACTGCTCTTCCTGTATGCCTACATGAGTATTTATAGGCCCACACAGGAACCACGATATCGTATATCCGATATCGTTGTTGGGTGCGATATTGCGTACTCGATATTGTGGGTCCGATATCGCAACCAGATGAATCACAATTCATCACATGGGTATAGGAAATGCAAATTATAATTTTAAATTTGGAACTATAAATGTAGAAATAGTAAACTCCTTAAGATACTTGGGTTTTCATTGTATGAGTAATTATAGATGGCATAAATATAGTAAGGAGAGAATTGTAAGAGGAATTAAGGCTTTATCTATTATTAAAAGCAAATATAAATCATTAGGATTATGGGGTTAGAAGATCAGAAGAAAATTTTTTTCGAGGATTACTTGAATCCCTTCTTTGAAATTTTATACCCTATAACAATGCCTTTTTCTACTATTTTAGGTTCAATTTTGTTTCAATGCAATGATAAAGCTTGCACGAAGTCATCTACAAAGACTTCTACTTTATTGCCAATCTACCTTTGGAATATGCTTACAACGAGACATTGGAATGTGGCAAAAGCCTTTTATAAGACAAAGGACATCTTCTTATATGCAAAAGTCTCCTAAGGGACTTGTGAGATCAAAGTTATTTTGACTAGGTCTTTTGAGGCTATTTTGATTTAATTATAGTCATTATAGCTATTTAGAAAAGTGTGGTATTTATACCCTATAATAGTGTTTAACGTTTGACCCACAAATGTAAAAGGAAAATGGTTTTTAAATGTGGTTGCATTTAATAATTTGAAATTAATGTAGATTGTTTATTTACCCCCTATTCTTGGGAACAATAACAAGTGGGGTAACCCACTCATTATTACTGATTGGATAAATTAATCCTAGTTTAATAAGCTTCTGAATTTGATATTTTACCACTTCCTTTAATTTAGGATTCAACCTATGTTATTAGCATACATGTACATCAATTCCTATTATCTCATCATATGAATAAGTAAATGTTGTTGGTTATTTATTTACTGCTTACAGCAAATTCCTTTTTTGATCCTTTATGAATTATGAGTTAATGATAACAAAGTTTCCCATTCTTTGGATAGATATATTCTAGAGGCACCATTACTAGCACTCCATCACCCAACTTTGAGGCATTATTCTAGGTGAATAACAAATAGATGTAATAAAAAATATTCTCAAAAAATATGTAAGGTTTAAAATTTAATAGTAAATATAACTAATTGACAATCTTGGGCAATCATTAAATATTTGGGCCACCAACACCCTTTGAGTAGTGATGTTGCTTAGGGTTGTGTATGCCACTTAAATATCTGGGCCACCAACACCCTTTGAGTAGTAATGTTGCTTAGGGTTGTGCATGCCACTTAAAACACCGTTGAAGATAATCCTACTTAGTTTTTAGCTTTACCTATCAAATTACTTCATAGACATTTGCTGGGCATTGGTTTGTAGAGACTGATTTTTGGGTGGGCGTGGGCGTGGGCGTGGGCGGGGGCGGGGGGAGGGGTGTCGGACCCCGAAAAGAAGTTTTATTGAAATCAAAGGTGCTTCAATTACAACAACTTGAATAAGTCATAGCGTTAAAGGAAAGGAAAAAACTGAGAGCATCGTGAATGACACTCAGGAAACACCTTGGTATTAGAGAAGGAAACCAAGTTGGGGCACAACCAAATGTTCGCACAGACTGACTTGTTACAAAATAGATTGACATAGAGACTGAATTTTGTCTTGACATAAGCGTTCGTATTGAAGATATCATGATACTCTTCGGAGAGTGGCTTGGTGGGTTTGGTATAACCGAGTGAAACAACAGATAATCCAGTAAAAGCCGTTGACTGTAGCGGCTCGCTCGAAAAAGGAAGAGATTGAAGGATTATGCGAGGAAAATGAGGGGAAGGGGAAAAAAATTCAAGTCGACCTGTTTGACAATCGATTGCATGTCAGCCCACCGCGTAGACGCTAACAACCAGCGAATGCGGATTCACGATATCTTCAAGTATACGCGTAGGTTGATTCATTCATTCATTCATTAACTCAATCCAGCCAAGCCAAACACCCAACTGTAATGCCGTGTGGGCGAGCCCATACTCGAACTCCAACGCCAAACAGCGAGGCATACCCGACCTGTCTGTCATACATACAACAACATCATCCACGAAGCATCATCAGCATCCAAACTCTCTCTTACCGACTACTTAAACCTCATCTGCCAGACCATCGCAGCACACTTTTCTCTCCCTCTCATCAAATCTCATCTCCTCTTCTCGTCCATTCATTACAGTAAAAAAAATGCCGTGGTTTCAACAGGGCCTCTTGTCTGTGTCTACTGTTGTTAATGGCGGCAACGCCCTTTTGGAGAGGATTTTTCATGTATATAATTTATTCTTTATTCTTTATTTTTTTTACTTTAAGGTTATAACCGTGTTACGTTATATTTTATTAAATCCAGTTCTTTCTCTCCTCTTGTTTGATTTTCGTAGTCTTTACCATATGAAAAAGGGAAAAGATTCTTCGCGAATTGCAAATTTTGTTACCTAAGCCCCTAAAAATTGCACTAACATTTCCAGCACGTAAGAAAATGCTTAAAATGAGCGACCCTCTTTGTTTCCACGTTATCTAATCAAACTTGACGTGGAGATACAGTTATTGAAGACGCAAAAGTTGGTAATATTCCCAAGTCGCTTGCACTAGTGTTATATTAAATTTAAAAGAAACAACGGAAAATAAAATAGACACATAGTTATCCTAGGGAAAACCTTATAGACACATAGTTATCCTAGGGAAAACCTTTAAGATGAAAACCTGGGTGGTAGTCAAACTCTTAAGAGACCGGAACCGGAATTTACAAAGGGAGATGACTCTCAAGCTTATGCTTCAAAAGAATGTAGCGTATTGGATGCTCTCTTTGAGCTCCTTATATATTGCTCAAAAACCCAAAATTAAAAAGGTGATAAGGTAGTTTGTTTTTGTGGGATAGGTACACTGACCAAATATAACATATACATGGATAAAAAATATAACAAGGCAAGGTAATATCACTTTACAATTCTCCCTCTTGAAGGTAAAGCTACTTTAAACAACAGTCCAAACCATTTTTAGGAAATCATGTCAAAAGAAGACCAAATGTTGATCGATGCCAGAGAAACTTTTCAGCAGGAGTTGACTTGGTGAGTACATTTGTAGGATTTGCTTTAGTTGAAATTTTATTCAGAAAAATCCTTTGATTTTTAATTTCCTTTTCTATATAGTAATACTGTATTTTAATGTGCTTTGTTGGGGCATGAAAGGTTGGATTCTTGGATATGCTTATGGCACTTTGACTATCACAGCCAATATTAATCGGAGTCTGAGTGATGCCAAGTTTAGCTATTAACCTTTGGAGCCATATAGCCTCTCTACATGCCAAGTTAGCAGCAACATATTGAACTTTAATGGTAAATTGAGCAATACAATATTGTTTTTGATTTTTCCAAGAAACAACACTACCAAAAAGATTAAATACCTATCTACTGGTAGATTTCTTACTATCAACATCACCATCCCAATCTGCATCAACAAAGCCATGAAGTCCATTGGAATCATTTTTATAATAGATCTCATAATTTAAAGTACCACAAAGATATCGAAAGACTCGCTTCATTGCAATCCAATGTTGTTTCCCTGAATTAGACATATACCTGCTAAGTTTTCCAACAATGTAAGCAATATTAGGTTTAGGAGAGACCACTACATACATTAAACTACCAATAGCACTAGCATATGGAATTTTAACCATGAGCTCTTTTTCTTCACTTGTCTTTGGGCATTGTTTAACTAAAAGTTTAATACTAGTTTCACAAGGTGTAGTCACAAGCTCACAATCATGCATATTAAATCTATTTAAAATATTTTCAACATATGTAGATTGTCCAATCCAAAGCTTTTTATTAGCCCTATCCCATTTAATTTTCATGCCCAAAATTTTTCATGCAACACCAAGATCCTTCATCTCAAATTGAGAAGATAGATGAAGTTTTAACTCTTGAATATCATATATGTTATTACTTGCTATTAACATGTCATCAACATATAGTAGCAAGATAACATATTTCTCACTTGTATTTTTAACATACATACATGAGAGTCTTCAACGCTTCTAACAAAGGCAAGATTTATCGTGTGGTCATTAAATTTCTTATTCCACATCCTTGGTGCTTGTTTGAGCCCATATAGTGATTTTAATAATTGACACACCATATCCTCTTTTTTATTAATTTCATATCCTTCAGGTTGAAGAGCATATATTTCTTCCTCAAGATCACCATTGAGGAATGTTGTTTTCACATCCATTTGTTCAAGTTCAAAATTATAAATAGCTGTGATAGCCAACAATGATCCTATGGATCTTAATTTTACTATCGGAGAGAAGATTTCATCATAATCAATCCCCTTTCTCTGAGAAAATCCTTTAGCTACAAGTTGTGCTTTGTATTGATTACTAGATTTTATTTTGTACACCCATTTATTTCCAATGGGTTTTCTCTCTGATAGAAGCTCAATTAATTCCCAAGTTTTATTTTGTTAATTGATGAGATTTCAACATCCATTGCATATTTCCACTTTGCATTTTGCATAGACGAACATGCCTCATCATATGTTGATGACTCATTATTTTCAGTAAATAGGGCATATTCTTCTAAATGTGAGGGTAATTTTCTTATACATGTTGAACGTCTTAATAGCTCATCTTCGCTAAAAGTATTTTCTCCCATTACATGTTGTTCCTCCTCGTTTACCATACTATCATCATCTTGTTCGCAAGGGACAATATCCCCAACTAAGGGAGGATGACCCTCAGAAATCTCATTATTAATTTCAATAGGCATATACATAGGAGTTACATCATTTGAAGGAGTTTCAATATTTGAAGATTCCTCCTTCATAGAACCACATTTTTCTCTAAAGATAACATCGACTATAAATAACCCTTTTAGTTTTTAGGTTATACAACTTATAAGCTTTAACACCATGTCCATAGCCAAGGAAAATACATTTGATAGACTTAGAGTCTATTTGAATCTATCAAATTTTGGAACATGTACATAGGTTTTACAACTAGAAATTTTCAAATAATTTAAATTAATAGATCTACCACTCCAAACTTCTTCTAGAATTTTTCTGCCAAGTGCTAATGAAGGAGATCTATTGATAAGTGATGAGACATGATTCGCATAGGTACGTGATATCGTGGCCATCACGATATCGCATCCCCCGCGATATCGCGTACGCAATATCGTGTCGTCCCCTGCGATGTCGCGTACGCGATATCGCGGTGCGCTGTCATATCTATAAATAAGAGGTGGCCCTTCCTTGTTTCATCATCCTAGGCTAGAAGTAGGGAAACTCTGGCATTTTGATCACTCCAGAGATAGAATATTTTCCATGTGCCCACAGTAGGAGTCCTAAAGTGAACGAATCTTTATTCGAGCAACATTGTACCTGAACATAAGTTGTGTACGACAATAAAGATGAACTTCCTGGATAAACCTTGCAGTGCATGGAATAGGATTTTATTTATTGTTATTTATTGCTTTCTCTTAGTAATGCGGAATGAGTACGACTTGATTACGAGCATCTAAGGATGTGTACGGATAGTCAAGGAACAGATGCTCATCATAACGCAGAATGAGTATGACTTGATTACGAGCATCTTAGTGTGACTACTTGGTAACCCAGTGGCGTATCTAGGATCTGCGCTTGGTAATCCCAGTGGTAGTGATGCACCAGGATGTGTATGGATAATCAAGGAATCGGCTGCTCATCGCACTTAGGCTAGATTAGCTTTCTCAATCCTTTTCTCCTAGTTAAGTGCCTCAGTACGACCACTTCAAGCACATGCATTACACGTGGGATCCCAGCAACGATTAGCGTTTGGTAACCACGGTTGCATCAGTTCAGGGTGTGTACGGTAAGTGGGAATGGATGCTGACGCTAGGTAATTTAGACTTAGTTCATTAGTTAGAGTTAGTTAGTTTCTTCAACCCTTCACCTCAATAGCATAGGAGATAAAACATAAAAGACCATAAAAATCATATACCTCAGACTTACTTAACCATACATTGTGACAACCACAAGTAAGTCTGGGAAGACAACGAATGATTAACCCCAAGTGTTCCATGGGGCGTGTAGGCACTTAGTCTATAGAATTCGATCAGATCGTGCATGCTACGCTTGCTTCGTATGGTTGAGTGTAGGGGTACCTCGCCACTCATTAATAAGATAACATGCAGTCATTACTGCTTCACCCCATAAATGTTTGTCAAGATTAGATTCATTAAGCATACATCTGGCACATTCCATCAATGTTCGATTGAAGTGCTTTACTACTCCATTTTGTTCAAGAGTCCCCGAAATAATCTTTTTCCTTTGAATGCCATGTTCTTTACAAAAAACATTAAATTCATTTGAGCAAAACTTATCGCCACTGTCATTTTTTAGACTTGTGATCTTCTTTCTTGAATAATTCTCAATAAGAGCTTTGAATTCTATGAATTTTCCAAATACTTCAAACTTATGTTTTAATAAATAGATCCAACTCTTTGTAAAATAATCATCAATAAAAGAAACATAATACATAGCACCTCCAAGAGAACTTGTCTTAATATCTTTAACTAGTTCACATACATCACTATGTATTAGTTCTAATATCTAAAGAGATTTAGCATTACTTCTTTTAAAACTATGACACCTCTATTTACCATGCAGAGAATGATGATAGAAATCCAAGGAATCTTTTGAAAGCTTAAATTTACCTTGCTTGTAAAGTTCCTTAAGTCCTTTTTCACCAAGATGTTTAATGAGTGGCGAGGTACCCCTACACTCAACCATACGAATATGAGCGTTTCACGCACAATCCGGTTGAACTCCGTAGACGAGCTAGTTGTGGTATCTAGACAGTTACTCATAGATCGCAGTTCGCTGTCTTCTCACCTGGACTAGTATTAGCTTTCTCACGTGTGGTTTAGTCCAGAGTGAGGTGTATGATGTGTTCCTCTACTATTACTACTCCTGGAGCTAATGGAAAATAATATCAACTAAACTAGGAGAGAGAGAGAGAGAGAGTCTAAGCTAGCCTAAGTGTGATGAGCATTCGTTCCTTAATCATACATACACATCTTGGACCTTGTGCATGACTGCCACTAGGATTACCAAGCACATGGCCTAGGTACACTACTGGGTTACCAAGTAGTCACACTTAAATGCTCGTGATCAAGTCGTACTCATTCCGCATTTAATAAGAGTTTAGGGTAAAGAGATATTAACTACGAAAGTAGTAAATAACAATAAAAATTAAATAATTAAACTAAGTGAATGCTGCAATGATGAAGTAATCTTGATCTTTATTTTCGGTCATGTGTGTGTCCAAGTACGTCACACTCGAATAAAGGATGCTATACAATTACAATCATCACATTGCGAGCATGCACTGAGAAATAATTCTAACTCTAAGAAGGAAAAACTGCAAGGGTTTGGATAAGGGACTAAGAACTAATTATTGGGAACAAAGGGTGCTACCTCTTATTTATAGAAGATGAGGTAGGATGCGATATCACATGGCAGATGCAATATTGGGGGTCCGATATCAGGACCTATCAGACTTGGTATCTTGTATCAGGATTCCAATAACAGGGGTTTGATAATAGGACCTGACAAACCATGACTCATCAATGTTCCATTCTTTTATGCCACAAATCAATACTTGAATTTAAAATCAATAACTGCAAATGCACTTATTTTTTTGCTTTAATGTCTTAATTTCTCATTTATACAACTTGCCTGTTTTAATTCCAAAATCCAAAAGAGATGAACCATGCAGTATTAAACATTTTCTACCTTCAAAGATAATAGTTAGTCTTACATCATCCAATTCACTTACAAACAAAAGATTTTTAGTAAGTGTTGGAACATGATGTACATTGGAAATCGATTTAATTGCTCCATTTATAAACTAAATTTTTACCTTTCCATAACCTATAACTTTGCATAAACCATCATTCCCAATCTTACCATTCTGAGATTAGATGATGTATACTCACTAAACCAACCAACATATGGAGTGTAGTGATGAGACGCACCTGAGTCCACATACCATGAATATGTATTAGCATTATCAAAAGATGAGACAACATACAAATCTCCCTCTTAAGCAAGAGGGGCTTTATCACTATTTGATGCATTACTCTCTTTACCCTTTTTCAAAGGGGCTTACAATCTTTCTTTATATGACCAACTTTACCATAGTTTCAACATTTAGGTGGCTTCTTTACAAATTTTTTAGGCTTATTCTTAAATTGAGGCCTCTTAGCAAACTTTGGCTTTGCATCATTTTTTATAAATAATACATCATTTTGAGGAGTAGAATTTTTCCATCTTACTTCCTCAAATAACAAATGACCAACAATATTATGAAAAATAAAGTTGGTAGATGTCTTACTTACAGCTAGCAGAAATGTCTCCCATGAATCTAGAAGTGTGCTGAAAATTGTGATGCATTAATCTTCCTCATCCATTTTCACCCCCATAGATTACAATTGATGGACTAGTGTATTAAATACATTCAAGTGTTCTATAATGGCAATACCTTCAACCATTTTACAATCATACAATTGTTTCTTCAACAACAACTTATTGGTTAGGGACTTTGTTTGATACAAAGTTTGCAATTTATTCTATAAATCTTTACTAGAAGAAACACCTCATTATTTAAACCATAACTAAATGGCCATATCTATCTATTGGATATACAGTTGACATGAAGCTTTTATAGAGAACTTAAGCAAAACATAATGGTATGTAAGATTAACATGCTTTTCGAAATTGAACTTATGACTTGCAAACCATAAACTACATGCTTCTTGTAATGTTTCGAATGTGCAATATGCCTTGGTATAAAATCATTCTAAAAAGCATACTGAAGATATAAAATCTCATGGTATTATAAATGAAATGCTTCTATGGCTTTTCTTAGTTGAAACATTAATGAGTTTTTAAAGTTGTATTAATGTAACTATACAATGATTTTCATTTTCCCATATCCTGATCATGTTGATATGCCCATGTAAAAATCAAAAAGCTTCAATAGTTTCAATTTAAAGAAAAAATAATAACTATCATTTACAATAGTAATTTAATTCCATAATGAATAATAATAAATACAACAAAAACACTTCCTCATAACAATTATTGGAGTTTCTATAAAGAAACTTGATGTTATTACATGCAAATCATTTATTGCCAACAAATGTAGTATTTTAAATTTAGTGTGATGCCATAAAGTAGTTAAAATATTATTTTCATTTAATAATAGTGCAAGAAACCAGAATTTAATGTTTCAATAGAAAAACTTTTACATTTCTTCTACCAAAGCAAAATATACTAGCTATTGTAATCCCATTAAAGAATTGCAAAGAAGTGACTCCAAAATTTATACCACCATTATATAGTAATTTCTCACAAGATTTAAACTTATACCTTAGTATTCATGAAAAGCAAACTATTATTAGAACTTGAAATATACATGATTCAATGGTTAGACCCTTCATGTTGTTTGGTTGACTCTAAAGAAATTATTCATTCAACATAACCATGGACAAATTGAAGTACATCCCTTAGATTGAATGTTAGTAAAGGATACGATCACAGCAAATCACAACCCTTAGGAAACCCTAACCATAACTCAGTTGTAGCAACACCACACCTCATAGTCTATACAAATTCTAGATTTTGAAAAAGGCCTTACAAATTATGACTAAATAGAAACAAAACTAAAAAGAAAAAGAAAAAGAAAAAGAAAACAACAAGAAAACCATGTGAGATACAACTTCACTTACAACGTCTAAACTTTCAAACTTCTTCATCGAGTTCTTAAAAACTCCCAAGGAGTTGGAATAGGGTGTCGGTAGTCTCTGAGAGGTTCGCATCTATTTCACATCTTTCTATCACATGAGTGTGATTCGGTAACCTATTCCATATAACTATATAATAAACTATAACATGACCATGACGTACACTCACATAATGAATCCATAATACCTCCAATCACCTAATCATAACATAGACTCTTGCTCGTGATTATGCACCTTAAATCTAAAATAAAAAACCAAGGAAAATATAAAGAAAACTCATCAAGACAATTGATGTCCTTTGAATGCCAAGATGATAGCAACAAGTCCACCACATGGATAAGACTTTATCATGATCCTATAACTCCTAAACTAGGACTTCCAAAATGGTAGCCAACCCAAAACTAGCTCCCAAATTGACCCTCAATTTTTATAATCCATTAGAAAGTGCAACAATAGTGAAAGGAAAAAGATTTAAGATGAGAATAGAAAATGCACGATTAGAAAGAGAAGAAACAATTATGGCTTATATTTTATCTAAATTATAAAAATCAAAAGTTTTATGAGGATCTTAATCAAATAGATTCCAACATTCAGTGTACTATGAAATTAGAAAGAAACAATTCCTTACCTTTCTGAGATGTTAACATGGTTAAAAAGAAAGACTCAAATAATAAATTTATAATTTCTTATGAACTCTTTAGAAAATATCCACATATTAATAGATATTTGGATGATCTTTCTAATCACATATTGTTGTTGCTATATTTTTATAAATATTTTCTTATTTCTTATTTCTTTTTGTTATATCTAGTCATTTTTTCCTACAACTAACTATTACTCATTAAATCTCAACTAGCCATTAATTGTAATGCAATATATTCTCTTTATAATCCTTGAGAAATTAATTGAAACTAATGATCAATCTAGAATAATTCAAACCATCTTGTAGAGAAAAAATATTCAAGTTATGAATGGAACAACCTATTTTAATATAGGTATTTTCATAAGTTTGCTTCCTAGTTCTTCCACCTAACTAATACCCCTTTGTCCTAGGTTTCATAACTAACATCTAACTACTTCAAATAAAAGTTGATCAAACCCCAACAAGCTCATCTCATGTATATCACATATAAAAATGAAACACACATCAAACATTATAGAGCATAGCCACCTCATCATCATGCATAACAAAATAACATAAGTAAATTTCATATATAAAAACATACTAACTACTACACTTTCCCTGCAATTCTCCATCCTTGCTAGTGATAATGTCTATCTAGCACATCCCACAAGATAAGTGTACATAATCGTGTATGGATATATATATGTATGTATGCATGTGCACGTGCACACACACACACATCTTAGAATGTCATAAAACATATATATTGTTTATTATGATCTCTTATATTCTCTTGCATGGTGAATTCTTTTAGTGGTTTGATGATCTTAGGTGTTTTTGGGCAAAGTTTTTATAGCCTAAAGTTTTTTTGGCTAGGAATGGTTTGAAGATGAAAAATACTAATGTCTCTCAAACTATAAAGACTATGAAGAATTTTGAAGATTTTGATCTTATTTTACTTGATGATTTATATAAACCCCTGTCAAAAGATATTACTTTATGATACATATTTCTGTAGATTATTAGATTTGTACACCCAAATAAGGGCTTTACACTAGTAATTTAGGCTATCTATGAATACTATGGAATTAATATTTTGCATGTCCACTATTTTTCTAAATATTTTTTTACTTATCAAACTAGCCAATTTGAAATAGTTGAGAAATCATTGGATCTTAAAGTTTCTATGGATTATCATAATACTTTTATTGCTCCAGAATGAAAAGTGAATTTTGATCTTGATGAGTAGCAAGTATCCCTTATGCCCAACCATATGACTCACAGGCGTGCACTAGTGATTTCGTTGAATTTTGTAGACTTAGTTCCTAAGTTGGCCCATAGTCTTAGATGGTGAATCAAGAGAGTGTATGATCATTGTCTTTCTAACTCACACTTGTGCTATCTGTGCGTATAGTTAAATGTGAGCTAAGGCTTATGATATTTATTTTTATTGGTATTTTTTATACATTTTTTCCTAACAACTAGATGAGTAAATGAAGGGTTGATAATTAACTATTTAACTAATTAACTATTCTCATGACTATCCTAAAAAAAGTAGTTGTTTCCACTTACCGTACACATCTCGAACTCATATTACACTACTGGGCTACCAAACGGCTATTATTGGGTATTACCAAATGACCACTACTGGGATTACCAAGCATAACACATTATGCTTAAAGTGATCGTACTTATGTATTTACAATTAAGTGCATTCATTAATTAGGCCTATAGAACTAAAATGCATTAAAAGTAGAGTGCAAATAAGAAATATTAAGCTAATCCAAGTGCTGCAATGAATGTAAGAAATGTCATCTTTATTGTTGTTCACACTAATGCATTCAAGTACATGACACTTGAATAAAGATCTGTATAATCTCTTGAATTCACATTGCAAGCACTTAGAGGAAAACATTCNTCATTTACTCATCTAGTTGTTAGGAAAAAATGTATAAAAAATACCAATAAAAATAAATATCATAAGCCTTAGCTCACATTTAACTATACGCACAGATAGCACAAGTGTGAGTTAGAAAGACAATGATCATACACTCTCTTGATTCACCATCTAAGACTATGGGCCAACTTAGGAACTAAGTCTACAAAATTCAACGAAATCACTAGTGCACGCCTGTGAGTCATATGGTTGGGCATAAGGGATACTTGCTACTCATCAAGATCAAAATTCACTTTTCATTCTGGAGCAATAAAAGTATTATGATAATCCATAGAAACTTTAAGATCCAATGATTTCTCAACTATTTCAAATTGGCTAGTTTGATAAGTAAAAAAATATTTAGAAAAATAGTGGACATGCAAAATATTAATTCCATAGTATTCATAGATAGCCTAAATTACTAGTGTAAAGCCCTTATTTGGGTGTACAAATCTAATAATCTACAGAAATATGTATCATAAAGTAATATCTTTTGACAGGGGTTTATATAAATCATCAAGTAAAATAAGATCAAAATCTTCAAAATTCTTCATAGTCTTTATAGTTTGAGAGACATTAGTATTTTTCATCTTCAAACCATTCCTAGCCAAAAAAACTTTAGGCTATAAAAACTTTGCCCAAAAACACCTAAGATCATCAAACCACTAAAAGAATTCACCATGCAAGAGAATATAAGAGATCATAATAAACAATATATATGTTTTATGACATTCTAAGATGTGTGTGTGTGTGCACGTGCACATGCATACATACATATATATATCCATACACGATTATGTACACTTATCTTGTGGGATGTGCTAGATAGACATTATCACTAGCAAGGATGGAGAATTGCAGGGAAAGTGTAGTAGTTAGTATGTTTTTATATATGAAATTTACTTATGTTATTTTGTTATGCATGATGATGAGGTGGCTATGCTCTATAATGTTTGATGTGTGTTTCATTTTTATATGTGATATACATGAGATGAGCTTGTTGGGGTTTGATCAACTTTTATTTGAAGTAGTTAGATGTTAGTTATGAAACCTAGGACAAAGGGGTATTAGTTAGGTGGAAGAACTAGGAAGCAAACTTATGAAAATACCTATATTAAAATAGGTTGTTCCATTCATAACTTGAATATTTTTTCTCTACAAGATGGTTTGAATTATTCTAGATTGATCATTAGTTTCAATTAATTTCTCAAGGATTATAAAGAGAATATATTGCATTACAATTAATGGCTAGTTGAGATTTAATGAGTAATAGTTAGTTGTAGGAAAAAATGACTAGATATAACAAAAAGAAATAAGAAATAAGAAAATATTTATAAAAATATAGCAACAACAATATGTGATTAGAAAGATCATCCAAATATCTATTAATATGTGGATATTTTCTAAAGAGTTCATAAGAAATTATAAATTTATTATTTGAGTCTTTCTTTTTAACCATGTTAACATCTCAGAAAGGTAAGGAATTGTTTCTTTCTAATTTCATAGTACACTGAATGTTGGAATCTATTTGATTAAGATCCTCATAAAACTTTTGATTTTTATAATTTAGATAAAATATAAGCCATAANTCTCCTTTCCATTCTGAACCTTCTTTATTCTACTCTAAAGTTATTGGAAAGCTTCATTCCTTATGAGTTCCAAGTTGACAATGACAGGGTCAAAGAGATGGGCATGCAACCTTGGTAGCTAACCATTGGTTCTTAATAGTGGTTGCCTATAGTTGTGCATTGGCAATGATAAGTTTGCACTTTTGTCTCAAGTAGCTTCTACTAGATTGCTATAATTTCATCCAGGAGATCAAAGATCTCTAGAAGCGATTACCTAAATCTCATTAGTTATTCCAATACTTCTTCTTGTTGGGCTGTCCTTAACCAACCATTTCCTACTTTATGGATTTCTAAAAATCCACCATTGTGAAAATGTCTGGCATGGATACCATAGGAGCATTTAGAACCTATGCTACCCTATTAGCCACCACCTCTATCATTGTATACTATCCTTGGTGCTACATCACTATAATAATTACCTCCTCACCTTCCTCTAAGCAGATTGAGAAATTTGTAGCATTCCAAGAAATTTTAGAGAATTCTTGTCTAGGGATATATATCGTAACTTCTTGAGCACTAGGATTTGTTCTTCTAAACACTTGATTTCTTTATGTAGAGAATAATGGGGCGATTTCCTCCAGCTAACTGATGGTCCTTGTGATCTCATTGAGATGGCTTAAGGCTGGATGGTAAAACAATGGTTTCCCATCACCTATAAGCCCTATTGCTATTGTAGCTATTACTCATAGAGTTTCTAGAGCCTTTCTATAGCTACTAGTGCCTCTAGTGTGGTTTCTCATGTAGGTTTTGATGGTGGTGGTCTCTTCTCTTCCTTGCAGCTTCGTTGTTGCATTATCCTTCATAATCTCCTATCAAGATGTAATAGGAGAATGAGAAACTACATCATTGGCATAGTTTGTTATTCTTTCCCTTTTGTAGAGTTTTCTAATTAAGCATGAGAGGGGGGGGGGGGGTCTTCCTTCCTTTTTCATTCTCCTCAAATCACATCTCTATCTCTAGATAGATAAGTTGTGGAAGGTTGATGGGGAACTTTAACTTAGAGTGATGCATGCATAGGCAGAGAAGGTGGTGATCTTACTTGGCCTTACCATGGGGTTTAGGTGATAGGCTATGATCTTGAAATACGCACATTCTACCCTTATGATTGCAATGTATTCCTTATGGCCCACCCCATAGAAATGTTGGACCTACTTCTTTTTAGGCTTTGGATATGCTTGGGTTGATATTTCTACCAATGTTGCTTTGGTATCTAGTAAATTGAGGATCTCTGTAATGGCTTCAATTGAGTTGGAGCTTGTGGTGTCCTTAATTTTGATAGATGCATCTTCTTGATGGTTGTTCTAGAATAGATAGGTCTCCCCCATGTACCATTATCCACTCGAGGAGAAAATGGGCCATATGAAAGACACTTGTAATTGAGTGTGAACTTCCTCTACTACCAACTCTAAGAAGGATTCAAAGTTTAATTCTTGGAGAATCGAACTCTGTACCTTCTTGATTTTGATTTTCTCCAGGCAAGTCTCCATTAGTGTAACTTCAAGATTAGACATTGGCCTCAGAGTTTCATCCTTTTTGGATTGGCTAATCTTTGAAGTAGGAATCTATCAAATAGATTCCACTTAGGGCTTCTCTCAAAGAGGTCATGTTGTATGTGTTGCCTCAGCCTCTTATTCTTGAGGCTATCGTGGTTGTTATTGTTGGCCCCTTCATCCTCTTGGTTTCTTTTCCCTTGGTTGGGAAGATCCTCCCACGAATGCTCATTTTGGTGCCATTTACAGTCACAAATGTAACCTAAGGATAGTTCTTTTAGTTTATAATCCTTAATTATTTTAATAACTTTCTTATTAGATTATGTTACACTTGGGTTTGTTTGTGATCTTGGTAGGTTTATTGTTTTAATAATAAGCTACCAGAGTTTGTTTGCAAGGTTTATCCTAATTTAGGATAAGTATTTTAATGTTATTTTAATGGGTAAACCTTGGAGAGTTAGAAAAATTCCAAAAAATATTTTGTTATAAATCAAAAGTTTGTGGTCCTCATGATGTAAAGTGTACCTCCTGTAGCTAGAGAATTGAAGAACGAGGTGAATTGGGTAAGCAGTGTGAGAGTTAGAGCATTCAGAAGGTCACTGGGCTCCAAAAAATGCAAAAACTCCTCTCTCATTTGAAAGAAAATGGTGAAAAATTGGCTAAGTATTGTACATATATATACTATTGTTCTTCTATGTCAACAGGAATGCATCGACAAATCTAGCTGTGTTGATGGGGATGTGTTGATGTAACTATATAAGGTAATTTTCACATTAAAAGAAGAAGGATTTTGGAAGAGTTTAGGAATGAAATGAGAGCCTAAAGAAAGCTAGAAAAGCATAGAAGGAGGGTAAAACATGGAAGAGGGTATTAAATTCATTGGAAAAAGAGATTGAATCAGATTTGGATGAAATGTGGATGCCCAAATGATGCAAAATTGGATGCACAAAAGATAAAATGACAAGATTGATTACAAAAATAGCTAAGGAGTAGCAAGTTTAACTTTAAAAGTCTAAGGGGTATGTAAGTGCGTCTTTCCCAAAGTAGGCACATGCCATTAATTCCCTTGCATGCCCTCATACCAAGGAGTTCATAGGCATCAAGGATGATTAATGATTGTAGGAAGTCAAAAATTAAATCCACATAAGAGATCATCAAAGGATTATGGCATACCAAAATAGACACATTAATTAACTATGATAAGAGGTAGTAAGGTGGTTGATGTTGAGAGTAGAGTGATGGGAGAGAGTGTGGTAAGAGGGTCTCGCATTCTGGGTACATGACATCCTTGTGGAATTTGTGGTTATGATGATTAGATACCATCCCATCCTTAGTTAAAACCAAGTCCATCCACATTCAGTGACTTCACATGCCATGTTCTAATCATTCAACCAATAAGAGTTCATGACCACCTCCAAAGGACAACCACCACACTAAGTTAGAGAAGAAAAAAGAAGCAAGAAGATAGGAAGGACCTTAGTTAGAGGGGTGCCTCTAGACATGGGTAACTTGTCTTTCTAGCCCCATAACTAGTGCTTGTAGCCCATTATTTTGTCTAAGGGGTGTGCTTTGAATTCCCTTTTTTTTTTCATGAGTGCCACACCATTCAAAGATATGCTTCCTATTATGATCAATAGTAGGAATGGTAATAGACCAATGGGAATACCCATGAACTCAAGAAGAAAGTTAGGTACAGAAGATGAAAAATCCCCTTGAAGCCACACCCTTGTCCATTCCACTTGGTCCATTCTGAGTTTATTAAGTACCAATATCATTGATTCTTTTAAAGTTATAATTATGAAAGGACCTCATGCTTTCAAGATGAAAAACCTCATAGAATTGAGTGGAATGTATAGATGATGTGGACTCACTACATGATATCAATAGAAAATTAAAGCATCATTAATCAAGGACATAATTCCAAAATGAAGTCTAGTCATTGAACAACCAATTGAAACATTAAATATAGTATTAAATGAACTTCTAGTAGTAGTAGTTGTTGTGGCAAAAATGCAAGATTCCTAATGAACAAATAAGAAAACAAGACGTAAGGAAATATAAACAGGGTAAAATATATAAAATAAGCTACAAAATATTCAAGAAAATTGAAAACTTATAAAGAATGGTATAAAACAAAAAAGTTGAAAAACTAGGTAGGCTACTTAAAATCTTAACATGGGTGACTATTTCCCCCATGCTTGAGTTGGAAGGAGGAGATTCGAAAGATAGAATGTGCTTGTCTAGTAGTTGAGGCATCCATGTTACTAGTTGTCCTTGGTTCTATGGAAGGTTTCACTTGTTGAATGTTGACTAGCAACTATTTATTTGGGCTAGAAGGGTGGTAAATCATCATGGCCCTAGATGGAAAAGTTAAATGAATAATATAAGTTGCTTTTCATAGCATCTAAAATTTTATTCATTATGGTATGTGCATGGGGTTCTAGTAAAGAACCTTATTGCCTAGTTGAAATTTAACTTTCCTTATCTATGAATCATGGCATTGTTTAGCATGTGCCTTGTTCACCTCATTCATGGATAGGATATATGTTGATTTTCATCTAATACATTTAATGTCATTAAAAATTTCTTTGGTGCAAGATGTAAATTAAGGTTAAGTTCACAAGCCATTGAAAGTAGATGGAGCTTGGTTTGGATTGGAAGAGTTGATAATTTTCTGTACACTAACTCATAAGGAAAATAGCCAATAGGAAGTTTCCAAGTGGATCGATAGGCCCATAGAGCATCATTGAGTTTTATGCTCCATTATTTTTTAAATTTACTAATTATGTGAGTTAGTGTTCTGGTTATGTTCCTATTGGTGACCTCAGCTTGATCATTAGTTTGGAGGTGATATAGAGTTTTTAATTTATGATCTACACCTAAGCATTGCATTAATTTTCAAAAGGTAGAACTTGTGAAATGAGTTTCATTATTAGAAATAAGTACCCTTGTGATGAGTGGCGAGGTACCCCTACACTCAACCATACAAATACAAGTGTTACATGCGTGATCCAGTTGAACTCCAAGGACTAAGTGCTTATGTGCCTTATGGAACACTTAAGGTTAATCAATCATTTTCTTCCCAGACTTACTTGTATTGTCACGATTGTATGGTTAAGTAAGTTTGAGGTATATGATTTTTATGTCTTTTATCTGTTTATCACCTATGCTAAGAGGCAAAAGGGTGAAGAGACTAACTAACTAACTTCCACTAACTAATCTTTAATCGTCCTAGCATCGGTATCCATTCCCACTTGCCATACACACCTTGAACTAGTGCAACACTACTGGGATTACCAAA
>MNCI01029392.1:126723-154993 GCA_015680685.1 Gnetum montanum
AAACACACAAAGAAATGAAAGAGTATAAACGATGTTGTAAAACAAAAATAAGAAAAGTTAAAGAAATTTGTAAAACAAAAATGTGTAAAACAAAAACTTAAAAAGAAACTAAGGGCCTTAATTGATCAGCATAGGTGGCCATCTCCCCCATGATTGAGTTGGAAGGGAGAGATCTAAAATAATGATCAAGGTCATCCTCTTTCAAAGGTATTATGTGCACCAGCTATTCTAAGTTCATGGAAGGGTTTGGTTTGTTGTACGTTGACCAACAGTCTCTTATCGGGGCTTTTGAGTTTGTATATGGTCATGGCTCTTGAGGGAAAGATTGTGTGAATGATATAAGGTCCTTCCCACAATGTTTGAAAGTTTGTGTGTTGGGGCACATGTGTGGGGTTCCAGTAAAAGACCTTATCTCCTGGTTGGTACTTAACCTTTCGAATTTTTAAGTCATGACATTGTTTGTTATGTGCCTTGTGCAACTCATTTGATGACAGGGCAACCAATTGATTTTCGTCTAGCATATTTAGAGTTGCCAATCTTTGTTTTTGTGCTAGATCAAGGTCAAGGTGGAGGCCACATGCCATGGACAGTGTATGGAGCTCAGTTTGAATTGGAAGTTTTGGAAGTTTTCCGTACACTAACTCATAGGGAAAGTAGCCTATAGGGAGTTTCCAAGTGGAGTGGTATGCCCAGAGAGCATCGTTCAGTTTTGTGCTCCAATCTCACCTATATTTGCTAATTTTCCTTGTTAATATTCTAGTAATCTCTCGATTAGTGACCTCGGCTTGGCCATTAGCTTGAGGGTGATAAGGTGTAGTTAATTTATGTTCAACCCCTAAGTGTTGCATCAGCTTCCGAAAGGTTGCACCCGTGAAGTGTGTTCCATTATCTGAGATAAGTGCACACAGCACACCAAACCTATTTATGACTTGTTGTTGTACAAATCGTGTAGCTGTAGATGATGTGCAGTCTGTTACAGTAGCTGCTTTAGTCCATTTCGTTAGATAGTCAACAGTAACAATGATACAAGTTTTTCCATTGGACATCAGTATAATGGGCCCTATACAATCTATTCCCCAAATGCCGAAGGGTTCTAAAGGTTGAATCCATTGTTGTTGATCCTCCATTCTAGCAGTCATTGCTCCATCACATTGACAACACTCACAAGATTGGACAAATTGATGGGCATCCCAAAATAGTGTTGGCTAGTAATATCCTGCAAGCAAGATCTTAATAGTTGTTCGTCTCCCTACATAGTGATACCACAAGGGCCCTCATGAGCATCCTGGAGAACTCTTAATTGGTCCACATCGGGCACACACCATCGAACCAAGCCATCAAGATAGACTTTGTAAAGTTGTCCTTTGCTCTTCATGAAGTACTTGGTTCTGTAAAGAAATTGTTGTTTCTTCCTAAAGTCCAACCCCTGCGATCTTTGTTGGGAAAGGAGATAGGTGAGAATGCTACTATACGAATTTGTTCCCATGGGTTGGTTATTCACTACACCGACAAAGAGGGCCTCATTAGGAAAATGATCAGATATGCCGTATTCATCCTCTTTGTTGTCCCAGTGCAATAGAGATAAGTGATCTGCAACTATGTTCTTGGTGCCCTTTCGATCTATCATCGTTAGATTGAACTCCTATAGGATTACTAGCCAATGTATAATACAAGGGCTAACTGTTGGCTTATTCATGAGCAACGTAATTGCACTACGATCTGTGTGAATGTACACTTTGTAGCCTAACACATAGTGCCTAAACTTGTTCAATGCAAACACCACAGCCATTAATTCTTTTTCTAGTAGTTGTGTAGTTAAGTTGTGCACTGACAATACTCTTACTTGCACAGTGGATGTAATAAGGACATTTTTTTTCATCTAATTGTGTCAGTACAACTCCTAAGGGATAATTGGATGTGTTAGTCATTATATGGAATGGTTTGGACCAGTCAGGGGCTTGTAGAATGGGAGTTTCTACAAGCCTTTGTTTCAGAGTTTGAAATGCTCGTTCACATTCCCTGGTCCATTCGAATGGTGCATCCTTTTTCGTTAATTCTACCAATGATTTGGCAATCTTGGAGAAGTTCTCAATGAATCTCCTATAGTAGCTAGTGTGTGCAAGGAATGATTGAATGTCTTTAACAGTTTCCGATTGTTGGGTAATTCCTTGGATGACCCTAACATTATCCGAGTCTACCTCTATTCCTAAATGTGAAATTTTATGCCCAAGTACTATGCCCTCTTGGACCATCAAATGGCTTTTCTACCAATTGAGCCTTAAAGTTGGTTTCTACACATCATTTTAGCACTTGCTATAATCGATCCAGGGCTTGATCAAAGCTTGTTCCATTAGTGGAGAAGTCATCCATAAAGACTTCCACTCCGTTCCCGATCTGCTGTTGGAATATGCTTAGAACTAAATGTTGAAACATGGCAGGAGCACTACACAAGCCAAATGTAATTTGTTTATATGCAAACATTTCCCAATGTTGTTTTGGCTTGATCTTCTGGTGCTATCTGTATTTGGTTATATCCACTATAGCCATCCAGAAAACTATAATAGCGATGCCCTGCTATGGTGTCTAAGACTTGGTCAACGAATAGCAATGGGAAATGATCCTTGAATGTTGCCATGTTCAGCAGCCTAAAATCTATACACACCCTCCATTTACCTCTCTTTTTGGGCATGATCACCAGAGGGCTAACCCATTCACTATCAGCAATGGGATATATGAACCAAACCTTAAGAAGCTGTTCTATCTCTTCTTTTACTATTTGTTTCAATTTCGGGTTCAATCACCTTTGCAGTTGTTTTCGAGGTTTCATGGAGGGGTCCGTGTAAATCCTATGCTAGCATATCCTAGGATCTATTCCGGTTAACTTGAGGTATGACCAGGAAAAGAATTTTGACCACTTGTTTATCACTTTTAGTAGTCTTTATTTTTATTTGGAAACAAGTTTTGCATTGATGATTACCGATTTTTCATTTTCAAGGGTCACATACTCCAGACCAGTGGGCAATGGTTTCAAATCAAGGGGCTCTTGTTTAAATCTCTCAGGAATTTCCAACTTCCCCTAGTTGATGTTTTCGAGGCTAAGGTTTGGAAGTTGGCAACGGACTTACTCAAGTGTGTCTATGCTTCTAATGTAAGCACTAGTTAATTCCATGCATGTTATTGAGTTGCTCTCTTGATCAGCTATCAGCCACAGGGTGTCCTCTTGTCGTGTGGCTACTGCATATAGGCACCTTTGTATATTAATTTCTTGTGCACACCGATTGCATGCAATTAATGCTAAACTTTGCATAACCCATGATTTTTGTACACAATGGCACCCTATGTCACTATATGCAATGCGTGTAACTTTCTTCTTCTCGATCTTTTCAAAAGTGTTCTTCTTGGATATTTCTAGGGAAAGATTATGGATTCCTAGGCGTGCATAGATAGTGCTTAGCCATGCTCTTCCCATTATTATTGGGAGGTCCCCCTTATCGTTGTTTACTTGTATCACTAGGAAATCAGCTAGATATGACCAACCAAATATAGTGGTAATGATGTCCTTCACCAGTCCCAAGGGGACAATGATGGACTGGTCAGCCAGCTCTAGTCGAATGTCACTCTTCCTTAATGGAGGCAGGTTCTAGGCTTTGTACATCTCTTGTGATATCAAGTTGACTTTAGAACTTGAGTTCAGAAGAGCCTTACATGGTTCATTCCCAGTGACTTAGAGATAGATTAGAGGACTTCTAGGATCATAGAATTTCCTGGGAAGGTGGCCCACCTTAATCCAATCAGTAACAACATGTGTTAACATAACTGTGTGCGTTAAGCTCGATTTTTGGGTTGAAGGAGGTCCCGAAACCTTATTTGGTATAGAGGTGTTTAGATGCTCAACTGCTTGTGATGGTGAAGGCTTAGTTGGATTGTTGGTTCTGAAGAAGGATCTTTTCAGCATAAGAT
The DNA here is from genome assembly GCA_015680685.1 of Gnetum montanum. Lineage (NCBI taxonomy): Eukaryota > Viridiplantae > Streptophyta > Gnetopsida > Gnetales > Gnetaceae > Gnetum > Gnetum montanum. Next base: position 130,684 of record MNCI01029392.1, read on the forward strand.
TATTAGAACCAATAGCAGGTTGAGGATTTGAAGCCCTTGTGACACTAGGTTGTTGCGGTTGAGTGGGGAATACCCCTTGCATTGCTAGAACATGTGGTAGTGGAGCTATTGGTGTAAGAGTTGCAAGTGGATTTAGAGGATGGTATGGATGTGGTGTGTCTCTCCCAGGAGAAGGAGTCCTATAGTACTCCCGAGCTTGGTAGTGATGTTGTGGGGTTGGGTAACCGATAGAGTCACTTGGAGAGATTTGCTGCTGCATGTAGTAGCCATATGGATCCAGTTGTCGGTAAGGGTATTGTTGCCTAAGCGGTGGCATCCCCCATGACTGTGGGTATTGCCATTGCTGGTGTTGCTCAATAGGTTGTGGCGAAGTTCCACTTGGATAATACGTTAAGGATTGGTGGAACTGCCTTGGGTTACCTTGGGGATAAGGTAACCTTTGGGGTGCTTGCCGTTTGTTAAGTCATGGGTTAAGTGCGTACATCCTAGACTCTTGCAAATGTGAGATTATTGGGTAACATCCCTTAGGATGGTCATATTAGCATATTTCACATCCATCGTCATTGTCCGTATCAGAATCCACAACCTCTTCAGTGATAGTCATTTTACCCTTACCTTTGTTATGTGCATGGTCCAAATCCCTCTTCTTTTTCTTATCATGGTCACTACTTCGCTCCTTAGACTCCTTTACGATTTTTAAAATGGTTTCAAATATACTATATAAGGAGTCCCACATTTGATCTACCTTAGCCGACACTTCTGTTATTAATTTCTGAAGCAGCAAGGTTTTCCTATTCACCATCTCCTTGAGTGGTGACTCATCCTCCTCCTCACAGAATCTTACTCCCCTTTTTCAGAGGGAAGGGCCGCGGTTGTACTCTTCCACGCTTTCTCTCTTACGTAGCTCTCCTTCTTCCTTAGCTACTTGCTCCAACAATCTATGAACCTAATGGGATCTAAGTTTAGATAATCTTCCTTATGCATATGTTCCAAGGGTTCTCCTGGTTTCATGTCTTAGCCCATCCACAAGATGGCGTAGTTGATCTCGTTGTGCGTACCATGGCTCGGGTAAGAATGTAACAGTGCATAATATCAACCCATGGCAGCATCCAAGGGTTCGTGATTACCTTGCTTCCATCCTTGGATCTTCTTTTACAAGTTGGAAACTCAGGAGTACATTTGATATTTATCGTTAAACAGTTCTAGCATCATACTCCAACTTCAAATGGATTCCAATTCTAAGGACTAGTACCAACTTTCCACTTCATTTATGAGTGTCCTTGGGAACAACTTTAATTTTTGCCACTCGTTCTCAATGTTTTGCAAGGCACAGGCATCATGAAATGCCTATAAGTGGTTTTGTGGATCAGCGTTGTATCCCCCCTCAAATCGTGGGATATTATTCATGTCTAGTCTCTTGATCTGACTATCTTTTTGGTGCCTTGTAGGTATTCTAATGGTCTCCATGATGTCTAGCATGCTTTGAGTTGCAAGTAGGGGTTCATCATGGTCATTTCTCTCATGGCATCTGTGATGCCTACGCGATTCCCTACTTTCCCTCTTATGCCGTGATTCTCTGGAATGCCCTCGTCCTTGCTCTCGACTCTCTTGTTGAGGTCTCTCATTTTGCTTACCCTTATCCTCATGGTTAGGTTCCTTGTAACTACGTCCTGATGTTGAAGGAGAGGATGAATGTGATGATGAAGGGGAAGAAGAAGGAGAACCATCGCCATGACGATGCTTCCTACCCTCTCTTCGGTGATTTCGACCCTGATTATGATGACGATTAAAATGCTCGCCCTTATCATGTGTTTGTGTTCCCTCATTGAACACTTGGTGTTCATGGGGATCAGAACCAGGGTTGTGAATTGTGAAGTGTAGGTTCTAATACACCACCTCCTCACTATCGTTAGGAGGAGGAACATCATTTTGGGGAGAACCTATTGAAATAGGTTCACCACCGTCAATTTTGGTTAAGACAGGTGGAGTGTTACGGGGTCCTTTGCCCTTCAACGATGTATGGTAACTCTCCTACCGCAAGTCCCATTGACATTGCGCTTTTGTGGGATGATAGTCCCTTGCATTGTAATCACATGCAACATACTTAGTGTATAATTGTGACATGCCGATTCGTGCAAGGGCATGAAGGAGCATGTTGAGGGCGGCTCTGTCTGGAGGCAATACTATGTTACCCTCCAAGTCTCTCCATTGTAGTTGTTTGTCTTGATGGAAGACAAAGGTAAAGTCGGGTATATATTCATCGTGATGAATATATACCACGTTGAATTGTTGAGGAACTGGCGGATTTTGGTTATGTGTATTGTGCCGCCGACTGTCTCTAGTGTTGTTCCTAGGTGGTGAAATGCTTTTGTGTGAAGAAGAAGACATGGTTATCTTGTTCGGTGTGCTAATTATTGTTGTTTAAGTTTTCTTTTGATTAACCCTAAGGGTTCATTTAAGCTTCCCAACAATGTGGATAATTTCCTATGTTCTACTTAGCGCACAAACAACTAAGCCCCCGGCAATGGTGCCAATAATGAGTGGTGAGGTACCCCTACACTCAACCATACGAATACGAGCGTTACATGAGCGATTCAGTCGAACTCCAAGGACTAAGTGCTTATGCGCCTTATGGAACACTTAAGGTTAATCAATCGTTGTCTTCCCAGACTTACTTGTATTGTCATGGTTGTATGGTTAAGTAAGTCTGAGGTATATGATTTTTATGTCTTTTATCTTTTTATCGCCTATGCTAAGAGGGGAAAGGGCGAAGAGACTAAGTAACTAACTTCCACTAACTAAGCTTTAATCGTCCTAGCATCAGTATTCGTTCCCACTTGCCGTACACACCCTGAACTAGTGCAACGCTACTGGGATTACCAAATGCTATTCATTACTAGGTTACCAAGCATAGCACACGTGCTCGAAGCAGTCGTACTAAATGCACTTAACTAGGAGAGTTGAGGGTTGAGAGAGATTAATTATCTAATAAAGCATTTAAACATTTAACAATAATTAAAGTCCTATTTAGCTTAGTCCATATGCTGCAAGGTTTATCCAAAAGTTCATCTTTATTGCTGTACACAATTGTGTGCTCAGGTACAAACTGCTCAAATAAAGATCTGTTCACTTTGAGACTCCTACTACGGGCACATGGAAATTATTCTAACTCTAGAATGGTAAAACTACTATAGTTTGGCTAAGGGTCTAGATCTAGATGTGGAAACAAGGGAAAGCTGCCTCTTATTTATAGACAAGGTGACGGTCTGCGATATCGCGTCCCATCACCTTGGCACACCAAACCTATTTTCCACATGTTGTTGTACAAACCATGCCACCGCAGATGATGAATAATCAGTGATGATGGAAAATTTAGCTTATTTATTACAATAATCAACTACTACAATGATGTATGACTTTCTATTAGACATGGGGTCAATGGGCCCCATGAAGTCAATTCCCAAAGATCGAAAGGCTCCAGTGGTTGGATCCATTGTTTGGGTCCTTTCATCTATACCATCATCCCTTCATCTCATTGGTAACGTTTGCACAAATGGGAGAACTAATGGATGTCCTTGAAGATTATTGGCTAGTAATACCCTACCATGAGGATTTTTATGGTCATTCTCATCCCTACATAATGGCCCCTACAAGGGTCTTCATGGGCATCCTAGAGGATTCATTGTTAATTAGCATTAGGTATACACCATCATACCAAGTCATTAACACAAACCTTGTAAAGGTTGCCTTGAATTTCCATGTAGTGTTTGGCTTAATGAAAAAAACTATTATTTCTTTCTATTATCCCATTCTTGGAACATATCTTGAGTGAGTAGATAGGAGAGGAATTATTTATACTAATTGGGACCTTTGGGACTATGCATTTTAACAACTTTGACAAAGAGAAGTTCATCTAGAAATTGGTCAGATAAAGGTCCCTCATCCTACTTGATGTCCCATTGTAACCAAGATAAGTGGTCAGTGACCACATTCTTAGTTTCCATTCTATTCATTACATTAAGGTCAAACCCCTATAAGATTACTAGCCACTGTATGATACAGGGGCTCACTGTTGGCTTGTTCATGAGGAATTGGATGGCACTATGTTTGTGTGCACAAAAATTTGATATCCAAGTACATAGTACCTAAATTTTTCTAAGGCATATACCACCACCATGAGCTCCTTCTTTCTGGTGGTGTAGTTTAATTATGCTTTCACAATGCTTTTGCTTCCATAATGGATGTGGTAAGGATGTTTTTAATTATCCAATTATGTACAACTAACTCAGATCCACACTGGTAAGGATGTGGTAGTATCTCAATGATAATAATTAACAATTACATGAATTGTTTTATTGCAAATTGAAATACCTTTTAAAATGAATTAATTTGTTAAGCTATATTTGATATTTTTTGCAATTTAAAGTTAAAATATGTATGAAGTTTTTTTAACCAATAAGTTAGAACGTTTTGTCAATCATGCTTTTAAAAGTTAAAGCCTAATATTGGAAGGAAAAACAAAAATTTACCCGTAGGAAAAAAGAATAAAAATAGCCTTGCACTTGAAAAGGGTAACTTTAAAATCACCTTTTATGTGAAAGTAGGGGATGCCCTTTAATTTTTATCTTTGCTAGGTACAATAGTAGTAGAGTAGCCTTATTGTAGGTTCCATTTACCCTACTATGTGAGTAGAGCTTGTGGAAAGAGCATCGAAACTTCTTTAGTATATATTTAATGAAATGCCATCATCTATCATGTAGCTTACTGGTAGGCAAGGGTGAGACCCAAGAGCATGTATTTAAATACTACAAAAATTAAATTTGGTCATATTCAAGGTTAGTAGCTTAGTGGTATGTACATCAAAACAATAAAACAAAGATTGCAAGTTCAAGTTTTTAATCTCCAAACTTAAGTAAAGTTTTTCAAATTTTGCTTTTTTAACAAAAAGCTTAGAATTTTTTCTACAATTTTTGCGGTGAATACATGTTCTATGCAACGGGCATGAGCATACACGTGCCCCTGAGCATCAACCACAAAATGCAGATAAGGTGGAGATTCAATTTTGAAAAAAAAAGTTGTTTAGAAGAGTTTGGCAGTAATGGTAAATCGATTTACCATAGTTGTTCAGGAGTAATCGATTAGTCCGGTGCTCAATCATTCTTTGGAATCTCCGAACCAGAGCAGTGCATGTTCGCTGTCGATGTCACTCAAAACACGGGCATTCCAAGATAAGAATCTTGCAGCGCCATATCGATCATGTGCAGCGCCGACTTTCGCTGCCCCAGTTGTGTCTACATCTGCGAAAATAATTAAAAAGATATACAAAAGGAATTATCATAAATTATGATAAGGCAATGATAAAACAGTAACACACAGAGACCGTATCGAGGACAGGTCATAAATGATGATCAGAGAATGACAAAAGCGAACGAGGTCAATTTTCACCATGTGAAGAGACAGGTACTTACTGGAGGTCAATTTTCACCATGTGAAGTTCCATCGCAGCTCATAAATCGGTGCATTTAATGAAAAAGTACGGACCAAAATCAAAGTTGCTGCATCAAATAAAAGTAGGATCAGGATCTGTGAGCGCGCTCAGGATTAGCGGTGGAGAAAGAGCTCTTGCAGTTCCTCAGGAAAGAAGAAGCATTTTCTTAATGATATTTACTTATTTGAAGTTTTTGCAGAGTTTGTGTGTATTTGCCACTATAAGGTTTTTGTCGGTGATGATAACTGTTACATAGTTACCAAATATTTTAACCTGTTCATCATGAATGTTTGTATATTTAACTATATTTATAATTATTTAAATTTTTAAAATCTACTCGGATGATTTGACAACAGGCCTACACCTCAATCTGACAAATTAAACACTGTTTCATGCTGAAAAGTAGGCAAAAGCTGCATAGTGGAATAAACTGAAACTGAATGGTAACCATGGCTTGCGTTTTTGCTGTGTGGATAATGGGTGTCGCTGCTGGACTCCTGAACTGCTTTGTGTTTGCTGCGCCTCAAGAAGCAAGGGTTCATTCATTTCCTGGATATCATGGAGCTTTGCCTTCTCCGATATACACAGGGTCTGTACAATGGTGATTGCCCTGTTCTTTCCCTTTCAGTTTCTTTTCTCAATTTCCTTTGTTGCTCTGTTAAATTGAAACTGAAATTTCATTAGCAGTGTTTAAATTTGTTTAGGATGAAGATAAAAAATTTGCATATTCCATTTATTAAGCTATAAAACTTTCTCATCAAGCATGATGAGTCTCCATCATTACTTTTTCAGAGTATTTACTTTAAAAGGATGTATAAAGACTAGGTATATATGCAACTGTAAAGAGTTTAAGTGAGATATTTTTGAAATAATATTGGCTATGTATGTCAGATATGAGACTGTGAATGAGCAGGACCAGAGACGTCTCTTTTATTACTTCGTTGAGTCGGAGGCAAACCCATCTCAAGACCCGCTCATTGTTTGGCTGACTGGCGGCCCTGGTTGTTCCGTTTTCAGTGGCCTTGTTTATCAAATAGGTTTGATTTTGTTTTTTCTATTTTTTTTAAGTTAATGATAAGTGGGCTGCTTTGAAAACTCAGGTAGCTGGGTTATATTAATAAATATACTCGTGAATCTATTTTTATTTTACATGAGATGAATGTGTTATTTTTCATTCAGTATTGCTTAACCACTTTCTTGAATTTATTTTTGGATTTATCAGTCTTGTGTAATAGATTTATTTTTAGATTTATCAGTCTTGTGTAATAGATTGTCTTTTTATCTACCTTTGTAACAAAATCTGAGGAGTCAGTTTCAGTTTTTTATGTCCGTACAGAGGACCATTTTAATTCTAAATCAGTTTTAGTTTTTGTATTTTCCTTATAATGCAAGCTTACTATTTTATTTTAACTTACTTTTTGATTTTCTATTAGATGAATGTTCTGTACAATAAGTTTTTTCCGTAGAGATACAATAAAGTCTTCCGTTTCAGTATATTTCACTATGTTTGTTCCAAGGCAAAGCCTTTTTATTGTGAACATAATAAATTCTTTAGTCACAGTTTCAGGTTTTTAGGTTCGTTCTCTGAATGCAGGACCGTTTCGTTTCGACCTACACTATCTAAGTGGTCAAATTCCCACACTCATCAGAAACACACATTCGTGGACAAAGGTTCTTTGGTGTTGCTTTCTAAAGTTTTATTGTTTTTATGCTTACGATTATGTTATTAATTGCTATATTATTATTATTATTATTGCAATTTTGTTATCAATCAAAGGTGTCGAATATCATTTTTGTCGATTGTCCTGCTGGCACTGGCTTTTCCTGCTCCAATGATTTGGAAAATTTTAAGCCCAGCGATGACAGTACGGTGGACGATGTTTACACCTTTCTTTTGAAGGTTTGAGTTTTAAAAAATTTTGTCAATTACTTGGTAGATGGCAGCTAAATAAAAACTCTCACAAAATTTACATTGGCAGTGGATGGAAGATTTCAGTGAATTCGGGTCAAATCCCCTTTATATTGGGGGCGATTCTTACGCGGGTATATTTGTTCCGCTGGTGGCTAATAAAATAGCAGACGGTACTGCTGCATTAAAACTCCCCTGTTTCATTAATTATTCCATATGATTTCGTTTCCTTTTCTACTTTTCGTTCTGTTTTTGACTCGCTATTTGACACAGAAAATGAAGCTGGGAAGAGGCCCAAGATGAATCTTAAGGTTAGTAAAATTTTGTGTTTCAGTAAATAAAAAGATCAAAATGGTGATAAGATCTGATGTACTGAGGGTGAGCAGGGGTACATGGTTGGAAACGGATTAACCAATTACGACTACGATCTTAATTCACGGATTCCTTCTGCTTTTGGAATGGTGCTTATTCCAGAGGACTTCTACCAGGTGGTATCATAATTATTTGATTTTCACAGTATTTGAAATATTCCCCTTTGAGCAGCTCAAGTTCACTGGTTTTTTTTTAACACATGATTATGCAACAGGAAATCACAAAAGCCTGCAACAATAACTATACTGGTTCCACGGATGCGGCTTGTCTCTCACTTGTATCCAAATATAACCAGGTTACGGGCCACTGTTTCCTTGCACTGTTCTTGTACATGTTATTATGATATTATGCACTGTTCTTGTACATGTTATTATGATATTATTTACATTTGGATTGATTTGTTGGAAATGTTCGGAATACTTGGTAAATTTTTTAATGATGTTTTGATAACATATGTTTTTCTATCGTTGTACCAATCCAAAGTGGATAATAACATTTCAAGTTAAATTTCATATTATTTAATATTTGACTGCTCACTGTTAATAAATAAAAGCAGATGCTAACTGGAATCAACACAGAACATATCCTGGAACCTAATTGTTCTGCCCAAATCCTAAACAGTGATCACAGCAGCAATAGTATGAATACAGCCAACGCACATAGACTGTTGCATTATTCTTACAGTGACCAGCCTTGTCCGCCTGTGGTAATTATTAAATTTTCAGTATCTTTTATATGTTTTATTGGAATCTGTCGACCATAGTGAAGGAATAAATGTGTTGTCTTTTAGACATGGCTAATCTTTCTTGTAGGTTTGCTTGTAATTCATGGTTTGTGACATGGAAATTAGGGCAAGTATGAGCTCGGCTACATTTGGGCAAACAATCCAATTGTCAGAGAAGCAGTCCACGCTGAGCCGGCAATTTCTGCAACCTGCCCTGAATTGAACATAGTTTTTTTCACTCTTTCAAAATTCTATCCACCTAATAAGCATTTAACGCACTTTGCTGGAGGTTAAGTAAATCTTACACCCAAATTGCTCCCAAGACTGTCATTGAAAGGAACCTATGAGGGAGGTGCTTCATGAGATTAATGCCGTCAATTTTTTCATCCTTCTCCATGATCCTATGCAATTCATCCAAACACATAATGCATCCAAACATATAATATAGATTCTGCGGGCCTTTACCAGTAATAAAACTAGTAATAATATAAAGTTGCCTATTACCTCCCGAAGTTCTCTTTTTCTCTCATGTATATTTAAGTAAACTTATTGTTTACCTACAGTACATTGTTTATTTTTATTTTTATTTAACATAATAGATATGTTTATTGATTTGAGTAATTGAACTTTAAAATCAATAAATTTTAAGCACATTTTCTTCGCATTGGCTAACTTGTGTTTGATCTTTGCAACTTCTGGCATTGCATAGGAAGCTAGGAGTCTAGCCAATACTTACCCATGATAATTTCGTAAAAAAGTATATCTCTTAGCCTTGTCCTTTGATGATAAATATTTATTTTTCATGACAAAGTCTAGCCAATGCATATGCATAATAATTCCCATGAAAAAGTTCATCTCTTGAATCAATGTTACAACAATAATTATGTATTATTCATGACAAAGTCCAGCTGTATGGTAGTATCATTAGAAAAAAGAAAAAAGATAAAAGAAAAAAGAAAAAAATATTGGATAACAAATATACCCTAACTTAGTATCAAAACATTGGCTAAAGGAATTCATGATGTGAAGTGGTAGAAATGAACCAAATGTTTCCCTATATTATTTATTAAGTGATTGAGAAATGTTAAATAACATGGAATATGCTGAATTTAAATAGACTGAAAAAGACAAAAAATGCTGTGGAGATCCCTTGAAATTAGGAAAGAATAGGCTTCGAGCACAAAGAAGGCTTTTGTAAGTGATGAAAGAAACTTAAACTAAAGGATAATCATAAAAGGTGGTGCTTAGAACCTATACATGAATGAAAGATGTGCAAGTAAACAATGTAACTTGTGCAGAGTAAACTGGTGATTTATTGATTTCAGAGTATAAATTAAACTAATGATTTGCAGCACATATTTAACTCATTGTAAAGAGAAACAGCAAAAGAGAGGTCATGTAGTTCAACCTGTTTTATTAGGACAAGGTTAAAATAATGATGATGGTTTACCATATATTAAAAACAGCTCATTATTGATTTAATACATTATGATTATTTAGAAAAATAAATCCATATCATTTCCACAGTTTGCTTTGCCTTAATTATAAATTACTTTTAGTTAAGCGAGGGGATGTTTGAACCGAAATAATATGACTATAAAATAAGATCGGTATGTATTAATTTTAAATAACTTTTGGCCAAAGTGTAAGGATTTTTGAACTAACAGGACCAATATAATACTTTACGGAACCATACCAGAACATAACAATGCCTAAGGGTGACCCAAATTTACATATTTTGAAGAGCAATATAAAATTCAGTATGGTTTAGTTTCCGTGATATTTCAAAGTTTCTGTAATATTTCAAGTGTTTGAAAAAGCTTGCAGGTTGAGGTCATCGGCGTTTGGGTAAGATGTAAGCACTTTAAGAGCTACAATTATCAGTACAGCAGCGTAATTGAATTCCACAGGAAGCTTACAACGAAGGGATACCGTGCTCTAATTTACAGGTGTTGCAAGCATAAGATAAATAATAAAACAACATTAATATTGTTTTGACAGTGAACATCCAATTGAAATTCTGGTGATTGTGATATTAACGGGGTAAAATGCTTCAGTGGCGACCATGATTTGAATTTTCCAGCTTTAGGAACGCAAAGGTGGATCAGATCACTAGGCTATGCAACTACTGCTGAATGGAGGAGCTGGTTTGCTGATGGCCAAGTTGCTGGGTATGTGGCTAATTGCCTTAGCTAATAATTTTTATTGTCTAAAAGATCTTGAGTCTCTATTGTGATTCAAAGGATTTATACACAAAATAAAATTTCACTTCTAGTTTAAATAAGGGATGAAGAATGATTTTTTTACCTGGGTTTTAGCCAACAGCATGTTAACTGTTATGCCATCCAATCAACCCTAATAGGTTCACAATACAGTACGAGCACCAGCTAACCTATGCAACGGTGAAGGTATATAAATGTATACCAGTATTAGTGGTAGTGAATTGAATTTGGCAGAGTTTGCAAGGATGCTGAGGCATTGCTTACTTGGATTGTTGAATTTGTTTTCAGGGAGGGGGTCACACTGCTCCTACGCAGCAGCCAAGAACATCATTTGTCATGTTCCAGCGATGGATCTCTGCCAAACCTCTATGAATCTCTGGCCATCATTTATCATGTTCCAGTGATAGATCTCTGGCAAACCTTTAGGAATCTCTGGTTACGTGCTCAACGCTAAACCCGAAAACCCTGAACCTTAAGAACCAGCATTTAGATACTACTTGAGGCTGTTTCAATTGAAAAATAAATATGAATGGTCTATTATGTTTTCAATGTACTTCAAAAAAGTTTATAGGATTAAAAACGCTTTTACAAGGTTTTCATACATTGTTAATGAGTTTCGAAAATGTTATAAGGAAATGCACAAGGTTATAGCTATCAATGAATTAATACAAAAGGATTAAGTGAGAAAGACATGTTCATTTTTGAGTACTTTTTGCAGCTTGAATGTAGATGTGCTTTGCTCTTGAAAGTTTAATGCCTTGTTTTGTCGCTCCATGAAGAGCTAGTGTGATCCAACAAAAGCACAAGCTATGATTATAACTTGATTTCACATGATAATGACAACAGATATATGAGTAGACTTTTGCTTTGATAATCTTCGTCGAAAGTGATGTACGTGAATTGTACACCTTTGAGTAAGTTTCATACAGAGGTGCCTCTGTTGCTAGTTAGATAAGAGGCAGAGTTTAAGAATGATCTGCAACCAAGTATAGAGCCTGTTGTTAAATTTGCAATAGGAAAGAAACTCTCTTCCTTTATTACATTCATTGTACGGCTACTTATACATTTTAGTTGCTAACAACTCAGAAGGTAGAATGGAAATAAATAGAATAATAGTGGAAATGTACAAAAATATGGTCTGCTGACATGGAAATGTATGGTTAGGATGTAGTTGGAATTTGTACTAGTGTACAGGCAAGATTTTTGTACTAGATATGTTGCTATTAATACTACAAACACTTCCCTTCAAGTTTGAGTGTGAAGATTTTGCACACCCAACTTGTGAATTAAGTAATTAAATTATGATATACTTAAGGGCTTAGTGAAGACATCTGTTGGTTGATGAGATGCAAATATGTAAGCTGTTTGAATGCTTTGGGACTATATCTTTTCATGAGTAAGAAGGTAATCAATTTCAATGTGCTTGGTACATTCATGGAACATTGAATTTGTAGTAATATGTAGAGGTACTTTGTTATTACAAAATAATAAAATTGGATGTGAATGGGGTACTTGAATGTCCTTTAATAAATGGAGTAGCCAAGTGATTTCACAATAGGTGGTGGCCATTGCTTTGTATTTTGCCTCTACTGACAAGTGGAAAATTGTAGATTGCTTCTTTGATTTCCAAGAGATTGGAGAGTTACCTAGCATAATTTCATACTTTGTGATGTAGCAATGAGTGTTAGTGCAACTATCCTAATTCGAATCACAAAAAGCTTGAAGCTAGAGAGAGCTAGAAGAAGATAAGGAGATGCTTTGAGCAGGCATTTGCTTGCTTGATATAACGAAGAACTCAATAAGCAGCATCACGGTGTAGTTGTCATGGCTTGTTCATGAACTCACTTAGGATTTGTACAAAGCAAGTAATGTCTAGTCTAGTGATGGTTAGGTAGATGAGGCAACCTATCAAGTGTCTATAGCTAAAAGGATTAGTAACTAGAGAGCCATCCAATTTGGTGAGCTTTTGGTTTTGTTGCATAGGAGAGGTAGTAAGACGAGCACCCAAAAGACCTACATCATTAAGGATCTCTAGGGCATATTTTCTTTGTGATAGGTAGATGCCAACATTAGAACACATCATTTCAATATCCAAAATGAAATTGAGTGGACAAAGATCTATAATTTGAAATTGGTTTTGAAAAAAAAAATGATATTGGTGGTTGATGAGCAGCAAGGTGCCACTATGCCCAACCATACGAATCACAGGTGTTCACATGCAACTTGGTTAAATTCCGTCGATTGTAAGCACTTGCATGCACCGAACTTTAACTAGCAAAACCTTATGTTAGAACGGTTGTTGTCTTCCCAATCTCACTTGTGATGTTCTAATGCGATAGTTAACTGAGATTGAGGGAAATGATTTTTATTGATTTTCTTTTTATCTTTTTAGGTCTAATTCTTTAATTGTAGGGAATGAAAAGTTGTGTAATCTACAATTGTCCTACCTTATCGCTTAACTCTCCTTAGCATAAGCAATCGATCCCATCTTCCGTGCACACCCTGAACATACCTCAACCNTTATTGCTTAACTCTCCTTAGCATAAGCAATCGATCCCATCTTCCGTGCACACCCTGAACATACCTCAACCACTACTGGGTTACCAGACATTAAGCGTCACTGGGTTACTAAGTGTTGGACTTATGTTCAAGATGGTTGTGCTTATGGTTCTTACAAAATATGAAAGAACAATAACAGTAAGGCAATAATAAAGAAGACTTTGGAGATTATTAAAGCGTTGAAATATTAAACTATTGAAATGCTTAAATAATTAAATCCAAATATTGCAAGGAATGCTTAAAAAGCTTGTCTTTATTGTCAGTTACGTCAATGGGCTCAGGTACATTAGTGCTTGAATAAAGAGTCATACACCTTTCTCACACATGCTGTGGGCACTTGGAAAATATTCTAACTTTTACGAGAACAAATTGTAAGAGTTTCGCTATGACTACTCAAAAAGATGCCTAAGTGTGATGGGTGCATGCTTATTTATAGCTAAAGACAGACTCTGTGTAAACAAGGCTGCGTTAACGCATGGATGGATGCATCGATGGGGCTTCGTTGATGTGGCCTAGTCAACATATCGATTAAACACTTCATCATAGCCCATGACCGTGTGAAAACTCGTCCTCGAGTTTATTACAATTTGAAAGGTACGAAGTTATTATAGCACACATGACAAGACATATTTTCATAGACACTAACTTTATTGACATACCAAGTTCCCAGGTGTACGGAAGAGAATGAATTATAAAATGGTGGTGTTCAGAGACAAAATTGAACACTCTGATGACAATGGATTCTTCACTATGCTGAAAAAATGTTAAAGTTGCTGGAGAAGGTCACATTGTCCTTGGTGGTGGTGGTGGTGGTTCAAGTTGCCCTTCCAAGATGAGACACTTGTCCTTTGCTGAGAGCAGCTCCAACGAGGTCACAGTAATGTTGTCCAGAAGATCAAAGACATCCAGAAGCGGTTGCCCAGTTCTCTCCAGTCAGTCCAACAACTCTTCATGTTGGGCTACGCTGATTTTGCTATGTGCAGTTCCTGTGGACATCTGTACATCTTCAAGTCCATGTACATCTAGCATAGGTGCCGCAGGTGCAATAAAGGCTGTAGCAATTGTGTCAGCAACCACTTCAGTTGCAACTTCTTGTCCCTGATGTTGCATTACTAGGACAGTCGCCCCCTCTCCATCCTCCAAGCACATTGAAAAAGTAGTGGCATTTCCTGAAATTTTAGAAAATAATTGTTGGGTGGACACCATTACTTCTTGGACATTGGGATCAGTTTTTACAGGTACTTGTGTTTGGGCAATAGAAAACATCGTCCTTACTCCCTCTAGCAAACTCATCGATCGAGCCACTTGCTCAAGATGGTTTATCGTAGGGCAATAGACTGAAGGGTTTTCTCCTTCATCTGTTCCTACAGATTGCTCTTATTGGCTCAAAAGTGACTGTCGAATCTCGTGTATGTGTTCTGCAATTGTTTGCGAGCCCAACCTTGTTGTTTGCATAGGCGATGGAGGTGGTTGTTGCTCTTCCTCGAGTCATGTTGTGGCTGGAGTCTTATCCTTTATCATCTTCTGTCACGAGGCAATTGGGGTGTGCCGAAGTGTGTCATTAGCATATTGTGCTATCCCTGCCCATTTGCATAGTTTCCTGATTAGGCAGGGAAAGGGTAGAGCTCACCTTTCACATTCGCTTTCAGCAAATCTTTTCTCAATCTCCAGGAACAGCAACTGTGGAAGGTTGATTAGAAATTTTCCACTTAGAGTAGCACATGCACGAACAGAGAAGGTAGTAATCTTGTTGGGTCTTACCATTGGATTCAAGTGGTAAGATGCAATTTTTGAGTATACCCTCTCTGCGGTGGTTAAAGTGGCAAACTCCTTGTATTCTACCCCATAACACCGCCTGATCCACTCCCCTTTTACCTTGGGGTTTGCTTGTTTGGGGATCTTTGCCACATTAGCTCCAATCTCTGGCAACCCTAGAGCTTGTGAAATTGCTTCTACAGAGTAAGNACTGGCAACCCTAGAGCTTGTGAAATTGCTTCTATAGAGTAAGAGACATGAATGTCTTTAATTCTTACTTTGTACCCTAGTTTTTGATTTGTCCAGAAGAGGTAAGTCTCTCCTAGGTACCATTCATCATTGGATGTGATGATTGGCCACATAGGAGAATTTTGCAATTAGGTCTTGACTTCTTCTGGTGTATTCTCTAGAAATGGTCCGAAGTTTAACTCTTGCAGGACCATTCGTTGTAGCTCCCTCGGCTTAATAGCATTAAGACATGCCTGGGTCAAGGTGACCTCAAGCTGTGGTGCTATCATCAGAGTCTCATCCCTTCATGATTGTTCGTTGGGGATTTCCTCTTCAGGAATCTGATGAACAGATTTCATGTCAAGTCCTTCGCAGAGGGGGCCAGTTGCGTGTGAGCCATCTGTATGCTCTGGATGTTGCGCACCTCATCCTCTTCCCATTCTTAGTCACTTATCCCTTGGTTGGGATGGTCTTTCTCCCCTTGGATGCCTTGGTTTGGGTGCCATTTGCAGTTATAGCATAACCATGAATTAAAATGTACATAGGTTGATCAAAATGGCAATCATACACCTTCTTATTTTGACCAAGTTATAATAATGGCATGTGCATCCCATTAGATTTCTTAGAGTGTCATTGAGGGTTTTAGAAAAAACAATAAGTTATGAGTTGAAATTTATAGTGTTTTTTTTGTTTTTTCTTATTTGTTCCTTAAGAGGTGTTAAGTCTTTGATAATTATAATAATTATTATAATAATTATAGATCTCACCCCCCATGATGAAGAGCATACCTCTGGTTGCGAAAGAGTAGGACATGCAATAGAAAAAGTAGGTGCGTGGGAAGAAGAGGGAATGCAGAAAAAATAGAAAAACTCCCTTAGCTTGTGTTCATAAATGGAAAAAATTCAAAGGCACAATGGGGATATATATAGGTTTTTTGCATGTATCAATGGGGTTGCGTATACGGGGCCTAGTCGACGCAGTGGTGTTGAGAATGGTGACCAGCATTGACTAATGAAGAAAAAGCCCAAATCGTGGAATTGGAACACAAAGTTGGGGTGGTTTAAGAGTGGATAGACTAGGGAATTTGTTGATAGAAAGAGGAAGGTAGATGGTCTTGGAAAGAAGAGTCAAAGGTTGGCGAATGTCATGAGATAGAACTCTACGGATATGCAAGGGGAGAATGTCATGGTTAGAACTTTGCAACCAAAGGAATTAATGGTCAAGATATCAAGGGAATAGAAGACTAACCAATAATATTAAGGGGATAGAAGACTAACAAATGGAACCAAAGGATATGCAAGTGGGTCCTCCCCATAGTAGGCAGCAGCCTTAGTAGCCCTTGCATGTCATCAACACTAGAGTCCATGGGCCCCGTAGTCAACGAATGGTGATCGCGAGTTAATATTCACATCCATGAGAACCCACTGAAGCATTAGGAGTTCACAAAAATCACAATAGATAATCAAAACATAAAATCGGTAGTGAGGTGAGTCATGGAAAGAAATGGGTGAAGAGAGAGGAGTGGAAAATGGAATTCCTAATGTTGGTCACTTGAAATCCCACGTGAAGTTTTGTGGTTAAGTGACACAGTAGGATTTATCCTCAGTTTAGACCCAAAACCAACCACATACAGTGACATCACAACAACATTCGAAGACTTGTCCATCCCCTAGAGTACAAGAATGCACCCACAAAGAACCACCACTCCAACATGACTGAGAAAGAGGAAGGGAAAAAGGGGCTAAGTTAGAGAGGATGAAGCAAGTCCCATAACTAGTGCTTGTAGCCCATTAGAGGTGGTCTAAGGGGTGTGCTTTGAATTCCCATGTTTTTTTTTGTGTTTTTTAATGGAAACCACACCATGCAATGACTCATGCGTTTTTGCATGCATTTGGCCAAGGGGTATGCTTTGAATCCTCGTGTGTTTTTTTCTTTTTTTTCTCGATGAGGACCACACCATGCAAGGCCAAATTGCTAAGGAACTTCTGAGTATGAGAGGACTTGGAGTGGTAAGAAATTTGTGAGGACACTTTCGCAAATTAGGGAATAGAAAAGTATGACGAATTTTGCATTCCCATTGAAGTCACACCCTATTCAAACCATTGGGTCATCCTCAAGTTTGGAAACTACACAAGTCACAAATTAATTAAAGTGTTTTTAATTGAAAGGGATTTGCATGTTTCCAAAAGAAGGAAAACCATGGAGTGGATGAATGGTTGGATGACATGGACTCACTGCCTATTTTATGAGAGGAAAGTATACGTAACTTTCTAGAACAACAATGTGAGGGTGGGAGCTAGATATAATAGGTGGACCATATCACGCAACCCATTGCAATGAGAAACAACCACATCATCTGATGACAATAACATGGTTTATTAGTGAAACAATTGGAAATTAAGCACAAAAACATATGAAAATAAACAAACAAATAGAGAGGTAAATAAAGAAAGAAAAACTAAGTAAGAATGGCAAACATACGAACGATGTTGTAAAACAAAAAGTGTAAAACAAAAAAGTTTTAAAAATAGTGAGGAGCTTAGTAGAGTATGTTAGCATGGGTGATGGTCTTCCCCATGACTAAGCTGGAAGGAGGAGACTCGAAAAATGGAACGAGGTTATCCTTGTGAGGATATGGTAGTAACACTGATTTGGTGGAGTTTGCGGAAAGGTTTTAATTGTTGCCTATTGATTAATTGTGTTTTCCTAGGGTTCTCAGGTTTGTGTATAAGCAAGGCCCCAGATGGGAAGGTTTTGGACACAATATAAGGTCCTTTCCAGAGTGTTTAAAACTTAGTACGTTGCGATACATGTGTGGGGTTCCAGTAGAGTACCTTATCTCCACGTTGAAATGTTACCTTCCGAATCCTAAGATCATGACGTTTTTGATTATAGGCCTTGTGTATCTCATTTGATGATAGGGGTACTAGTTGATTCTCATCTAGCACATTCAAGTTGATGAGTTGTTCTTGTTGTGCTAGTGGCAAGTCAAGACCCAAGTCATTGGCCATAGATAGTGTTCAGAGTTCTACTTGGACTAGAAGTTTCAGTAGTTTCTCGTACACTAACTTGTAAGGAGAGTAACCTATAAGAAGTTTCCATGTAGAGCGATAGGCTCAGAGGACATTGTTAAGTTTTGTGATCTAGTCCCTCCTATATTTGCTAATGGTTCTAGTAAGGATTTTGGTAATCTCCCTATTGGTGGCTTTAGCTATAGTGTTGGATAACATCTTCATTAGGAACGTACTATCGAACCAAGCCATCTACACACACCTTATAAAGGTATTCATTGATTTCCATGAAGTGCTTGGCCTTGTGGAGAAACTGCTGCTTCTGCTAATGATTCCACTCATTTGGTAATTCTTGGGTGGTGAGATAGGTGAGGATGTGGCCGAACTAAGACGATTCTTTGGGCATCTATTTATCGATTGCTCCAGTGAAGAGGAGTTCATCTAGAAACTAGTTGAAGAGTGGCTCCTCCTCTTCTGCATTATCCCATCGCAACCAAGACAAGTGATCAGCAATCACATTCTCAGTTCCCTTCTTGTCTACCATAGTAAGGTCAAATTCTTGAAGGATCACAAGTCACCATATGATACGGAGGCTCACAGTTGGTTTGTTCATTAGGAACCAGATGGCACTGTGGTCAGTATGTACAAACACTTTGTACCCGAGCACATAGTGTTAGAATTTTTCTAAGATGAACACCACCACCATTAATTCCTTTTCGGTGGTGGTGTAGTTGAGCTGAGCACCCACAATGCTGCAGCTTGCACAGTGGATATAATATGGATGTCTCTGGTCATCCAACTATGTAAGAATGGCTCCCAATGCATAGTTAGATGCATCCACCATGATATGGAAAGGTCTGGACTAGTCGGGTGCTTGTAGAATTGGAGTTTCTATGAGTTTTTGTTTAAGTGTTTGGAATGCGGATTCACATTCCCTAGTCCAAACAAATGGAGCATCTTTCTTTGTGAGTTCCACCAAAAACTTGACAATCTTTGAGAAATTTTCGATGAAGCGTTGATAGTAACTAGTGTGGCCAAGAAATGATCAGACATCTTTTACAGTGCATGGTTAACTGGTGATTCCTTGGATAGTCTTGATTTTTTTAGGATCTACACTAATCCTTGCTTGTAAAATGCGGTGCCCCAGAACAATGCCCTCTTGGACCATTAAGTGGCTCTTTTGATAGTTGAGCCATAGATTAGTTTCTACACATATTTTCAGAACTTGCTCAATGTGGTCCAAGGCTTGTTCAAACGTTGCTCCATAGGTAGAAAAGTCATCTATGAAGACTTCTACCCCATTGCCAATTTGTTGCTGAAAGATGTTAAGGACAAGCCATTGGAAAGTTGTAGGCACATTGCACAGGCCAACATACATCATCTTATATGCGAAAGTCCCCCAGGGACTTGTAAATGTTGTCTTGGCCTGGTATTTAGGTGTGATTTGGATTTGGTTATAGCCACAATAACCATCCAAAAAGCTATAGTAACAATGCCCCGCAATGGTATCCAACACTTGGTCCACAAATGGGAGTGGGAAGTGATCCTTGAAGGTAGCCATGTTTAGTAGTCAAAAATCTATACAGACCCTCCATTTGCCACCCTTCTTTGGCACAATAATGAGTGGGCTAACCCATTCGCTATCTGCAATGGAATAGATGAACCCTTCTTTCAGCAATTGCTCAATTTCATCCTTAACTACTTACTTTAGTTTGGGGTTCAACTGCCTTTGTGGTTGTCGTCGTGGCTTTATGGAGGGGTTGATATAAATTTGATGTTAGCATACCCTGGGATCAACTCCTATTAATTCAAGGTATGACCATGCAAAAGCAGCCTCCCATTTGTTCACCATCTTTAGCAATTTCTTCTTTTGTTTAGGAGCAAGAGTGACATTGATAATCACTGGCTTACCATTCTGCAAGAATGCATATTCCAAATTGGCCGGTAAGGATTTTAGTTTCAGAGGCTCTTGTTTAAAACTTTCAGGGATCTGTAGTTTTTCCCAATCATCACTATCATCAATAGTGAAAAATTGTTGATGGACCTTTTCCAAATCATCTATGCTCTCTATGTAGGCACATACAAGCCCCTTAGATGGTTCCATGCATAAAGTGCTACTATCAGAGTCAGTGGTTAGTCACTGGGTGCCTTCTTGATTTGTGGTTGTTGCGTATAGGCATTGTTGAACTTGTGATTCTTTGGCACACCGAATGCATGCTTAAATAGATGTCTGCTTAGCGAGCCACAATTGCTGCACATAGTTGCACCCGGAGTCACTGTACGCGATGCATGGGGCACGCTTCTTCTTGATCTTTCCAAAGGGATTTTCTTTTGAAATTTCAAGGGAAGGATCTCAGAGTTCTAATCATGCATCCACCATGCTAAGCCAGGCTCTTCCCATTATGATTAGAAAATTCCCCTTGCAATTCTCAACACAAATGACTATGAGGTCTATAGGATAGGATCACACACAAATGATGGTCACAATATCTTCCACCAATCCTAAGGGAATAGTAATAGATTGGTCTGCCAGCTCAAGCTAAATGTTGCTTTTCTTCAATGGGTGCAAGTTCCAAGTCTTATACATGTCATGTGAAATCAATTTGACACTTGACCCCAAATCCAAAAGAGCTTTACATGGCTCATTTCCTACCACTTGAAGATAGATGAGGAGATTTCCCAGATCAGTCAGTTTCTAAGAAAGATGGTCTACCTTTATCTAGTCTATCACAATGTGTGTGAACATGATGGTTTGTACCTTAGGAGGTGTTTGGTTTGAAGGTTGCTCGAAGGTTTGGATGATGGAGGTGATTGGAAGTTTGGAGGCATTGGCCACAGGTGAATGTGAGGGTATGTTTGGGGTATTGGGTTGGAAAAAGGGATGTTTTCATGGTTTCACTTTTGGTCCACTTAGCTGAGAAGCTAGTTGTAAGTTGATAGCCCTCATAGTGTTACGTTGCTGTGGCTGTGATGGTATTTCTCCCTACATAGGTGGAGCAGGAGATAGCTAAGTGGGGGGTTGATGAGTAGAGATGCCAGGAGAAGGTGATGGAGGATAATAGAGATGTGGGTTCTCTTCCATAGGTGATGAAGACTGTGTTCGAAAGTATTCCAGGGGGTAGTAATAGTTTTGAAAAGTCGCATAACTAGAAGAGTCCCATGGGGGAGACTAGTTGCTGAACGTAGTACCCATAAGGATCTGGTTTCCAGTAAGGGTACTACTGCCTTGGAGGTGGCATCCTCCATGATTGTGAATGCTACCATTGCTGGAAATATTCATAAGGTTGCGGTGGTGCTCCANGTTGCCTTGGAGGTGGCATCCTCCATGATTGTGGATGCTACCATTGCTGGAAATATTCATAAGGTTGCGGTGGTGCTCCACTGGATAGTATCCTTGTTGCTGGTGGAACTACTTGGGATTTCCTTATGGGTAAGGTAATCTTTGGGGTGTTTTCCTCTTTGCCAAACGAGGATTCAATGCATACACCCTAGACTCTTGTAGGTGTTGTAACGAAGGAAAACGTCGGCAGCTGGAAAATACTGACCGAATCTCCGACGTACACAGTTTTAGCCACGAATCCACGCGAGGGCTATGCTAGAGAAAGCGAATCCGTGGCGCCCTGAACGGTCTTGTCGATCAGACAGGGACTTACGGGTCAGTAAAACAATGCAAAGTGCGTAAAAGAAAGCGATATGATTCAAGGGGCCGTAAAGCAAGGGGAAAACGATTGCAATGGTGATAATGCTAAACACGATGAAAGGAGGTTGACATAAGAGAAGCTCGTGGCTTCAAGATCTGCGCTTTGACTTACAAATGTATATTTCGTATGAGAAATTAGACTGGGGAAACCCCGATTACAGGATGTGAAATAAGCACAAAACAACGAGCAAACGGTCTAAATAGAAGTCCGATCTACCTCGTGGGCTAAAGTTGAGATGCAAGGCAGGCCAAGCTTTGACGTCTACTAATCAACTGTTTTTGATTGATAGAGTCTTTTCAGTAGAAAGATTACTCCTGTCACCGGTGCTCAAAGCGAACTATACTCTGCTTCGGCTACAAGGTGATGATGTCCACGATTGCCAAAGCGCTGTTCTCTGTATCTCTGCTCCAAAGTGCTAAGTGCTCTGGTGCTCAGAAATATGCTTTTGCTTCTTTGATTTTCCAACCCCTGTAACTTTGTCAACTGAGATATTTATAGGCCGCGACGCTTCATGGAAAAGGTGCAACCCTGATGACGTGGATCCCGGATGTTGTGGGTCCTGTCAGCATGACCATTTTAAGTCAAACTGTGACTACGCACGACACGCTCGTTTGCGTGTTGTGCGTGTGAAAAGCAGGCACATGCTGAGCACGCTTTAATTGCTTTCAGGTTGTATTACGCTCATTCGCGTTGTGTTGCGTGTATGAGCATAATCTGGTGTAAAAACAATAAGCTCAACATTGTTTTACGCTTACTACGCAACTGCGCATAACAAAGCGTAAATAATGTACGACTTACGCTCCCTACGCAGCTGCGCGTGGTGAAGCGTAAGCAATGTATAAGTTACGCGCACTACGCAGCTGCGCGGAATGAAGCGTAAATAATGTGCAACTTGATAACATATGCAATGGTACGCACCGCCGCGTAACGAGCGTAAAGACAAGTTAATCATGCACCATGAGGAAAAGCATCAAACTGTTGCGCTTCTCTAGACTCTGCCTTTGACTATTTTGGAGCTTATTACGCTCATTACGCTGCCGTGCGTAATAGAGCGTAAACTTGTCCTGGAACAAAGCTGTTGCGCGCTCTCGCTTGAATTGCGAATCTTTGCCTGAGGCCGACTCGTAATTTTCACGGTGTTTCAATGGCCCCTCTTTGTTGACGGTTGGAGGGCTTACCCGAAAGACGTCGACAAAGAATGCGAAACACCGAATTGGCAAAAGCAAGAGCAGTGCTCATCCATGGCTACTCAAGTGTTGCCCTGTCAATATGGGAGAGCAAGACTGGCAGGTATGGGAGATAGAGGGATATAGCTGGAAAAAGGTTCGGGGAAGATGCAGAATGCGTTATAGATGGTAGGGGTATGAGATACGTGGTCAACAGGAATGCTTTCAGACGAGCGTAGCACGTCAGCTTGAGGTTTCTCTGTTACCGGTTATAGCAGGAATGCATGCAAAAGGAGCGTTGCGCATCACTTTCTACGATGTCTCTACTAGCGTGAATGCGAAAAAATGAATACTTGCGTATGTAAGTTTTGCGTATGGGAACTGGGTGGTGGGGATGGAGGAAAACAAGAGTTAAGGGTAAGATTGTGCGAGGTGTAGACGTGCAGAGCTAAGTGGTCGGGCAAACCTGAGCAGCCATTTCAACACGCTGTTGTACTTCACCACTCAGATGGAACGCACCTTTGGATGACATCCTCCAAGGCAAGTAACCTACAACCACAAAAGAAAACAGAGGATATCATTGCTCATGAACCGAAGGCGAGATTCTTGAAACCAACGCTGTCTGATGTTAGATAAATGAGTTGTAAAGAAGGAGCCGGGACACGCGGGCGGAGCTGCCAATCTTGATGATTTGGTGCTGCATATCTTCGCCAAAAAGGCATCAGACACAGTGCAGCTAACTGGCTGCACCAGGAACCGGCCAGATGAATTTAAGAAGCCGGTGTCCGATAGCGATGATTGGCGGAGATTCCCGGGGCCGTGACCGTCGAGGATTTCATCGGAGCTCCGATTGGCGAGGCTAAACTCTCAGAGGTGGTACCACTGCGGCGGGTGCGGTGGCGGCATCTCCGAGGGATCAGTAAGATGCCTCTTAGCTTATCCGAGGAATCAGTAGGATGCCAGTGGGGTGGCGACACTGGGATTGTTTCAATATCCCACCTCGTCTGCTGTGCAGCTGTACAAGAATGATCACGCTCAGTTGAACATGGAAGGGATTTGTACACCCCAGTTTTAAGTCCTGGTAGATTGCCGTTACTAGTTTTAAGTCTCAGCAGACCATGGTCCCAGTTTAAAGTCCGGGCAGACCGAGAAGCGCTAGTTTTACGTCGTAGCGG
>MNCI01029393.1:3615-28030 GCA_015680685.1 Gnetum montanum
TGACACTTACAAGCAAGCCTGGGAAGACAACGAACGATTAACCCCAAGTGTTTCTTGTGGTGTTAAGGCATTTAGTCTGCGGAGTTCGACCGGATCGCGTGTGCACGCTCATATTCGTATGGTTGAGTGTAGGGGTACCTCGCCACTCATCAACAATGATTAACCAACCTATCTTTATTCCACAAGGGTGCATAAGCACTTAGTCCTTGGAATTTGATCGGATCATGCCTGAAACGCTCGTATTCGTATGGTTGAGCATAGGGGTACCTTGCCACTCATCAATGGTCTAGAGTTTCTATGCATAATTACACCCTATATCACTATACGTGATGCATGGAACTCTCTTCTTCTCAATCTTTCCAAATGCATTTTCTTTAGATACTTCCAGGGAAAGATCTTTGACGCTCATTTTGGCATCACTGGTGTTTAGCCACGCCCTTCCCATGATGATTGGAAAATCCCCTTTACTATTCTCCACTTTGATTACTAGAAAATTAGCAAGATAAGACAACCCACAAATAGTGGTCACAATGTCTTCTACTAGTTCTAATGAAAAAGTGGTGGATTGGTTTGCCAATTCTAATCTTATGTTGCTCTTCTTGAGAGAAGACAGGTTCCAAGCAATGTACATCTCATGGGAAATCAAATTGATTTAAAAATATGAATTAAGAAGAGCCTTGCATGGTTCATTCCTAGTAATCTACAAATAAATTAGAGAACTTTTAGGATCATCCAATTTCCTAGGAAGGTTTCTAGCATAGATCTAATTAGATACAGTATGAGTGAGCATTACGATATGGATCCTAGGCACATTTTGGTTTAAAGGGGACTCAAAGGTGTGTGATACAGAGGAAGATGCAGGAGTAGGTTGTTAACTATGGGTGTAATCAAGGGTTTAGGTGGACTACAGGATCAAAAGAAAGATCATTTCTTTGATCAAGTGTTTGACCCATTTGATTGATTAACCAGTTGTAAGTTAACAACCCTCGTAGTGTTGCGTTGTTGCAATTGAGTTGGTAGTTCACCCTGCATAGGTGGAGTAGGTGGTAGTTGTGTGGGTGAAGGAGGAGCATGGGTAGGGATAGGAGGAGGATAAGGGTAAGACGTGACATTCCTTATTTCATGTAGAGAATGATCTTGAAAATAATCTAAAGGATGGTAGTGAGGCTGAAAAGTAGAGACATAACTAGAGGAGTCACGTAAAGACAATGGTTGTTGAACATAGTAACCATATGGATCAAGTTGCCAGTAAGGGTATTGCTACCTTGGTGGTGCTAGCAACCATGATTATGGTTGTTGCCACTATTGATACTACTCATATGGTTGCGGTGGAGCTCCACTTAGATAATATTGCTATTGCTAGTGGAACTACTTAAAATTACCTTGAGGATAAGGTAATCTTATGGATGGTTGCCTCTATGTAAGTCATGGATTTAAGGCATACACCCTAGACTCATGTAAGTGTGACACAATAGGGTAACATCTCTTAGGATGTTCATACTGACAGACTTCACACCCATGATCATCATTTGAGTCACTATCTGCAACTTCTTCTATTGTAGCAATCTTGCCCTTACCTTTACAATAGGCACGTTTAGCTTCTTTGTGCCTCCTATGCTCACAATCACCACCTTGTTTATTGGATTCTTTAGTAATTTTTAGGACAGCTTGAAATCTGCTATCCATGGAGTTCCATAACTAACCAACCTTGGCCATAAGTTCAAACTGAAATTTTTGGAGTCATAAGTTTTTCTTATTCATCCCCTCATCAAGTACAAATTCGTCCTCACTGTTACAGAATCAAACCTCTCTCTTGCGAATGGAAGGATCACAGTTGTACTCTTCTGCACTTTCTATTTTTCTTAATTCATCCTCCTCTTTAGCTACTTACTTGATTAATCATTGTATCTAACGGGCACTTACTTATGACAGTTTTCCTTAGGCATAGACACCAAGGGTTCTCCTTATTTCTGATCAAAGCCCATCTACTATGTGGCAAAGTTGATCTAGTTGAGAATAACCATGGCTAGGACATTTGTGCATTAAGGAATAATATTAGTTGATGGCAGCATCCAAGGGTTCCTCTGTTCCTTGTTTTCATCCTTGAATTTACCTTCTTAAGTTGGACACTTTAGAGTATGTTTGATATTTATCATTGAATAATTATAGCATGGTGCTCCATCATTTGATAGATTCTGGCACTAAGGACTAGCACTAGTTCTCTACTTCTTTGATGAGTGTCATGGGAAACAACTTAAGTTTTTGCAATTGATTCTCTATGTTTTATAAAGCACATGCATCTTGAAAATCTTGGAGATGGTTCTGTGGATCAGAGTCATATCCTCCTTCAAATCAAGGAATATTGCTCATGCCTAACCTTTTGATCTAACTATCCTTCACATGCCTTGTTGGAATTCTTATAGCCTCTGCGATATTAAGCATACTTCAGGTAGTAAGTAAAGGCTCATTAAGGCCTTGATCATGGTGCCTACAATGTCCTTGACTACCCTTTCATTCATGGTGATGTGCCTCTCTTAAACATTTTTGTCCTTGATATTTCCTTTCTCAATGGTCATTTTGGTCATTTCAGTCATTTTGGCCCCATCAGTTATTTTGGTCACCTTTATCATGGTCTCACCTTCTGCGGTCATGATCAAAGCTAGAAGAAGATGATGATGATGATGAAGGGAAAGAGTAAGGAGAACTAACATCATCATGATGCCTACTTCCACTTGTACGATGATCGTGACCATGATCACGATCTTGGTTTTTGTCTATGTCCTTGCCTTGACTTGCCCCTCTAGATCCTTCTTTGTCATTGGATCCCTTGTTACTAGAACTAGGATTGTGAATCATGGACTACAAGTTTTGATTTTAACCTCCTTAATTGAAGTTAAAGAGAGGAGTATCATTGAATGGAAGACTCCTAGAGAAAGATTCTCCACTAGCATTTTGGCATAACAGGATCTTTTCTCCTTTGAAGATTCATAGCACTGTTCTAGTTTTCGATCTTGTAAACATTATGCTTTAGTAAGATGATAATCCCTAGCATCAGTATCTTGCACAACATACTCAACATGATGTTCTAGAAGACCATATCGTATAAAAATTTTGTGGAGCATTGTAAGAACAAATTGATTAGGTAACAACAAAATGTTGTCCTCATGTTGCACCACTATAGCTATTCATCCTGGTGTAGGATGAAGGTGAAGTTTGGTACATACTCATCAAGATGAGCATATACAATTTGATATTATTGAGGCATTGGTTGATAAACTTTATTAGACTTGGGTGGAGAATCACTCTTGTGAGAAGAAGACATTTTTTATTAGATTAGACAAAATGTAATGTGCTTCTAAATATTTTTGTAGTAATCTTAAGATGTGATGTGACTTGAAGGTTCATTCCAACAATTTAAATACTTTTCACTAGGTCCTAGATAGTGCACAAAACAACCAAAAGATCCCTAGCAATGATGCCAATGATGAGCGGTGTGGTACCCCTATGCCCAACCATATGAATTGCTAAGGTGTTATTTGATTGAATTTTATGGACCTATAGTTATCAAGCACACTATCTCTTCTGGGAAGTGAAATGGGCATTGAGAACTTTTGTTGTCTTCCCAAATGCACTTGTGAGACTCAAAGGTATGGTTTAAGTGTAATTGAGGTACATGATTGTTATCGTTTTATGTTTTATAGATGTGATCACCAACAACAAGAATGAAAAGTGAAGTAATTTAAAATCTAATTTTTCTACTACCTATCTAGCCTAACACAAGTAATCATCCCATTTCCTAAATACATCCTAAACACACATAGTGTTGTTGGGCTACCAAATGTTAAGTGTTATTGGGTTAACAAGGACTATATGTATGCTCAAAGTGGTTGTGATTACATTCATTAACTGCTAGAAATAAATTGCTTAATTGAAATGCAGTAAAGTAAAGTGTATTAAAATAAACATTAATCTAGTCTAAGTGTTGCAAGGATTGTCAAAAGAGTTCATTTTAATCTCATCACATTGTTTGCTTAGGTACATCAATGCTCGAACAAAGAACTATACATACTTAGACTCCTTCTATGAGCACTCAAAAAATATTCCAACTCTGAGGAAAATAAACTGCAGGAGCTTCGCTACTCTAACTAAAAACTAACATGAAAAACTATGAAAAAACTATAGCCCAAGTGCTATATTTATAGGCCAAGGTATATACCCTGACGTTGGAAACTTGACATTGGATACTTGACGTTGTAGCCAGACCCTAACATCATGTACCCAATGTCGTAGCCCTGACGTCATGCACTTGACATCATGGCAACAAAAAATAGTTATTGATCACCAGTGGTGGTTACATGAAGCCTAAGGTGTGTACAGAAGATCAAGGATAGATGTTCATTTCTTAGGCTAGGTTAGATTCATTTTCTTATCTCACATAGATTTAGAAATCGTGTCTATTTTCATCATGTTCACCAGGAGTAATAATGGTTGAACAACATCAACTATCATATACCTCATCATGATCTAAACCATATCCGTAGATTTCACTAACTCCATGTGGGAAGACAATGGTCTCAAACTTTAATTCAATTACTAGAATATCAACATTATCTATCTATGGATTACAATTGGGCTATGCATGAACACTCATAACTTGTATGGTTGGATGCTGGATTACTCCACTACTCATCATTGGCATTGTTGCCAGGAATAGTCAATGTGTGCTCAGTACTTGATTTCACAAAGTTCATTGTATCAAGAATTCAAAGTAAAAACTTATAATCCTTAAATAAAATTTAAACACACACACACTTAACAAGCTTCACAGTTTCAACATGGCTTCACTTAAAGACTAATTACCACTTGCCAAAGAACTACCAGGAGGCAATGACAGAACCAATGAAGAAGAAGACTAGGAAATTCCCATACAATCCAGAATTACATATGTTGACATTGATCCATACCATCTAGAATTTACTTTCATCTTTCATCAAGACAAGAAAATGAGGTGGAGAGACATATAGGGCAATATAGTTTTGCCTCTAGAGTGAGCAACACTTAGCATGCTTCAAATTTCCTTAAGGGAAATGAATCTGAATTAGGTACAAGAAAGATACCATGTGACTAAGCACATGACAAGGCCCTATCAACCCACAAAAGAGCAAATGAAGAGAGATGTTTCCATGGAAGTCAAGCATGTATATAATAAAGGAAAGTAGGCTAACACTTCAGTTGTTCTTGAAGAACTTCATGGTGATGCATTTACTGTAGAAAAATTCCATCAAAATCATGAGGACCCTTCTCAAACACTTATCATCTAACTTGAAGAACCTATCAAAGTCCAATTACATTCTACCATAGTAGAGACACCTAAAAGGAAGGTAACATACTCCAAGTATAGGTAGAACTCAAGGAAAAGAGTTTTTGCTAAATTCCACAAGGAGAAATACCAAAGTCATCAAGGGAATACAAGTTGACATCATTCTCCTACTACCTCATCTTCATCCTCATGATCATCGGTGGGCTCTGAAAGGAGGAGAGAGAGGTACTAAGACTATGACTAACCACTACTTAAGACACTCTAATGAAGAAGATGAGAACCATGAACCAAGAAAGTATAGGGATAGAAGAGAGAATCAAGAGAGGTATGAGCACCATAGGGGGTACTACTACAATAGAGCTCAAGAACCCAATCATGATGATGAATCCCTGATGGTAACCTTTAGTATGATCAATATCTAGCAAGTTGTATATATGCCAACTAGGCATGTTAGGGATAGCTGCATCAAGTGGCTAGACATGAATAACATGTCCAAATTTGAGGGTGGTTACAATGTTGATCCTCAACACTACTCTCAAGAATTCCATGATGCTTGCACCCTAAAAAATATTGAAAGCTATTGGTAGAAACTGAAGTTTTTCCCATGAACACTTGTGAAAGTTGAGAGTTGGTACATATCACATGAACCAAAATCAATCATAAGATGAAGTACCATGATGGAGCTCATTAGTGATAAATATCAAACTTATTCCTACATGTCCAATCTACAAAAATAGATCCAAGCATGGAAACAAGGGATCCATGAATCCCTTGATGCGGCAATGTGCCAATATTATTCACTGTTGCATAGATGCCCATGCCATGGATTTTCTCAATGGAAGCAACAGAGGCACATTGTTAAAGGGCTTTGGAACAAGACTTGAGAAACCCTTGGGGTTTATGCCTATGGTCAATTATCTCAAATGTTTGACCATTGGATATTAAAATTAATTGATCAAGTGGCCAAGGAAGAGGACAAAATAAGAAAAAGAGAATCAATAGAGGAATACAACAAAGATTCATCCATCCAAAAAAGGAATGCAAGATTTTGTAATCCACAAGAAGAAGAAACCTTAGACCAGGTGATTTAGAAGAAGACTCTACCAATTCAAAAATCTGTCACTGACATATTAGCTACAGTAGAGAAGATGTGGGATTCAATTGATGAGAAGTTTACAATAGCTTTAAAGATAGTGGAGGAACAAACTAAGCAAGCCTTTGAGAAAGGAAAAGGCTAAAAGAAAAGAAAAGAGACTTTGGATGCAAGGGAAAAGTGGCCTTAATGGTTGAATGTTCAAATACAAGTTCTAAGGATGAGGAAGGATGTGTCGTGTGCTAATACAAACATCCCAAAGGATGTTATCCCATAATGGCATGCTTACAAGAAACAAGGGTATATGCATGTAACCCCAATTTTATTAAGAGACAAGTGCCCAAACGATTACCTTACCCTCAAGGTAACTACAAGTAGGCCTTCCAATCCACGCACTATCCCAATGGAGCCTACCCATAGCCATAGGAGCAATATCATTAGCAGTAGCAACAACTTCAATCATGGGCAATGCAACCACCATGCCAATAGTACCCATATGGGCAACAAGACCCATATGGATACTATGTGCAATGTCTAATCTCTCCAAGAAATGCAACTGTTCAAACTCCATAATATTATCCAACTGAATATCATAGACTGACACCACCAAGGACAAACTCAAATTCATTCATGCATCATCAAGTGAGTGGTTCCTCAAATCAACATCCTAATCCTTTACTAGTAGTGCCACCTCCTGTAATGTAGGGGGAATTGCCATCTCAACTATAACAAAAAAGTGCAACTAGGGTAGTGAAGATACAAATAACGGATCATACCAATAACACTAAGGGAAAATCAAAGAAATTTCCTTTCTTTAGGACAAGTCCAGAAAAGGCTAGTAGAGTTAGAACTTCATTAACAAAAATCTCTCCTAGAATAGATTCTCCAACGAACATTATGCTTTTGCAAACAAAAAATTAAAAATTAAAAATTATCATGCTCATAGATATGGTATCAAATTGGATCAAGGCATGAACACTTCCTAGAAAAAGTATGGATCTAGAAGTTTCTTTGATTTATCTATGAGTAGCTGGAAATCTACCATACAAGGCTCTACTAGATTTGGGTTTCGAAGTTAACTTGATCTCTCCAGAAACATACAAAGCATGGAACCCATCAACCTTAAATAAGTGCAAGATTCAGTTAGAGGCTGTAGACTAATTTCTCACCCTTCCTTTGGGATAGATAGAAGATGTAGTGACCACTGTTAATGATTGGTCATATTCAACAAACTTTTTAGTTATTGATATGAAAAATAATGATAAGGAATTTCCAATCAGAATGGGGAGGGCCTAGCTTAGCATAGTGGATGCTAAGTTAACATGAGAGACTGTCTATTGTCATTACACTAGACCACAAAAAATGTGAAAAACAAGTGTGGGTACAAGAGAGGGCATGGACCACTAAACCAAATGACATTCAATGGCAAACAACTAAGAACATTCAATTGTCCAAAACATGCATGGAATAATTTGAACCACTTATTAACTCCTCTTCTAACCCCAACTAAGAACTTACAAACAAAAATATCAAACCATAATCATACATTAATATAAAAAGAAAATAAGGACTTAGATGATCAAAATTCAATTATCATTAAGATTACATGGGATGATAATTGAAAAACTAAGTCACTAAGGATGGTAAGTGAGAAACCTCAAGTGCATGTGTTAGCGACTAATTGGGACTAGATTGCCAACATCGCGCCTTTGGTCTCACGACCTTCTGGGATCACAGGATGTGAAGGTATTCTTCAAACAAGGTTTAGGTGCTTGCTGGTCTTCTAGCAACACTAATGCCCAAATAAATCCAAATTAACTCTGTGGTTATAAAACGAACTAAATTTGAGTACGTGTTTGCTGCTGTGAATGTTGAAATGGTTGGGTTGTGTATGACACTGTAATTGGCTATCATAAAAGAAATTCAACTAACTTTGTCAAATATTATAAGTTATTGAAGTTTCCTATTTTGTCAAATCACTTAGTCTATATAGTCCCTATAGTACATTACTTGTAACAAATAAAACTTCACAAAAACATTTAAGCACAATTCTACCAATCTACTCCTAATTTCCCTAGAGAGAAAATTCCAGAAGAAAACTAGAAATAGAGCGAGATTCAATGGGAAAAGAAAGACAATTTGTGTGGGATCTCAAACATTTAAGCAAGATAAATTGACATAAGGAAACACTTCGCAATAAAGTTATTCTAATTCAATCTATTACAAATCGTCTAAACCCTTTGAGCTCAGCAAACAATTTTATAAAAGACACTTTTATTTAACTATGAAAATGCTATGTAAATGATAAAGTACAAGCTTCTTTTAGCTAGTTAATATTGGTCAAGAGTTGCAAATAATAGAACTTCCAAAAGAATTTGACAATTTCAAGATTGCAATATTAAGGTAATAAACTTTAAAAATAAAGAAGCTATTTTAGGCATCTCAAAGTATCAAAAATTTTCTAGATTCCCTAAACTCAAATAGGCAATTTCTATATGACATTACCATTAAATTACTAAGATAAGCTTTTATTTGGCAAACCTTAATAGAAGTCTAATATTGCACAAAAATAGAGTTATAAAGGCAACTTAGAAAAATGCCAAAATTAAAAGCCAAGCACAATACTATCTAAACCATTAGTTAAGCAACTAAAACAAAATGGGAAGATAAGAAATCACATGATTAAAACAAAGGTATTGAATTGATGTCTTTAGTAAGCCATCCTTACAACTTCAATATTTTTTCATGATTTCCCCCTTCTACCCTTAAGCTCTATTTATAGTTGCTTCTAGGGAGTTGTAGACATCATGAAAAATTAAAGTGGGTTACAAACATTATGGGGGTTAGTTATAACCACCATAGAGTTAAATGCTATAGTTGACAAGTGTTTGGTAGTTACAACCACTATGGGGATTAAGAAGCTATAGTTGACAAGTGTCTTGTTTGGTGGTTACAACAGCATGGGAAATTAAAATTTGGTTGCAACCATTAAGAGAAGTTACAACCACTACTAGGGAAGTTACAACTACCATAGAAATACAAGCTATAGTTGCCAAGTTTCCTCTTAGATAACTATCACATAATTTCTTCTCATCTTTTCTTTATCACTAACATTTTAAGCTTTGTTCAAACGTCAATGTTAGGTACATATTAATAATATATAAACGAATCATGTTAAGAGGTACGGATTGCCAAACCATGCTTCTTAATACTTTACTTTTAAACGGTAAACTCACCATAGAAATGTAAAACTTACAGGAAAAAGCTGTATCCCGTAAATTGCAGCCATTACTTCCACCAAACCTTTAAGTAGAAATATAGTCAAAGATATCTAATATCTTCTCGTCGTTGGACTCCTAGATCGATGACCACCGCGCAGTGACTGTCTGTCATGAAGAAGCCTTTGCTTATGCGGCTGTTATGCACCAATAGCTCCCTGATTTTCATGTGCTCGAAGCAGACATCGAAATGAAGAATCTGAGGATGGAATCCAAGCATGTCCGAACGAGCAATAGCCACGATGCCCATGGCCGCTGCTGCCATTCCAAGGGAGTACAGTGCCACCATTACCTGCAACGGACTCAACAGAGCACCACTATTATTGCAAACCGCTGCATCGTTCTCCTCTCCCTGCCGTTTCCATTGTTGTCGTTGCTGTGGTCGTTGATTTGTCTGAGTCGCCTGCGAGTTTGTGGTTTAAGAGGCGTCCATGGAGATCTGGGTATCACGGAGCCTTGGAAGCTGTTAAGAAGCCGACGTTTCTTTAGGCGTGGGTTATTTTGTCGGGGGATTTTTACCATCTGTGTAACCAGTCCTCGTCTTAGGCTCTGAATCATATCTGTCCGCTCAGGTTTTTGGTGGAGAATACCATGGAGTGGGTGGCTGTGATTGTGGCTCCGTAATTAGTATCGACGCCGTCAGGTTGAGCTTGGGAGTCTTTGCGATCAGCAGAGACAAAATAATGTAGGCAAATTTTTGTTGGCTGATAGTAGGTGGCTAGAAACTGGAATTCTGTGTTGCAGAGCAATGAATATGGTGATGATACGCTACCTGATTTCTGCTTGGACGATTTTATTCTCTGCAATAGCAGAGGCAAGACTATGGCTGTTGGTATGACCAAAGTTTCCGAGATTTTGGTCAGCCAGTTTCAGCAGCGGCACCAGCAACCCTAGCAACAATTTCTTGCCATAGGGCTACTTCAAAAACCACGTTATAAAGGTTTTGGCCACTGAAGGAAATTCTGCCGGCACCTTGACCAATAGTTTTTGTACGTAGTTGTACGTCCTAGCTCCAGCACGTCATATTGCTCTCTAAACTCCCACAATTCATAATCTACATATGCACTCAATTTCTTGCATCAATTTGCAATTCATATGGGTTCCTTTTTGTGCATTTCCATTGGAAACCGAGGTGAGGAACAACCGCCAACTTGAGTGAGCCATGCTTGTTTCATCTCAAGCCTCAATATCATTATGTATTATTTGATTTTGTGTTAGCAGAGCATAAGAAAATCATGGCAGAAAGGGTGTTCATGACTGGAACTGTAGGGTAGCCTTGCTAATGCAATAACCCTTTAACTCTTAAATTTTGGAATAAATTTTTAACTGAATTCTTTCTAACAAGTTTCTACTCCATGAAATGGTAGAAATGTGCCAGTAGTATGATCTAGTGGAACTAGGGTCTATTTTCCAAATACTTGCCCATGAGTTCAATGGTGGGGAAAACGCCTTACCATGATCTAGGAATTAAAAAGTGCTTTTCAATTTTTTGTCTTACAATTCTTTTTGGTGTATCATTTCTTGTTATACTTTTTCATATTTCTTACAAATTTTCACATTCTTTCCTATCTTCTCATTCTTTTATAGTTTTCAATTTCTTAATAATTTCTTAATTTTTTAACATTTTTCCATTCTTTATTGATTTTTCATTCTTTTCATCTTTTCATGTTTACTATCTTTTACAATTTTTCATACCTTGTTTCAAATTTGTGTTAAATCATTAATAAACCACCAAGAATAAGGCAAGAGATGTAGTCTCAAATAAGGTGAAGATTTTTGTATGCTATTGAATCGTAAGGAGCTGATTGTTTGTACAATGAGATCACAATATCCATTCATCCATTCATCCATTCCAATAATAAGAGGTTCTTACCATGGCCATAATGATATTCTTTTCTTAATAAAACTTAGAATAAACTTCTGATTATTATGCCTAAATAGAAAAGTAAACAAAGTGGGAATGTGAAGGGTGTGACATCAAAAAGATTTGTAGAATCTTTTGGATCACTACTATTTGTTCTATCATGTTGCTAAGGTTGTAATTGTATCCTTGCAGATCTAATGAAAAATGGAAGTAAAAGTACAGTAAGTGTTGCCTTACCATGTTACTAGCAAGACAAGTTACCCATGCTTGAAGGTAGTCCTCTAGTAAGGTTGACACAACTAAAAATAAAATACATGCATAGAATAAATTTCTAGGGCTCCCACTAGAAAGACATATACCCATGCCTGAAGGTAGGCAGCTTCTCAAAAATGTGCAATGAATAAACTCCTCCCTTGGACAAAATGCCAAGTGATGATACTCCTTGCAACTATGATAGTCTTATGGTTGTGAATATGAGAGGTGAAGTTATGCGATGTCATTGGATAGTGGCTTGGACTCGGTTTGGAGCTTGGAAAGAAAGGCTAATGATTACTTTAACCACCAATAAAACACAAGAATTCATTATGCCCATGGTAAGACATCTCACATCCTGATTTCACCAATCCCTTCTAAAGTTCATTTCACCTCACTATACAATTTGATCATAACTTATGGTTTTGTATAATATAGCGTAAATTTCCCAACCTAGTACTACTAACATGTGTGTTTTGTTAGACAAGTATGCATTACATTCAACTCCTTGAGTGTCTATGGACACTTTGAGGCATGGCTATACAAGGGCACTAAGGGTTGGAGGCTACTTTGGGGAGGACCTACTTGTATAACTATTGTATTCTATACCTAGCAAGTAATACCACATCATCTTGAGCCTTCCAAGCATAATAAATATCAATAAATACTTCCCTTAACATCCAATAACTTCATCTATACACCACAAATTCATTTCCTTCTCATCCGTCTTATACATACTTAATACACTTTTGTAGCCCAAGATTCCTTTATCATCAACTTTTGACGATTGTTTTTTGCAATTGGAGCATCCTATCCACTCCAAAACCCTCTAGACATGCTTCATATCTTCTATACATTTGATTTAACTCATTTTTTCTCCAAAAATTCCAAGAAAAACTTGAAATTTTCAAAGGTGATATTGTAGCTACAATATCGGATGCCCTACGATATCATATGTGCAATATATGATCTACAATATCACACATGTAATTTAGTATATATAGCATGGGGTAGTTAGAACAAATTTTCATTCCTCATTTTCTAAAGAAGAGAGTTTTTGTCATTTTTTCTTTCAAACTTACAACTTTTACACCCTAACTTCCAACACTCATAACTTGGCCCTTGTAGCTTCGATTTCAGAAATTCTTAAATCTTGTTAATCACGAAGCTCTCAACTTAGTTGTGGGGGGTGGGGGGATTGCTTAGTGTGATATCACCGAAATTTGAGCCAAAAAATTCTAACACCTGGAAGATATCTTAAAGGGTATGTATAAGGGAATAATAAGAATTCTAAAATTTGTTAATCAAATCAAGGCAAAAAATACTTAAATAATTTGTTTAATGTACCGTACCAATTCTTTTAGACCATAAACAAGAGCAAAATTGATAGCTATGAAGGATTATATCAGAAATAACACCTAAGGGATTTCTTTTTGAAATTTTTCTAACTTTGTAATCATGATAAGCTAAGAACTTGATCTAGATAAGGGTACAAGTAAGGAAAAGAGCTATTAAGAATTGTTATAAGCATTTTAATAATTTCCAAATCCTTGATGATTACAGATGGCTCTAAAAAGAGGAGCAATAAGAGGAGCCTCATAGCTAGCAAGCAAAAGACTAAGAGGCCATGGAAGAGGTCGAACGAGGGAAAAAATCTTGTAAGTAGAGCATAAGAAGTAGGAGGCACAATCTTTTAGCATTCATCAATAAACCACTACCACAAAGCAATTTTCCCAAGTAGAGGTAGAAGTTCCACAAGTGCTAAAATAAGGACAACTCATGATTTCACCTAAATGCCTTTAATCCATTTAGGAGAAATCCATCATGTCCATAGTGATTGTGGAACTTAACTTTGGCCCATTCATGGAGTTTGCCCCAAATACTATCAAGACCCAACTCTAGTCATCTTCCTTGTGGCCCACCTTGACAACAAGTGGAGATTGGTACTTAGGAGAGACACTTCAATTTTGGAAGAATAGACAAGCAGATGCGATAGTGAAGATTGAGGGAATCTTAGTGTCTTATTTAGTTAAGGTGATTGCTGAAGCACTTATTGTTCCCAATGAAGGGACAAGTGTGGCACAGCTCTCTACTAGATTTGATACAAATGCAAGAAAGTCATGGTTGTAGCAAGCATATGGCAAAGAGGATAAAGATTATAGTGAGCTAACTACAGAAGAGAAAATTTATTTCAAAATGGACACTTATCACCTATGTCCCACAAAGAGATTAAATAGGATATGAACTTATGTGGCTAGAGGAAGCATCATTCTAATGGGAAAATTCAATGCAAACATCACCCATCCTTATTTCCTCAAGATCCAATGGTGGTTTGAGGAGAAAAAGGTAGGGAAGTTGACACTTCCATTCCCTTGCCTTATTAGGAAGCTGTGGAAGCAAGATAACATCCTAGGGTACACCAATGACGTCCTTAGGAAGGCTCAAAATGCTTCCTATGCAAAAATGCTTAAGTTGGTGCCTCCAAAGAAGGATCAAGTGGAAAGACCAATAGGCACCAAGGAAACTATAGGCACTACACTTATTGATTAGCAACAATAGGCTAGGCCTAGTAGTCAACAACAAATTGAGTAGTAGTAATAGCAAGAACAGTAGCAACAAGTTTTACTACAAGATTATAGGCCTTCAATGAGTCATTTGCAGCAAATTATAGAGACTATCAATTAGGGAACACATGAAGAAGCCAACTTATATAAAGTAATTGATGATGTAGTTAGGCTGACAATTTCAATAGATCCTACTAGTGACCAAATTCCATTACAATTAGGAGGAGGGGGAAAATGGTCACAACAGATTTTTGGGAACGTTGCATCATTCCAAGTGGTGCTTGAAACTAGAGAAGGAGCCACAGTTATGGTTATGCAACACTAGGATGTAGTGAGAGTTGCAAAAGTGATCACTAATCACATAGAAGAATCCTTTAATGTTCCTGTTGTGTCGCCAGCAGATCTTTCTAGAGCCAGAGATGATCAAATGTTAGTTGGTACCTCAATGACTCCTATTGATCATAAGGATGTACTTGATAGATTGCTACAGATGGGTTAAGTCATGCAAAATCTTTTCAACATCCCAAGTGATTTCATTGTAGTACAATTAGAATTAATAGTGACGAAGGGGAAGTTCTTCATGGCAAAAACTAGGGTGGAGCATGTTAAAAATGAAGTTTGTAGATTACAGGAAGACCTCACGATCCTAAGGGTAGAAAGGAGAGATCCCACTTAGTTTATTGTGCCTAACTAGCTAGATCAGTTTAAAACTAAACACATTAATCACCTCATTGACCACAACAAGAAGATGGAAAAAGAGAGAGAGAAGGTGATGTGGGATGCCTTAGTAGTGGAAGCACAAACATGTGCACATGCTAAGGCATTCACTACATTATAGGAGGAGAACAAGCAAATCATTATAGATAATACTTAGTTGATAAACATA
Source organism: Gnetum montanum (assembly GCA_015680685.1). Lineage (NCBI taxonomy): Eukaryota > Viridiplantae > Streptophyta > Gnetopsida > Gnetales > Gnetaceae > Gnetum > Gnetum montanum. Next base: position 18,873 of record MNCI01029393.1, read on the forward strand.
GAGAAGTAGAAGAACATTCTCAAAGAAAGAATTCAACAACTTTGAGAGCATATTGTAAGGGTCAAACAGGATATGAGCCATCTAGCATGAGAGAATAGAACCCTTTCCATGAAGAAGGTACGTGTAATCAGAAAAAAATTAGCCATATAAATAAGCATGTAGTAGAATGAAGGAAAAAGGCATGAGAGGCTCAAAGAACACTTCCACAATTAAGTGGACATGTACAAGTAGATTAATGAGAAAGAAAACTAGATGGTTAAGGCCCAAGTCAACTCAATATCAGCATAGAATCTAGATTGGCAACCTATCTTGGATAGCTTAGCTCATGTCCATCAAGCAGAGATCAAGAACAAAGACCTATAGATCAAGGACTTAATAGAATACATGGGGTTAACAGACTTGTGGTATGCTAACTTGGCCATGTTAATAGCAGGTGTACCTAGAAATAATTTAGAACAATGATGAGCGGTGAGTATACCCTACATCCAACCATACGAATCACAAGCATTATGCACGATCTGGTTGAATTCCAAGGACTTCTAGGTTTTAATGTACATTAGTTTAGGAGGTGAATTAGCTGTTGAAATCGTCTTCCTAGTTACACTTGTGAGTACAAGAATATTATTAAGTATAATTGAGGCATATGATTTTTATCATTTTTATGTTCTAAGTTGTCTAAGAATAAAGAATAAAGGATAAGGTAATTAATTACTAAATTAATCTAACTAGCTAACACTTCACTAATCCTAACATAAGCATCCATTCCCAGTTGTCATACACATCCTGAACATGTATAATGTTACTAGGTTACCAAACGTTAAGTGTTATGGGAATTACCAAGCATTACACGTATGCTTGAAGTGGTTGTACTTATGTTTACTATTTAATTTATCTTAATTAATTACTTAATTATTTAAAACATTAAAGGAAATTTCTTAAAATATTAAATGCTTAAAGAAATAATTAATCTAGTCCAAGTGTTGCAAGGTTTGATTAGAAAGCTCATCTTTATTTCCGCACACACTAAAGTGCTTAAGTATAACAATGCTCAAATAAAGATATATATACTCTTTGACTCCTACCACAAGTACTTAGAAAATGTTATAACTTTTAAGTGGAACAACTACTAAAGCTTCACTACAACTATGAAATATGATGTCATAAATGCAATGGAAGATGCACATTTATAAGAAAAACTAGGTGCCTAGTCAACGAGTCAAACCCTGCATCGATGGGATCACATCAACGAGATCCCATTGACATAGAAAACTATAATGCTTCATCATATCCCCATGATTGAATGAAAATTTTTCCTTGAGTCCTTTACAGAATTTGGAAAGGTATGGGATTATTGACACATAAAATAAACATACTAACAACATAACAAAAACTAAGTGCATGAGTGTACAGTTTTACAATGATTACAAAATTTTGGTATTTAGGACACAACATGGAACACTAGGACAAAACTAACAAACATAATTCCTTAGATGGTGCGAAGATGTTGAAGAAGATCAAATGGTCCCAAGTGGTGGGGGCTCTTGAGGCTCCAAAGGACCTTCTCTTACCTTGGACACATGTAGTGGTTGAGGTGGTTGTGGTTGTCTTCTGGTAGTTGCAACTTCTTGATAGTGCACGCAACTTTGCCAATGTGGGCTAGATTGGGAATATCCCACAAACAGGGCATTGTAGGGAACAACTCCTTAACATCCATGAATGAGGAAACAAACTATTTACATTTGATATCAAATGCTCTAAGTGAATTACACAGCTCCTGGTAATCATTAATTTGCTTGGCCAAGTTCTCAATAATTGATCATTAATCAATGAACTTTTCTTTAAGAACCTCAAGTTCAACATTGGCAATTTCAAGCTTCTACTTGGTGTCTTTGTGATACTTAAACTTTTCCTCATACAACAAGTACAAGCTAGCCACTTGTTTCTCCAATTCTAACCATGACCTATCAACAATTAGCATCACTAAATTTGCATAATGGAAATTGGCAAGCTTCATGTACTCTGTCATCTCCTTGATCTGGAGTTATTTCATGTGGATCTCCACTTTGTTGCAATCATTGAGCCCATAAAAGATAGGCTGCTAAATATCACCTCCTTCCTTGAGCTATTGGAGGGCCTCATTGATTTTCACCTTTGTCATCTAAATGTGATTTTTATTTATTTCTTTCTATAGACCAACCTAATCTTTGTAATGGTTCTTGACTCTCTCAACTTTAAAAGCCTCATTTTTCCAAGTGACTATTTTTATCGCAAATTTTTGATGAAGGGCTAAGACTTCCTCCATGGAGAGATTTCTATTTGTATCTAACAATCTCCTCAATTCATTATTTACTCTGGCTAGCTACTCTTGTTGTTGATGTATAAAATTTTGCATTTTCCACTTTTGCGCATCAACATTTTGTAGATGATGATTTTCTACAATAAAAATTCCATTCTCATGATGCATCTAGACCAAGTCCTTCTAAATGGTGTACATTTTAGCATTGGCCATAAACTGGTCAAAGATGGTTATCTCCTTCTCATTCTTAACCTTTTTGAGCTTATTGTTAAGCTACTTGAAGGCTTCATCCTAGGTTATTGTAGGGTTGAGAAATGTGGGATTAATGAGGTAGGCTCTTAATTCAGCAACCTTAGTAGCCAAGCGTTGGTTTTCAGCTTGGGTTATTTCAAGTTGCCCCTCTAATATGATGCATTTTCCCTTACTTCAAGCAACTTTGACTGGGTTGCAATGATTATATTTGAAAGATTGAAGACATCCGAAATTGGTTTCTTGATTTCCACCAGTTGGTCTAGCAACTCCTCATGTTGGGCTATGGTCAATATGTCGCTAAGGATTCCTAAAGATGTCTACACATCTTTAACTATAAAAACATTTGGTATAGACATTGTAGGTGCATTCAATGCTTTAGTAATTTTTTCAGTAATGACCTCTACTGCAATCTCCTACCCATGGTGCTACATCACTAAGATAGTTACCCCCTTGCTCTCCTCTAGATACATTGACAAAGTAGCGGCATTCCCAGAGATTTCTAGGAATTGCTATTGTTGAGAAAAAGATATCATTACCTCTTAGGCATTAGGATTTGATCTCATGGTCAACTGTGTTCTTTGGGCTTAGAAAATTGGCCCACCTCCTTCCATTTGGCTAATAGTTTAAGCCACTTCATTAAGGTGGCTCATCATTGGATGATACACAGATGGATCATCACCACTCGTTCCTACTTGCTACTCCTACTCTAGTAAGAGCTACTCTTGGATCTTGCACATGAGCTTAAGGGTAGCATAAGAGTCTAGTGTTGCTTCATGAGTAGGTGGTGGAGGTGGTGATGACTACTTCTCTTCTTAGATGACTTTAGTAGGCACCTTATTGTTCATCATCTCTACCCAAGAAGCAAATGGAGTGCATTAGACAATGTCATTTGTATAGTGTGTTATGCCTCCCTTCTTGCATAATTTTTAGATGAGACATGGAAACATGAGTGTCTACTTTCCACATTCATTTTCTTTAAATCACTTCTCTATCTTAAGATAGATCAATTGTGGAAGGTTGACCAAGAATCTATCACTTAGAGTGGCACACACATGGGTGGAGAAAGCTATGATCTTGTTTGGCCTTACCGTTGGATTGAGGTGAAAGGTCGTAATCTTGAAATATGCATGTTCCATTATGGTTAATGCACCAAACTCTTTGTAGTCTACTCTATAGCACCATTGCGTCCATTCCTTCTTGATGTCAAGATCTACATGCATTGGGATCTTTGCTAAAATTTCCCTAGTTTCTGGTAACCTAAGGGCCTCTACAATGGCTTTTATTGAGTAGGAAACTGATATGTCCTTAATCTTGACCATTGAACCAGCCTACCAATTATTCTAGAATAGGTATGTATCTCCCATGTATCACTCACTGCTAAAAGTGATTGTGGGACACATGGCAGAGTTTTGTAGTTGAGCTTTAACTTTTGGAGGTGTAAACTCCAAGAAAAGTCCAAAGTTTAACTTTTGGAGCATAGATTTCTAGATGTCCTTGTTCACAATTTGCTTGAGGTAGGCCTCTGTAAAGATGACCTCAAGGTTCGGTCTCAACACAGGTGCCTCATCTCAATGAGATTGTTCTATTGCACCTACTTCTTTGGGTAGATGTTAGACAAATTCCACTTTGGACTCCTCCTAAAGAGGTTCCATGGCATGGGTCTTTGCTTGCTCATGGACCTAATCTTGGCCCTTTCCTATTTTTGGTTGTTTGTCCCTTAGTTGAGATGGTTCTCCTTCCTACTGTGCTTTCCTTTCAGCGCCATCAGTGATCACAACATAACCAAGGATTAGCATTTAATGTCTAATTATAACATTTTAGTACCTTTTCTCATTGGGTAGTTACACTTAGGCTAAGTTTGAACCATGGTGGATTAATTATTTTATTATTATTTTGATGATTTTTAGCTTAGAATGTCATCGAAGCTTATTGGAAAGGTTTAACTCTCATAAATTGATGTTTTCATGTTGATTTCTTAGTTAAACGTTTGTGGGGGTTAGAAAATTTTCCAAAAAAAATTTCTTAAAAAATTTAAGGTTTGTGGCCTCCACGATGAAGAGCTTACCTCTAATAGCTATAGGGTCAAAGAACGGAGTGAATCAAACAAATGGTTAGGAAGATATGGCTCTTGGAAGGTTTTGTGCTTTGAAAAATTCAACTCCCCTCTTGTTTATGAGAAAATGTAAAAAATTCTTAAGTGTTCATGCGTATGTATAGGTGTTTTTGCCTTGCATCAATAGGATCTTATCAATGGATGGGATGTGTATATAGGATTCTATTGATGAAGCTATAGTGAAAAATTTTTCACATTTAATATCTTGAAAAATTCAAGTTTTTGCATGAAATTGGAGTCTATGGAAAGCTAGAAAATCCATGGACATGATGAAATGCTAAAAGAGGGCCTAGAAATTCACAAAATTGGACAAATTAACTTGGAGTATGAAATTTTGGAGAAACATGCCTTAAGGAGTGCACAGTTGGATGCATGATGGGGCACATAAAAGATTTGATTACAAAAATACCTAAGGATAAGGAACTTACCAAACCCAACTAAGAGACATGTAGGTGGACCCTCCCCATAGTATGCTTATGCCCTTTTCAACCTTGCATATCCTCAAACTATGGAGTCCATGAACCCCATAATTGATTAATGGTTATGAAAAGTTAAGGATCAAATCCGAAAGAATCTACCTAAGAATTTTAACATATCAAACTAAGACATTGAACAAGATATGGAAACTAGTAGTGAGGTGAGCTATGGGAAGCATTGATGGATGAGAGAGAAGGTAGAATGGAATTCCTAATTGTGGTCACATGAAGTCCCTTGTGGATTTCATGGTTAAATGACATGATAAATTCAATCCTTAGTCTAGATCAAAACCAACCACTTTCAGTGACTTCGCATCATCACTCTAAGACTAGACCAACCCCTTGAGACAAAAGAATGCTCTCACAAATTAATCACCATTTCTTATTAGAGAAGAAAAGAGAAGCAAGAAGTGAGAAAGGACTTTAGATAGAGGGGACCTTTAGGCATGGGTAACATGTCTTTCTAGTTCCATAACTAGTACTTGTAGCCCATTATTTCATCTAAGGGATGTGCTTTGAATTCCCATCATGTTTCTTTTTTTCTAAATTTTATTTCTTAATATATTTTTGGATGGGATCCACATCATGCGAAGACTTATTAACTCCTTGTTATTGGTCGACATGCTATAATAAGAAATCCATGAAAACACAATTGCACTTTAATAAGTAGAAAGGCACAAAGAGCATTAAATCCCCTTGAAGTCACACCATTTGCAAACCTTTGAATCTTTCCTAACTTTGAAAACTACTGAGGTCACTTGTTTGTTAAAGTTTTATTAATGAAAAAGAGACCTCATATTCCCAAAACAATGAAGACCATAGAGTTGGTGGATGGGTGGATGACATAGACTCATTGTCTGTTCCAGGAAAAAGAAACTTTGTCTTAGACATCAGTCATCAAAATTCAAAAATAGAAACTAGACATTAGCAATTAAAAACATTAAGTACAAACCACCATTAGCAAATGGTTACAACATCACTATGTCTTATTGGTAACAAAGAACTTTATTAGAAAATAATAAGAAAACACTCCAAAAATAAAGTAAAAGATAAAAAATTTGTAAAATATTCAAGGAAATTAAAATGTACTAATGATGTTATAAAATAGAAATTGGAAATAATAATAATAAAGTGTAAAATATTAAGGCATAAAAATAAAGAAAGTGTAAAACAAAAAGTGTAAAAATAAAGAAAGTGTAAAATAAAAAAGTTGAAAAACTAAGGAGCCATTTTTATTGATTAGCACGAATGGCCATCTCCTCTACAACTAAGTTGAAAGGAGGAGATACAAAAAATTGAGTGAGGTTGTCCATTCAATGAGGCTTGGCTTGCACTAACTTGCTTGGGTTCATGGAAAGGTTCAAGTTGTTGCATGTTGACTAGTTGCTTTTTGTTTGGGCTCTTAGGTTTGTATATTAACATGGTCCCAGAAGGAAAGGTTTCATAAATGATGTAAGGCCCTTCCCACAATGTTTGGAACTTGGTTTGTTGTGGTACACGTGTGGAATTCCAATAGGGGACCTTGCCTCTAGGCTAAAATTTTACTTTCCTTATTCTAAGGTCATGGCTTTTTTTGTTGAATGCCTTATGCACTTTGTTTAAGGATAGGGCCACCAATCAATTCTCATCTACCATGTTAAGGTTGATCAGTCTTTCTTTTTGTGCTAGGCTAAGGTTAAGGTCAAGGTCCTAGGCTATTGAAAGTGTATGAAGCTTGGATTAAATTGGAAGAGTTGGTAATTTTCTATATACTAGCTCATAGGGAGAGTAGCCTATAGGGAGTTTCCATGTTGAGTGGTAGGTCAAAAGGGCATTGTTGAGTTTTGTGCTCTAGTATCTCCTATATTTGCTTATTTTTTTGGTTAAGATCCTAGTGATTGCCCTATTGGTAACCTCTACTTGATTATTGGCTTGGGGGATAAGGTGTTGTTAATTTATGTCCAACCCCTAAGCGTTCCATAAGCTTATGAAAGGTGGTGCCTGTAAAGTGAGTACCATTGTTAGAAATCAATGCACATGGCACATCAAACCTATTTACAACATTTTGTTATATAAACTACATAGTAGTGAAAGATGTACAATTGTTGATGGCTACTATTTTTTCCCATTTTGTACAATAGTTAACATCAATTATTATGTACATCTTTTTGTTTAACATGGGTGTGATGGGACCCATGAAGTCAATGCCCTAGATATTAAAGAGTTCTAGTGGTTAGATCCACTACTAAGGCCCCTCTATTCAAGTGGTCATCCCACCATCTCGTTGACAAGATTTGCAAGAGCAAATGAAGTGGTGAGCATATCTAAAGATTGTTGGCCAATAATACCGTGCCATTAAGACCTTAATGGTTGTGCATCTTCCTACATAGTGACCCCCATAAGTACCCTCATGAGTGTGTTGGAGAATGCATAGTTAATTAACATCAAGAACATACTAACAAATTAGGCCATTGGCACATACCTTGTAAAGGTGTTCATTGATCTCCATGAAGCATTTAGCTTGATGAAGAAATTATTGTTTTTTTCTTATGATCTAACTCTTATGGCATCTCCTAAGTGAGAAGATAAGTGAGGATGCCATCATAGCATGTAGGTTCAATGGGCACTTATTCATTTATTACACTAGCAAAGAGGAGTTCATTAGAAAATTAATCAAAGAGTAGGCTCTCCTCCTCTTTGTTATTCCATCATAACCAAGACAAGTAATCAGTGATGACATTCTTATTTTCCTTCTAATCTACCATTGTAATATCAAACTCTTGTAAGATCACTAGCCACCATATGACATGGGGGCTCATCATTGGCTTGTTCATGAGGAAGAAAATGGAACTATTGTGTGTGTGCACAAAGAACTTGTATCCAAGCACATAGTGCCTAAACTTCTCCAAGGCATACACCACCACCATCAATTTTTTCTCTATTGTAGTGTAGTTGAGCTATGCATCCACAATGCTTTAGCTTGTGTAGTGAATGTAATAAGGATGTTTTTGATTATTCAACTACATAAGTACTACTTCGAAGGCATAGTTTGATGCATTTATCATGATGTGAAATGAATAGGACCAATCACGTGCTCATAGAATTGGAATTTTTACAAGCTTCTCCTTGAGTTGCTAGAATGCCTTTTCACATTGCTTAGTCTATATGAATAGTGCATCTTTCTTTGTAAGCTTGACCAATGATTTAGCGATCTTAGAGAAATTCTTTATGAATTGTTAGTAGTAGCCAATGTGTCCAAGGAATGATCGGGCATCTTTAACAATTTTCAACTGATGGGTTATTCCTTGAATGACCCTAATATTTTTAGGATCAACCTCAATCCCTACTTGAGAAATTCTATGCCTAAACACAATGGCCTCTTAGACCATGAGATGGTTCTTTTTCCAATTGAACCATAGATTGTTCTCTATGCACCTTTTAAGAACTTACTCAAGGTGGTCTAAGACTTGCTCAAACATAGTGCCATAGGTGGAAAATTCATCCATAAATACTTCCACCCTAGTACTAATTTGTTGCTAAAAAATGCTAAGGACAAGGTGTTGGAAGGTTGTAGGGGCATTACATAGACCGAATGACATCTTTCGATATGCAAAAGTCCCCTAGGGACTTGTTGTTGGTGACCGTTTGGGACGCGACCGCCAACGAGTGTCCTTGAATAGGATTTTGGTGCTTGTTGTTCTCTGGCAACACCAAGGCCCAGATACCTCCAAATAGACTCAGTAGTTAATGTGAGTATGTGTGTGAGTTGTTGCAGTGTGCGTTTTTTAAAAATGAAACGATTGCATTGTGTGTAAACTACAAATGACTTATCTTAAAGAGATTCAGCCAACTCTGCCAAGTACTGTGAGTTGTTGAGAGTCCCTATTTTGTTCAATTGCCTAGTCTACGTGGTCTTTATAATAACTACTTGTAACAAATAAAATTTTGTAAAAAAATTTGAGCACAACTCCGCAAATATACTCCTAATTTTCCCCAAAGAAAGAGATAGTTCCACAAGAAAACTAGAAATAGAGCAAGATTC
>MNCI01029393.1:47203-71822 GCA_015680685.1 Gnetum montanum
GAAAAAAGAAGAAAAAAAGAAGTGCCATAAAAAAAATCACTCCTCCCTTGTACTAAACGCCAAGTGATCGTACGCCTTGTTGTTATGGTACTCTCATAGTTGTTCATCATGGGATGAAACAATGTGATGTCACTGTTTAGAGGAATGGACTTGGTCTTGATCTTGGAATGACGGGTTAATGACACATTAATCATGCTTTACACGCAGGATTCATTGTGCCCTGCGACAGTTACCTCATGTCCCGATCTCTACGATCCCTTTCTCTACTTCATCTCATCTCACTGTTCGTGTAATTGTAGCTCGTGTCCCGTGTAACATAAAATTTTCATCTCATTCCGGTGATATTTACATGTGTGTGTTTTGTGGAGTTAGTGCAGATTACATTTAACCCTTCTAGTGCCCACGGACACTTTAAGTGTGATTACACAAGGGCATAATAGGTTGAAACCTGCTTTGGGGAGGACCCACTTGTGTAATTTTGTTGTAATCTTCATTAATTCTCTAGCTAGAACACACAATCTCTTACCCTCAGCTTAATTTTTCAATTGATTTTCTTTCCCTTATTACCATCACATAGCCTTTTTCTCTACCATCTGAGGTCCTTATTGATAAATTCCACACCATCATAATTTTCGTGCCTTCAAAACTAGTTGAATTACCCTGGAACCCTTTAGTCCATATGTCCTTAGTTTACATCAATTAATTTCAAAAGAAATATTAAAAATTCGGTACATTCTCTACGACTTGCGATTGCGCGTCCCTTGCTTTCATATCCACAACTCGCTTGCTGGTACTCCGATTTTCATTCCGTTTGAACCTACTTGAACCCGGAGTGTTCAGCTTAGTCGTGGGGGAGGGGGCACATGCCGAATAGCGCATAAATTTTTTGAAATTCATCATCGCCCGAAGGACATCTTTAAGGGTAATTAGTTCTAAAATTAAGAATAAAATGTGTCAAAAACAATTTCATCCCCTTAGCTATACCAGAAAATTAAATTGGGAAACCACCTAAGCAAAGAGGACTCAACATTATAATCTTTCAGGGACATGTTCTTCCAATAATTAACATCACACGGAAATAAAGTAAATCTATTAAGGCAAGCAGTAAGGTATAACCTAACTTTGGTAACAACCTTACTAACGATTGGTCCCGTGTGATTGCAGATGGTCCTGAAATGCGGACAACAGGAAGGTCCTGCTCAAGGTGCGATCGAATGATCTCAGAGAGGTGGAAGACACGATCCTACCAGACAACATGCAGAACAGGAGGAACAATCATTCAACTTTCATCAAGAAGATCCTCCTACCGTACGGTTTGGGTAGGCAGAAGCAGGAGATACCCTCTCTGAAAGCAGTGCCTGGTACTTAGGGGAAATGTACCAATTTTGGCACAACAAAGAAGAAGGCACCATAGTTAACAATTGTGGTGTGACTATTGATTTCTCTGTTCAAGCCATTCTGGAAGTATTAAACCTTCCGAATACAGGGCCAAAGGTTGCTCAGAACCAGCTGGACACTTTCAGAACTGAGCAACTTAATAAACTATTGACAGAGAATAAAAGGGTGGCAGAAGAAAAAGAGAAGGCTTTCTGGGTTGCCTCTATGGCACAAGTGCAAACTTACATGCATGCCAAGGCACTCAAGGCCTTACAAGAGGAGAAACTCCAGGCTGTACTTCAATGCTATCAAATCCCAGACCTGGAGCACAAGAAAAGGGAAAGACACCTATGGAGGAGTCATCGCCACCAGGAACTACATGAGTTCCAAATTTTTGTAAATATTCTGTGTGTTGTGTCTTTGTTTTGTTTTCTTCCCACACTGCGGCATCATCCCATTTCTTTTTCCAGTTAATAATCCCATACCTATCCACTGTGTAATCACTGTAACTCGAGGACGAGTTTTCATTCAGTCATGGGGGTATGATGAGACCTGAATTACACATAGTGCTGATAGTCATGATATCACCACCCTATTGTATCATAGCCTTGTTGTATCAGTTGCCGTGATATCACCACCCTATCGTATCAGAGTTGCGATATCACGTCCTTCCCTGCGATATCACGTACGCGATATCGCAGTCAACCGTAATTTCTATAGATAAGAGGCGGCTCTCCCTCATTTGACATCCCAGTTTTAGTGTAGCGAAGCTCTGGCAGTTTGATCCCTCCAGAGTTAGAATTTTCCCATGTCTGCCCGCAGTGTGGTGAATGTGATTGTACAGTGTCTTTATTCGAGTGTGTCGTACTTGGACACGCACATGACCGGCAATAAAGATCGAGATTACTTCATCATTGCAGCATTCACTTAGTTTATTTATTGTTATTTATTTCATGTTATTTATTGCTTTCATAGCGCGGTGTGTGTACGACTTAGCTACGAGCATCTACGGGTGTGTATGGCTAGTTAAGGAATCGGTTACTCATCACGAGTAGTCTCTCACCCTTAAACTCCTAGAAGCGGAACGAGTATGACTTGATTACGAGCATTTAAGTGTGACTGCTTGGTAGCCCAGTGGTGTAGCTAGGGGGATCTACGCTTGGTAACCCAGTGGCATATTTGGGGTCTCCGCTTGGTAATCCCAATGGCGTACCTAGGCCTATGCTTGGTAGTCCCAGTGGCAGTCGTGCACGAGGTCCAAGATGTGTACGGTTGATCAAGGAATCGGTTGCTCGTCGCACTTAGGCTAGATTAGATTTCTTACCCTTTTCCTCTTAGCTTAGAATTAATTAATATTATTTTTCACTGCCTTCAGGAGTAGCATTAGATTAGGACACATCATACACCTCATCTAGACTAAACCATACGTGACATATGCAAAACTAGTCTAGATGGGAAGACAGTGAACTGCGACCTAAGGATAACTATCTAGATACCACAACTAGTCCATCTGCGGAGTTCGACCGGATCGCGCGTGCGACGCTCGTTTCGTATGGTTGAGTGTAGGGGTACCTCACCACTCATGAAACATGTATAATGCTACTGGGTTATCAAATGTTAAGTGTTACTAGGATTACTAAGCATTACACATATGCTTGAAGTGGTTGTACTTATGTTTACTATTTAATTTATCTTGATTAATTACTTAATTATTTAAAAAATTAAAGGAAATTTATTTAAATATTAAATGCTTAAAAATAATTAATCTAATTCAAGTGCTAGAAGGTTTGATTAGAAAGATCGTCTTTATTTTTGCACACATTGAAGTGCTTAGGTACAATAGTGCTCAAATAAAGATTCGTACACTTTTTAGCTCCTATTGTGGGCACTTAGAAAATATTCTAACTCTTAAGTGGAAGAACTACTAGAGCTTCATTACAACTATGAAATCTAATGCCATAAATGTGGTGGAAGATGCACATTTATAGGTATAACAAGATGCCCCATTTATGCGTACACATCAACGAGTTAAACTCTGCATCGATGGGATCACATCGACAACATCTTGTTGACATGGCCAAACCATGATACTTCATCAAACAACAAGTAATAGTTGTCTATACTCTATACGAGAAAGAGTTTGTTGATCAAAAAGATGCTTTGTAGAAGATGCATGTGGAAAATTCATAACTACAAGTAGTAAAGGCTAGCTACCAGCATCAAAAGGATGTTGTAGATAACTTGGTCAAACAAATGATGAATTATCAAGAACTATGAAAGATAGCCAGAGTGTCCAAGGAAGAACGAAGGCAGTTTACAGCATAGTATCTAAAAGAAAATCAAATGTTCTCATAGCTACCATGCTCATGGGACATGGCAACTCCATTAAACATTAGTCAATTAGCATTGATGATACACGATCTTAGAATATAGGAGAAAGAGCTTCAAGTGTTGTTGAATCAATACTAACTTAAGAAGCCTGAATATAAAGAGAAGTAGCTGATAGAGGGGCCATCATTGTCAAGAACTTAATCTACATCGAGCTTTAATTTTTTTATCTTGGTTTGTAGTACAACTATGTTTAAATTTTGTAAAACACCACTATAGCATTTAGTGTTATGTATATAGTTAGTCAATCATGTATAGTTAAATCTACCTCTCAATTTTGTAAGGGACTCTATCCTCATTTTGTTTTAACTCGAGGACAAGTTTCCATTTAGTCATGGGGATGTCATCAACGATATTGCATGAATGATGTTGTTTATCTGATATTGTAGCACATGCTACATCATCATCGATACAATATCTCGGGATGTGTATAACTTTATAAATATGACACTTCGACACACGATCTACATAACTTTTCATTCCATAGTAACTAGACTATATTAGTTTGTTTTCATAACTTAGCATTAGAAGTGCGAATTCTTGTAGTGTGGTGTGACTTAATAAATAGAATCTTTGTTTAAACATTTTGTACTTGGGCACAAGTGTGACAAAAAATAAAGATCAAGCTATTTCTCACCATTGCAACATTCTTCTAGTTTACTTTTTTCACTTAGCATAATGTTTATTGCATTCCTAGTTAATGTTTTACTTTTCTATGTACTTTATTGTTATTGTTATTAGTAAGCGAAATGAGTACAATTGATCTCAAGCACTTAAGTGTAATTGCTTGGTAAACCCAATAGTGTTATCACTTGGTACACCCAGTATTGTAATGCTTCGTATCCAAGCGATGGTTACACAAAACCCAAGGTGTGTTTGGAAGATCAAGGACGAATGCTCATTCCTAGCTAGGATAGATTCATTTACTTATCTCACTTAGATTTAGAAACCATTTCCATTTTCATCATGTCTTCTAGGAGTAATAATGGCTAAACAACATCAACTATCATATACCTCACCCTAAGTTAATCCATACCCGTAGATTTTACTAGCTCCAAGTGGGAAGACAATGGTCTCAAACTTCAATTCAATTACTAGCATATCAACATTTTCTATCTAAAAATTATAATCAAGCTACACATGAACACTTGTAACTTGTATGGTTGGGTGTTGGATTACTCCATCACTCATCACATAGGTTTTTATTTTCCTCTGCATTGCCTTATTACTGAAAATGACAATTCTTTTGTTTCTTTGTTAAATATTAAGCAGTTAAGGATCTATTAGAGGTGCCCTTAATTCATAACGCTATCCTTCTAAAATATTTAAATAATAGCCTTAAAATATTTTTTATATGCCAAAAAGGGGCTTCTAATAATAGCTTGGAATTACATTAAAGTATGTTTTTATAGGAGTAGATTAAGCAAAAGTTATTTACTTAGTAAATTTGGTAAGTTCCTTATTTTTTTATTTTTGAATCCAAAGTATACGACTTTCTTTGATGACTAAATGTATTCTTAAATACTCTCTAGTTTCATTCAAAAAACTATAGAATCACCTTTTATTGATTTATCTTCTAATCCTATTACTACACAACTACACTACAAAAAATATTCAGTTTTCAAAAGAATCGTAAGTTCACTCTAATGTAATTTACCAACTAACCTTTTTGCTACACGTGTCTTGCAAAAAAAATGTTATAACTATTAAAAGTGATCAATCATTTCTAGTGTCTTTAATCTATGTCAAATAATAATTAATTTCGATTAATACTATCAATAAGCGTTAGGTTAATAGATTTTAGTCTTTTAAATGGTTTGAAGCCTTGTGAATTTTAAGTTATAAATGTTATGACCAATCATGTTTGGTTGAAAATGTTTTTGTGATCTTTAGTTCCCTATTGAAAGGAATATTTTTTGTTCAAGAATTATTTACATTGGAAGTAATAGATACATTTAATAAATTGTATGATTTACTTCAGTGATGTTATTTGGTGCATGTTTGAATATTCAATGAAAGTATAGAAGGCACAAGGTGAAAAGTTGAGAGAAAGGTGTTACTATACTAATAGTTGCACTACTAATATTTCAAAAGAGAAAAACACTCTTAGTGTTATTTTGCTAATACAGGCTCTTTCATTAGAGAGAGCAAGGGTTTTTCTTCACTAGTACAATGGATGAATGGTGTTGGATATTTAGTCATGACTTCAATGCTATGCTATTTTTTTAATTTATGATTTATTTTTTATTTTCATTTTGACTATTATATGTAAATTTTAACTAATACAGTGGAGCCAAGGGAAGTTGGGGAATATAAAAAATGAAATTGACAATGGTTAGAAACAAGAAGGACTAGGTTAGTGTATTAATACCTCTTTTGGGTACCCAGAGGGTAACTCCCCAGGTAACAATGAGTTAATCTTATGTTTTTCCAATGGATCTAATGTTTCTCTAGCAAAATTGAATTTTTAATGGATCTAATATTTCTTTAGCAAATTTGATTTTTTAAATAAATTTAATTTTTCTCACTTTGATTTTTCTCTAGTAAATCTAATTTCTTTACAACTTCCCTATGGGGAATTTTATATTACTCCCATATTCTTCAACCAATGTTGAAATTTTTGCTTCTTTATCAATGCAAAATTTTTTGTTGATTATCAAAATACAAATTTACAAGATTCTAAGAAAAAATATGTGACACCTTCTAGTAATGTTGATGTAATTAAGATACCTGATTTTGTTATTCTTAATGAAGTATATGAGTAATTAATTATTGATCTTTCATCACAATATGTATTCATTCAAATTTTGGATTACTTTGCAATCAAAATTTCATTTCGTAGTTAAATGATGTGACAAAAAAATATGATACCCAGGTCATTCATGCGAGGTATTATTCTCATTTTTGTCTACTTATTAAGGGAGGCAATGCTTCAATGATGCAATGTGCCCTAGATATGGGGTCTTTTATACATAAACGTGTAGTGTTGATCGTTCATAAGTGGGCTCTTGATTTTAATGTCCAATCTAAAAAATATGCTAAAGTTTCATGTTTTGTTGAGTTATATAATTTTTTATTGATTTTTCAAAAAGCTAAGTAGGAAATTGTTATACAATGCTGCTTTTAAGGACATTCAATCCAATTATCTAAATTTTATTTTTCTTTTCCTTCTTTTTCTTTAAAAAAATAAAATAATGTATGCATTGCTTCAGACTTTCAAATTTGATTATCATTATTAGTTACCATTACACTTTTACTTTGCATTAAAGGTAGAGTATTTAAATCTATCTTACATGCTTCAAGGGTAGAACTAAAATTTTCCATTCTAAAAAAATAAGTGGAGACCATAAATTTTTTTCCTTGGCTAGGATGATATAATGACAACTAGAGTTAGACATGACTTAAACTAAAAGAAAATAGTGAAGAAGGCTACTAGAATAGCAATTATTATCTTGTTTTTTTCTCATAAGTTAGCTTTAAGAGGAAGTATTCAAGCACCATCATCATCAATACATTTTACAATTCATTTTTCAAGAGAGAAACATCCTACTTATAATAATTAAAAAGGTCACATCCTATATCACTTTTTTTTGTAATGCAAATATCCCAAGTAACTCTAAATTATTCTTGATATTGTTGATTAACAATGAGGTGCTAATTTAATGCTAAGAGTGTTGGCTTTAATGAATCACATTTACGTTTGCTCCAACATTAGGTATGTGATGTTGGAGCTACGACATCACATACCTGATGTTAGGGTCTAGATGCAACGTCACATATGCAACATCAAAGTGTAAACTCTAAGCCTATAAATACAGAACCTAGGCTCCAATTTTCATAATTAGTTTTTTGTCATTCNGCTCTTTACTTTAATGCATTTGAATTAAGAAATTTATTTCCAGTTGTTAATGAACATGAGCATGACCACTTCAAGAATTCATATAGTACTTGGTAACCTAGCAATGCTTAATGTTTGGTAGCCCAATAGCGCTATATGTGTTCAAGAAAGTGGGGCGGTTACTTGTGTTAGGCTAGATAGGCCATAATGAATTAGATTTTAAATTACTCTACTCTTCATTCTTATTGTAGTTGACCAAATCTATAAAATATAAAGTAAGAAAAATCATATACCTCAATTACACTTAAATCATACCCTTGAACCTCACAAGCGTAGTTGGGAAGACAATGAACATTCTTAACACCCATTTCACTTCCTACAAGAGCTAGTGCACTAGATAACTATAGGTCCATGGAATTTGAGTAGATCGCACATAATGCCTTGGTGATTTATATGGTTGGGCGTAGGGGTACCTCACCACTCATCATTGGCATCATTGATGGGAACCTTTTTGTTGTTTCATGCACTATCTAAGACCTAGTGAAATGTATTTAAATCATTGGAACAGACCTTAGAGTCATATACTATTTTACCATTACTACAACAATTGTTAGAGCACACTATGATTTTTATTTCACTAACTAAATTTTTTTTCTTTTCACAAGAGCGCTTCTATGCCTAAGACTAATAAAGCTTATCTACTAAAGCCTCAACAGTATTGAATTATATATACTCATCATGATGAGTATGTATCGAACTTCACCTTCATCCTACACCAAGTGATGAGTAGCGAGGTACCCCTACACCCAACCATACGAATCACTAAGGTGTTACATGCAATTCGATCGAATTTTGTGGACCTATAGTTATCTCATACACTAGTTTCTCTAGGAAGTGAAATGATGTTGAGAATGTTCGTTATCTTCCCAACTACACTTGTGAGGCTCAAGGATATGGTTTAAGTGTAATTGAGATATATGAATTTTTGTGGTTTTATATTTTATGGATGTAATCACCTACAAAAAGAATAAGGGTAGAGTAGATTAAAAACTAAAGTCTATTGCTTAGCTAGCCTAACACAAGTAACTGTCTCACTTTCCTGAACACATCCTGAATGCATATAGCACTGCTAGGCTATCAAACGTTAAGCATTGTTGGGTTACCAAGTACTATATGAATGCTTAAAGTGGTCATGCTTGCATTCATTAATTGTTGGAAATAAATTGCTTAATTCAAATGTATTAAAATAAAGAGTGAGAAAGTAAAATGCATTAAAGGAAATATTAAGCTATTCTCAATGCTACAAGGATTGTTAAAAGAGTTCATTTTATTCCTGTTACATTATTGTGCTCTACATTAGTGCTCGAACAAAGGACCATACACACTTTAGACTCCTTCTGTGGGCACTCAAAAAATATTCCAACTCTAAGGAAAATAAACTGTACAAGCTTTGCTACTTTGACTAAGAATGACTAAAACTAATTTAAAATGGGAGCCTAGGCATGGTATTTATAGACTTGGGGAATATACCTTGACATTAGATATGCAATGTTGGACCAAGGCCTCGACATCATGTACATGACATCGTGGCTTTGATGTTGTGTACCCAATGTCAAAGCAGATAATAAATGGTGGTTCATCATTCCCCCATGATTAAATGAAAAATCATCCTTGAGTGAAGAAGAGGAGGAACACGTTATTTACAACATAACATATTGGGTAGGTATGGAATTATTAACTAACATTACAAATTAACTTAGATGAAACAGATAGACTTTGAGTGCCCAAGTGTATGGAATTACAATTTCCACAACATTGGGTGTTCATGAGAAGAGGAGTGAACACCCTGGAGAATATTAACATCCAACACCTCTTGGCAATAGAAGAATGAGAGAGAGCGAGAGAAGAGAGTCAATGAATATGAATGATCATCATTATGTGGTACTACTGCATCATCCTTGGTAAAGATAGTCTTGCTTCTTGTCCATGCTTTCCACTACAATCACAACAAAATCATGAATTAGTATGTAATGTGTAACACATAATTGTTAAATGCCTTATCTCATCAGTGGCTACACTCAGCTAGGTTATGATTGTGGTTGACTGGTTCCTTAAGTAGTGTTAGCAGGAAGGCTGATAGATAAGTTTAATTAAATTAAGTGGTCCATTGAATTGAAAAAGTTCAATACAAGAAAGTATTTAAAGAGGGTATACGAATTCACAATAATGAAAAGAAGAATTCATTGAAAATTGTTATGAAGATGTGTATAATTGGATGTCATTAATTATGAAAGTGTCTATGGATAAATAACTTCACTAACCCAACCAAAAGTTATGCAAGTGGGTCCTCCCCAAAGTAGGCATAGGCCTCTTATGCCCTTTCATAACTTCAAACCAAATAGTCTGTGGGCCCTATGGATGATTAATGGTTATAGAAGTTAAGTACAAAAATCCAAAAGAAACTAATTAAGAATTTTGACACCTCAAACTAGGACATCGAACCAAAACATGAAACCAACATTGAGGTGAGACATGGGAAGCATAGATGGATGAGAGAGAGAAATTGGAATGGAGTTCCTAATTATGATCACATGAAATCCCTTATGGATTTTATGATTAAATGACTTGATAGGATCCATCCTTAGTCTAAACCAAAACCAACGATGTTCAATGACTTCACATCGACACTCTAAGACTAATTCATCTCCTAAGACACAAGAGTGCTCCCATAGAACAACCACTATTCCAAATTAGAGAAGGAGTAGGAAGCGAAGAAGGGCCTTAGTTAGAGGAGATTAGTCCCATAAACAATGCTTGTAGTCCATTTATTCTATCTAAGGGGTGTGCCTTGAATTCCCATTGTTTTATTTTGTTTTGTTTTGTTTGAAATGGAAACCACACCACGCAAAGACACATGCATTTATTTTGTCCAAGGGGTGTGCTTTGGATCCCAATCTTTTTCTTTTCTTTTCTTGACGAGAACCACACCATGCAAGGATGTATGCATTTATTTTATTCAAGGAATGTGCTTTGAATTCACATCATTTTTTTATGAGAACCACATCATGTAAGGACTTATTGAACTTACTTTATTGATTGGCATGGAATGATAAGAAATTCATGAAAACACACATGGACCCAACCAAACAGAAAAGCACAAAGAATACTAAATCCCCTTGAAGCCACACCCTGTTCAAACTTTTGGATCCTTTCTAATTCCAAAAACTACCAAAGTCATAAATTTATTAAAGTTTTATTAATGAAAAAGGGACTGCACATTTCCAAAACAAGGAAAACCATAGAGTTTCTGGATGGGTGGATGCTATGGACTCACTGCTTGTTACATGAAAAGGAACCATGTCATAATTATCTGTAACAAAATTTAAAGCTAGAAACCAGACATCAACAATCAAATAAAATTAATACATACCACCATCAAGTAACACATTACCAATGTACCTAGCACTTATTAACAAAAAGTTAGAAAATCACACCAAAATAAAAAAATATAAAATAAAGTGTAAAATATTCAAGAAATAGCAAATGTACTAATGATGGTGTAAAACAAAAATTTGAAAAGATTAATAGCATAAAAACAAAAAGATGTAAAATAAAGAATGTGTAAAGCAAAAGGTTATAAAATAAAAACCATGTAAAACAAAAAATTTAAAAGATTGAAGAGTTGCTTAAATGATTAACATGGTTGGCCATATCCCCCACAACTAAGTTAAAAGGAGGAGAATATCTGAAATATGAAGTGTGGTTGTTCATTTGATAAGGTGCTTGTTATGTTAGCTGTTGTATGCTCATGAAAAGGTTTAATTTTTTGGATGTTGACCAAGTATTTCTTGTTTGGGATCTCATGTTTATAGATCATCATGGCCCTTGAAGGAAAAGTTTTATAAATGATGTAAGGTCCTTCCCACAACATTTGGAACTTAGTTCATTGAGGTATGTGTGTGGGATTCCAATAAAGAACCTTGTATCCTAGTTGAAATTTGACTGTAATTTTTAGATCATGATACTTTTTGTTATAGGCCTTGTGCAACTTGTTAAATGATAAGGCCACTAATCAATTTTCATCTAGCAAGTTAAGATTCATTAGTCTTTATTTTTAGGCTAGACTTAAGTCAAGGTCAAGATCATAAGCCGTTGAAAGTGTACCGAGTTCAGATTGAATAGGAAGTGTTGGTAGTTTGCCATACACAAGCTTATAGGGAAAGTAACCTATATGAAGTTTCCAAGTTGAGCAATAGGCCCAAAGGACATCATTAAGTTTTGTGCTCTAGTCCTTCCTATAGTTGCTAATAGTTCTTGTTAGTATCCTTGTGATTTCCCTATTGGTAACCTCAGCTTGACCATTAGCTTAGGGATGGTAAGGTGTTGTGAGTTTGTGTTCAACCCCCAAGCATTGCATGAGCTTCTAAAAAGTAGTGCCTATAAAATGAGTTCCATTGTCAAAAATTAATGCACATGGCATACCAAACCTGTTTACAACATTTTTTTGTACAAATCGAGCAATAATAGAGGACGTACAATTGATGATGGTTGCTGCTTCTACCCATTTCATACAATAGTAAACATCGACTATGATGTATGCCTTTCCATTTAACATGGGCATGATGGGACCCATGAAGTCAATGCCCTAAATGTTGAAGGGTTCTAATGGTTGAATCCATTGTTGAGGTTCCTCCATTTGAGTGGTCATTGCACCATCTAGTTGGCATTGATCACAAGAGCAGATGAAATGATGAGCATTCCTAAAGAGTGCTAGCTAGTAGTACCTTGCCATTAGGTTTTTACTAGCCATGCATCTCTCAGCATAGTGTACTCCATAAGGACCTTCATGAACATCTTGGAGAACGTGCAATTGATCAACATCGGGGACACCAACAAATTAGGCCATCGGTGCACACCTTGTAGAGGTGTCTATTGATCTCCATGGAGTGCTTTACCTAGTGAAGAAATTGTTGTTTCTTCTAATGGTCCAACCTTGTGGCAACTCCTAAGTGAGAAGATAGGTGAGAATGTTATCATACCATTTTGGCTCATGGGAATTTGTTTAGTTATAGCCCTAGCAAAGAGGAGCTCGTTAGGAAACATGTTAGAGAGTGGGCTTTTGTCCTCTTTGTCATCCCATTGCAACTGAGACAAGTAATCAATGTCCACATTCTCAGTGCCCTTTCAATCTACCATTGCAAGATCAAACTCCTGTAAGATCACCAACCATCGTATGACATGGGGTCTCACCATTGGCTTGTTCATTAGGAAGTAGATGGCATTGTGGTCTATGTGCACAAACAATTTCTATCCAAGCACATAGTGCCTGAACTTTTCTAGAGCAACCACCATAGCCATCAATTCTTTCTCTATGGTGGTGTAGTTTAGTTGTGCACCCATAATGCTTCGACTAGCACAGTGGATGTAGTATGGTCATTTCTTATCATCTAACTACATTAGCACTACTCCCAAAGCATAATTTGATGCATCTATCATAATATGAAATGGTTTGGACTAGTGAGGTGCTTGTAGAATTGGAGTTTCCACAAGCTTTTCTTTTAGTTGCTAGAACGCTTTTTCATATTCTAGGGTCCAAACAAAAGAAGCATCTTTCTTTGTTAACTTCACCAATGGCTTTGTGATCTTAGAGAAATTCTCTATGAATCATTGATAGTAGCCAGTGTGTCCAAGGAATGACCAAACATCTTTAACAATTTTTGGTTGGGGGGGTTATTCCTTGGATGACCATTATATTTTCAAGGTCCACCTCAATTCCTGCTTACGAGATTTTGTGCCCCAATACAATGCCCTCTTGGACCATGAGATGACTTTTCTGCCAATTGAGCTACAAGTTAGTTTCAACACATCATTTTAGCACTTTCTCAAGGCAGTCCAAAGCTTGCTCAAGTGTAGCTTCATAGGTGGAGAAGTCATCCATGAAGACTTCTACACCACTATCAATCTACAATTGAAAGATGGTTAGGACTAGGCATTGAAATGTGGCAAGAGCATTACATAAACCAAATGACATCTTACAATATGTAAAAGTCCCACAAGGACTTGTGAATGTTGTCTTAGCTTGATCTTCCGGTGCAATTTGGATTTGGTTATAGCCANAATATGTAAAAGTCCCACAAGGACTCATGAACATTATCTTTGCTTGGTCCTCTTGTGCAATTTGAATTTGGTTATAGCCATTATAACCATCTAGGAAGCTGTAGTAGTAATGCCTTAATATTGTGTTAAGCACCTGGTCAACAAATGGCAACGAAAAGTGATCCTTGAATGTTGCCATGTTCAGCAGCTTGAAATCAATGCAAACCTACCACTTGCCACCTTTCTTTGGCATAATTACAAGCAGCCTAACCCACTCACTATTCGCAATGGGATAAATGAACCTCACCTTGAGGAGCTACTCAATTTCCTCTTTGATGATTTGCTTTAATTTGGGGTTCAATCACCTCTATGGTTGTCATTTTCACTTTATGGCTAAGTCAATGTAAATGCAATGTTGGCATATCCAAAGACCAATCCCTGTGAGTTCAAGATATGACTAAGTAAAAGCTATTGACCATCCTTCAACTACCTTCAACAACATCTCTTTCTGTTCTGGAGCAAGTCTTGCATTAATTATAACTGACTTCTTATTTTTCAAAATACATATTTCATTCCAACCAGTAACATTTTCAGTTCAAGGGGCTCTTTCTTAAATTTATAAAGAATTTCCAACTCTTCCTAGTGAGCATCATCATTTGTATCTTTAGAGAGTTGGTGATGAACTTACTCGAGTTCATCTATGCTCGTGAAATACTCACACGTTAGGCTCTCAACTGGTTTCATGCAAAGTGTGCTATTTTCTGAATCAGTAGTTAGCCACTAGGTTCCCTCCTATTTTGTGGCTGCTACGTACAAACACCTTTGAATTTTGACTTCTAGCACACCTTGCTTACATGCAGAGATAGATGCTTACTTTATGGCCCAAAGTTTCTACACACAATTGCACCCGCTATCACTATACGTGATGCATGGAACTCTCTTCTTCTCAATATTTCCAAATGCATTTTCTTTAGATATTTCTAGGGAAAGATCTTTGATGCCCATTCTTGCATCTATGGTGCTCAAAAATGCCCTTCCCATAATGATTGGGAAGTCTCCTTTGTAGTTCTCCACTTTGATTACCAGGAAATCGACAGGATAACACCACCTACAAATAGTGATCACAATGTCTTCTACTAGTCCCAATGGAATAGTGATGGACTAGTCTACTAATCCCAATCTAATGTTACTCTTCTTGAGAGGAGGTAGGTTTCATGTTGTGGCAACTAAAAACGTCGGCGGTTGGAATGCTGAGGGGTTTGCGAGTGCACAGCCTTAACCCTACCTCTGCATGAGGGTCTTTGCTGGGAAACCAAGACAAAGTGTCTTGTTAATCAAACAAGAATTTTGCTAACTACAACTGGGGTATCGAGTGCAACCGAGGGGTGACATGGTTAGCCAATAATGTGAGCACTAATGATGTTCTCGACAATACCAAGGTCAGCTCAGCCTTAGCATAGCGAGGTTTCCCGGCACAAGAATGGTAGTGCAAGTATGCAAAAAATGTGTAAAATAGTGAAAATGTAAATGCGGTACTGAATGTCAAAGAAAATGCTTAAAATGTAATGGAGGAAATGCTTAAAATGCAATGGACTTTGAGAGAAAGAAAGAATGATACCGCCCTAGATGGGGAGTGTAGCAATTACAAATGAGCTTTGTGGAGGTACGCAGTATACAGACATGTGCAATAGTAGCGTAGCCAAAGTCTCTAAGTGTCCCAAGGTGAAGACTGACATTCACTGCAAGGTCTATGCTTACTGGGCTACCATGGTGTCCTGCGGGTTTGCGATGTGCTACGATATTGAGTGAGATGCAAAGGTGTTGTCAAGATGCTAATATGCTTCAGTGTATGGGGTGCTCAAGGTGCCTCGGGTGCCAAGTGGTGCTCCTTGCTAGCCAAATGCTTCAAATGTCCACCACTAGAATGAATTGCCCACCCCTAGAGTATGGAATGCGAGGGTATTTATAGGTTTAGGATTAGCATGAACTGTGGATTGAGTGCCACATGGCAAAAGGGGTAGGTGGGGCTACACTAACCTTTGCTACGCTCCTACTAGAGCAACTAGTGCTACACTCTAGTATGCTTCATTGGACCCCGAGAGACTTCCAGACTATGGCTACGCTATCAAGACTACATGTGCCAAGATCACGATGTACTTTTGAATAATGCAACACAATGCAATTTGGAGGCTATGCTTTAGGACTACATTCTCCCCTCTTTTGAGTGGGATTGAGTGTAGGTATAATTTTGGGACATAGTGGGGGGGAGGGGGGGTACAAAAAAGAGTGCAAGTTGCTGATCTTACTTGCTGGAGGAGTGCTAGAGCTAGAATTAAGGCCTGTGCTAAGCTCTAAAAGCTTTTGGAGACAATTACTTGTTGCTACGCTAGATACACTCTAGAGCATAGCATAATAGTTATGTAAATTTTTCAAAAAAAAAAATTGAAGTACATTGTTGCTACACTTACTGCACTCATGAGTGTAGTAGGATGAGATAAGGCATAGCATGGACACTTAGAAAAATCTTGTAAAAATTGCAATCATTACTCTTGCTACGCCAACTACACTCAAGAATGTAGCAGGAGGAGTAGATTCAAGAGTTAGAAAATCTACCAAACGCTTCTTCCATGCTAAGCTAGCTTGACAACTTCTAGCTTAGCACTAGTGCAAACTAGCCACTAGAGTGTTACTACACTTACTACATTGGAGAGCGTAGTAGGAGGAATGTGAGTGTAGCAAGATACTTAGAAAAATTTCCTCAGCTACTTTTTGACACTTAGAAAGTTTTGCAAAGCTAGTTCTATGTTGATGCTACATTGGCTATGCTCTAGAGCATAGCACCAATAGTGGGATCATGAGCCAAACACTTAGAAAAATTTTTCCTTGTGTTGAAACATAAACAAATTTGTCATTGAAGTGCCATTGCCCAAATTTCGTGGTGTTTCATTGGCCCCTCTTTGTCAACGTTTAGAGGAGTGGCCTAAGAGACATTGATAAAGAACTTGAAACACCATAGCAAATAGCACCAACATCGTTGATTAACACTCAATTAGATGGCACTTTGCCAAGCTCAAGAGTGCTAAGTTTTATGGCATGTTTTAGGTAATGGGTGTAGGGAATTCGCTTGGGATAGCAAAGGAGGAATGCAATGCAAACGATGTATAATGTTGCAAGATACAGAGTCAGCATGATTGACTATGATCATAGCACTAGGGTGGCTTGTTGCTAAAATGATGGCCTTTCGTTAGAGTACTTGTGAGAGAGTTATCGCCCATAGCATCGAGATGTTTTACCCTTGACATGTTGGCCTCTCATTAGAGTGCTTATGAAAAGGCCATCATGAATTTAGGGTTGGATCGATTGTGAAATTACAACTTTGCTAGATTTTACCTGGGGATATCTATTACCCCTTTAATTTTTTTTGAGTTTTATAATTTTTCTTTCTTTGCAAAATATTAGTTGCAAGATGCTTATCATTGAGTGGACTGCGTGCCACTTGATGGGCTTTGCTTAGAGGCAACTATGTCATGCCTATAGGACAGGTGTTTCCTCCCTTCGGATGATTTGTGTTACATCCACTTGGGCTTTGACCAGCCCACAAAGGCTCCCCATGGGACGAGTCACGTTATGTTTATCATGGGTTCTATGGTCGATTGAAAGAAGGGTATCATATGCATCAGAGAAGTTTGCAGGAAAGGCGAGGAAAGGTAATGTGGAGGGGTAAATGCAAGCAGGCTATAGTGAGATAATAGGGAGGTGCACTCTCGATTAGCTTGGCGAGTCCAACCAAGCACGTCGAAGAAATGTAGTACCTTACTACTACGATGAAACGTGCCTTTGAATGACCACCTTTAGGGCTTCATCCTACAAACATAATGCAAAGGAAACAAGAAAATAGCTGCACAACATGTGAAATATGGGCAAACTGCTAGTTGCAAGGGTGTTGCAAGTGCCACAAGTGCTGGACTAGCTACAAGAGCTTTTAATGCCAAAGTAGAAAGGCTAGTGCAAATGTTGGAGCCAAAAGGTTATAAAAGCTCCAACAGCCACACTAGAAGCAAGCACCCAAGGGAGGCTAGCAAGGTGCTCAAGACTCCACACCAAGGACACAAGCTTAGAAATCTAGTAGAATGATAAGGAGCCACACTACTGGATACACTTCCAAGCCTAGGCAATGCAAAGGGCTAGAGGATGGTTGTGCTATGGTTGGGCTAGAGTACTACTGGGACCCTAGTGGATGGTGCTAATAGTGAGAGCCCCAACCACTAAGTAAACACCCAAGGCTGGCGATGCTCTCGACACAGCCTAGAGGTGGTACTATTAGCGATGATGGCGATAGCTCTAGAAGGTCAGCAAAATGCTAAGGGCATCTCTAGAGGATCAACAAAATGCTAAAGGTGGTGACGCTACAAATGTTCTAGAGGTTTTTTCTTAACAATGTGAATTCCATTCTGGGACTGCAATGCCCTACCTTGCCCAGCCCATCGAGATGTGGGCAAATAATGGAGGATTGGAAGTATTTACACTTGCTTGTCTACAAAACCATGTGTATTAAGTTGTGCATGCTGAATTGTGAACCTAGTTTAAGGTCCTAGTAGACTGCATGTTGTGCTAGTTTAAGGTCCTAGCAAATCATGAACCTAGTTTAAGGTCCTAGCATATTGTGATATGCTAGTTTATAGTCCTAGTAGACTAATGTGTGCTAGTTTAATGTCATAGAAAATGGTAGATGTTGTGCCAGTTTAATGTCATGATGCAAGGACGGTCTATGCCAATTTAAATTCATAGCGGACTATGCTATGGATGCCAATTTAATGTCATAGCCTAAGGATGAGTTGTGCTGATTTAATGTCATAATAGACAAGTGTGCTATGGATGCTGGTCTAACATCATAACCCAAGGATGAGCTATGCTAGTTTATAGTCATAGTGTACTATCTATGCTAGTTTAGAGTCATAACAGACTAAATGTGCTAGTTTATAGTCATAGTAGACTATCTATGCCAATTTATAGTCATAGTGAACTATCTATGCTAGTTTATACTCATAGCAAACTATTGCTTACATTGCTTTGTCATCAATGTGGCATTACATGCTAGGAATAGTATTGCTTCAGGTATGAATGTTTGATCGGATTGGAAAACTCATTACCATCTAGATTAGCAAGCTTGAACGCTCCATTGTCATAGGCCTTGGCAACCAAAAAAGGTCCTTCCCAGTTGGTTGAGAATTTATCTACGGTGTAACGATTGAAAACATCGGTGGCTAGAATCACTAAGGGATCAACAGACACATAACCTTAACCTCGCTTCCATGTGAGGGCCTTGCTAGGTGGAGTGCCCTAAACAGTCTTGTTGATCGAATAGGAACTTTGCCAGTTCCAACTGGGGTAGTGGGTGCAACTAGGAGGTGGTGTGGTTAGCCAAAATGCAAGTGCAAATAATTCGAAATGGTGCTAAGTGTCAAACCAGTGGCACTTTGCCCAACTTCTTTTAAGTGTTGAGTGTAGTTAGCTCTGATTGCCAGATTTGCAAAAATTTTCTAAGTGTCAGAATGATGGCACTTTCTGCAAATTTTTCTAAGTGTTGATGTTATGCTCCCCAATGTAGCTAGTGTAGCATGCATGAAGGCTTGTTTTGCAAAATTTTCTAAGTGTCAATAGCAGTTGCATGAAAATTTTTCTAAGTCTTGTGCTATGATCGACACTATAGATATTATGCTCAACACTATAACTACTATGGTCTAGAGCATGGCAAGCATAGACAACACACAAATGACTAGTTTTGCAAAATTTTCTAAGTGTTTTACTACGCTTCCATTACCCCTTCTATGCTCCAGAGCATAGCTAGCGTAGCACACTTTTCAGTGACAAGTTTTTCCTAAGTGTCAAGCGAGAAGCTGTCAAACTAGCTCAACATGCAAGAGGCATTTGGCAGATTTTCTAACTCTTCAGGCCACCCCTCCTACTACGCTACAAATCATAGCTAGTGTAACAAAAACAAGGATTACAATCTTCACCAGATTCTTCTAAGTGTCCATGCTATGCCCTATCCCCAGCTAGTGTCCCATGTCCTACATGTAACACGAGACAAGTGTAGTAGCCAGAGTTAGAAAAATTTTTGAACTTTTTCTAGTCACCTCCAGACTTAGAAAATTTTCTGATTTTTTCTCATGGTCCCACTTACTACACTACCATGTGGCACTTGATCCACATTTTGGGAAAACCTTAGCCCTATCAATACCCCTACACCCCAATTTTTTAGGAGGTTAGCTTCTATTTTTCATTGGTTGGGTAGTTGGCACCTTCATTTAGCATTTGGGATTTTAGCATCTTGGCACTTAGCTCCATGGGTGAACAAGACCCAGAGCACACCACATTGACAAAGAGGCAAAGTTGCACATCATGGCCCACTACAGCCCTATTGCAGCCCTACAAAACACTGCACGGTACACTGTGGTGGCCAACCTTGCAAGCATGGTTCATCATGACAAGAACCAAACTTCACGACCTAATAGCACTGAGACTGTAATTGCACTCCCACTATTCTTGTTATACACTATGTACCTTCTGAGACCCTTATGGAATTAACTACACTCCCATTTGGGGTGGTATTCCATTTCTCTCTCCTATTTCTAGCCTTTTATTGCATTTTTCTTGCATATTTTCACATTTTTTCACTTGTCGTCATGTTGTACTACAATCGAATGATAGTCTCTATGGGTTGACACTCTCATTTCAGTCAAAACCCTTAGCTATGCTCACTCCCATTCCATGGCTACACTCTACACTTAGCATCGTGAAAGCATTGGTTTAACACTTAAGCACCATTTCACATTATTTGCACTTGTATTTTGGCTAACCACACCACCCGCTGATTGCACCCATCACCTTGGTTGCAACCGACAAAGTCCCTATTCGATCAACAAGACCATTTAGGGTGCTTAACCTCCATTTCCAGCAAGGCCCTCACATAGAGGTGGGATTAAGGCTATGCATCCGTTGATCCCTCAGTGATTCTAGCCACTAATGTTTTTGATCATTATAGTTTTTGGTGCTAGAAGGAGGGCCTCGCCATTTCCTTCTACATTTTTTGATTGGCACTTAACTAAAACTCTAGATGCTCTAGAGAGCATAACAAGTTTTTAGAGCATAGCAAGTTCCAGCATAGTGAGTGTAGCACTAGAGTTAGCCATTTTCAACAGCTTTCATACTTAGCATTTTTTCTGCATTTTCATACTTAGCCAAATTTTCTACAATTTTACACTTAGTAAATTTTTTGCAGTTTCCATACTTAGCCATTTTTCTACATTTTTACACTTAGCCATTTTCCTACATTTTTATACTTAGCCATTTTTCTGCTACTCGCAAACTTAGTCATTTTTCTACAGTTTTCAAAGTTAGCCATTTTTTCCAAACAGCAACTCTCACTATCCAATCTATGAACATGAATCTATATCAACCTTCCACGTTAATGCCTATCACATTTGACACTAGGATCCACCCAAAGTGTGTTGCACTAAGCCACGAACAATACAATTTTTTTATGCCAAAATCCAAGCAGGATTACCAGTGGATTGCCTTGACTTGGAAGCAAAATAGGACTACGAACAAGTCCACTAGGATGGACAAGAGTACAACCCTATTTATTTGACATAATCCCACTCATAGAGTCCTACCACCAATTGTTGTCCCAACTCATCCATGCAAACAAGCATGATGTAGGGACAACCTACAATGAAGCCTCACAAGAGGAGAAGGATGAGTTTGAGGCCTACTCCAAATGTGAGAGCCCCTCTACACCATCTTTCAACAACCATTCCCTAGTACAACCCCTCCTCAATTCAGTCCACCTATCCTCTTCAAGATGGTAACCATGCTAATTTAGCCTTTCTTGCATGCGATCGTTACATTTGCCCAACCCTATGCTCATGTAGGGGCCACCTCTCAACCTTAGAACACTCAAGCATCCTACATCCTGCTTATCTCATTGATGCCCATGACACATCCTACTTGTCTCATTGGCGCCCACGACATCTATCTAATCCACTTGTGTCTGTACTACCTCGATCACTATGCCCATCACTCAACCAATACATCAACTAAACCCATCTTCTACGATGTTAAACTAGCAAACTCTGCAACCAACAATATAACCCTATGTTATGCAACCAATACAAGCCTAGCCAATGCAACTAGCTGGCACATCCCCAAGCTTGGATTAGGCATTCCAGCTAATCCAAAGTTTAATGAAGGATATCAACTAACTCAAAGCTACCTCCTCTGAAAATATCAAGGTGGTGGACTTCTATAAGGAAAATCCCATAAGTCCTATAGTACCACCTCTAACTCTTCCAACTGGGGTCCCGCTACCTTAACTCACTAAGTACAATGGTGAAGGGGATCCCAATGCACACTTGGACACATTTCAATTTGAGTGCCTACTCCTTCAAGCTTGGTCACATGCCATCATGTGCGTGTTCCCCATGTCACTCATTGGCAAGGCCTTATACTAGTATTGCATGCTACCAAAGGCCTCAATCTCTTCTTTGGAGAATCTCATAAGCTAATTTGTGGCATGCTTTAGGTACAACCTAAAGCCTAAAGTAACCCTCGACCAACTAATGTAAGTCAAGCAAGGGCCCCTAGAGCCCATGCCAAAATTCCTCCAATGTTGGAATGCTGCATTAATTGAAATGCATGAATCCCTAGCAAAGACACACCGATTGGTCATCTTCAAGGATGTAGTAAATGACTTTATCAAGTCCAAACTGTATCACCTAGCCCCGAAGTCTCTCAACCAAGCCTTTGCCCAAACAAAGGGCATAGAGGAAGCAACGTAAGCTAGCAATGACCCAGCCTACATGACCTATAGAAACCAACATGTGTGCAAGCAAAACACAATAGTGGCAATAATGGCAGTAAGCACAAAAGCAACCAACTAAAGCCCAAAGGCTAAGCAACCTAAAGCCCTAGCTCACAAAGCCACCAACTCTTGTGCCAACTTGCCTACATAGACAGGGGTCTCCCCAAGGTGCAACTTTAAGTGCAAGGATCATTCAACGTATACACCGCTACCAATGCAACCCTCTAAACTACTGGAGCAACTTTTGAAAGCTGAGAAAATCCAGCACAAACCCGTATTAGATATTTCCTACCAAAAACATGACAGGTACTGCAAACTGCTAAGGAACCCCACCTCAGCAGTACCAAATGAGCCCTTGGTCCCACAACATTTCCAACTAGACCAATACTGTCATTACTACCAACTGTCTAGTCATAGTACGAACAATTGAATGCTTTGCAGTATGACCTATAAAGAAAGATAGAATAAGTCCAACCAATGCTTGATGCAGCGAGTCAATCCAACGTAGATGATGCCCCCTACATCATAAACTCCATCAGCATATTTGGCAAGTCTAAACTTACACAACAACCTTTTATGCTCTGCATTCCTTCCAAAAAGGCAAGGATCCCCTTAGTCTCCACAAGTAAGAGGTCCCTCTTTGTTATCAAAGTGCCACCTTGAGTACCCACAACACCCTTTATGGTCAAGGTCCCAAACCAACCGTCTGCTATGATGTTAAACTAGCATGATTCAAAAACAATAGTTTCTAAGCAACCTTTCTTCATCAAGGTGCGACAACGAGTTGGCCCCAAAAAAACTTCTAAATTACCATATATCATAAGTGTGCAACAACGTGATAGCCCCTCACCTACCCAAAGCCCAATAGTGGGCAACATCATGATCCATCCTGCTTCAAGGGCTAACCCCACTATCAACCCAGGTAGGCCTACCAAATTGCAACACAAGAGGATGAACAAGTGCCTCATAATCCCCATGGCCAAAGAAAAGGCCATAACCAGTAAGTAACAACCAAACACTAGAACCCCTACCCCCAAGCAAGCCAACCAACCCAAGCCCAAGTCCCCTCCATGAGAGATTCATCTCTCAAGCCACATAGAGGAATTCAAGACCAACACAACGGTTGATGACAAGGACTTCATAGCTACACTAACCCATGTGAAACAAATGCTTAATCAAAAGAACACAATGTTGAGCTTGTACAACCTAGTTATGAACTCATCTACTCACCACCAAGCATTACCTTGAATGTTAGCTTGTATTCCTATTATGGAGGACATCCCTATAGATGAGGCATCCATCCGTGCAATGATGTTGCCCCATGCACCACAAGAATCAGGTTCAACATCCCTAGCATTTCACGACAATGCAGTTAAGATCAACCCTGAACGAGGGGAGGTCACGATAGCTTCATTATCAATTAGCATACATGTTGGGTAGTGCACCATCCATAGAGTACATGTCGATGATGGTGTAGCAACAAACGTAGTCCTGTACTCTTTCATCGACAAGCTAGACCTAGTAGATGAAATCAGGCCAACCAAAACTACATGTTTAAAATCCTTCAACGGATCATGCGTCACTTTCAGGGGAACAATCAACTTAGCCTTCATGGTAGGAGAGTAATTCCCCACAAGCATAGAATTCATTATCATAGAGGAGATACTAGGCTTTAACCTGATCTTAGGCATGCCATGGCAAGCCCAACTATGGATCATCTCCTCTCCCATCCACCAATAAGTCCACCTTCCATATGAAGGTGGTCAAGTTATCATCCATGGTGATAATGCCTTCCCTTAGGCTATCCACAACATAGACATGGAGCAAGTGTTGAAGGTGGAGTTTCTTAGTGGTACACCTATGGTAACCAACACAACACCTAAGCCTAACACACTCGAATGAGTGGTTGAAGCCAACAAGATCTCAAAGGATCCTAAGCCCTATGCATCCCCTAATCCACACTCGGTTAGGAAGCAACTACATGATCAAGACTTTTCCTTGTCATAAATGCGCTAAGCACCTACTTACCCCTTACCTCCACAGGCCATGTATTTTTC
>MNCI01029393.1:72060-105173 GCA_015680685.1 Gnetum montanum
CACCTCACACAAGCAAGGTAAGCACTTATCTACCATGATGAAAAAAATTAGCACAGATAGTTTGCTATAACTATAAACTAGCACAGACAATCTGCTATGACTATAAATTGGCACAGATCGTCCTTAGGTCATGATGTTAAACTAGCACAACATTCACTATCCACTACGACATTAAACGGGCATATAGTAGTCTGCTAGGACTATAAACTAGCACATCACGATCTACTAAAACCTTAAACTAGGTTCATGGTCTACCAGGACTTTAACCTAGCATGTTGCTAATTTGTTGGAGCACCTCCTATTGGTGAAATCCTTGGGGCACTCGTAGCATCATCGCCTCCCACCATTTTGTTAATCTTTTGGAAGGGTAGCAAGGGCAATGGAAGGCTATGCCCCTATTACACCCCAGAGCATAGCCAGCATAGCACACTTTTAAGTGATAATTTTTGCCTAAGTGTCAAGCCAGAAGCTATCAAGCTAGCTCAACATGGAAGAGGCATTTGGCATATTTTCTAACTCCTAAGGCCACCCCTCCTGCTACGCTCCAAAGCGTAACTAACATAACAAGAACAAGGATTACAATCTTCACCAAATTCTTCTAAGTGTCCATGCTATTCCCTATCCCTAGCTAGTGTCCAATGTCCCAGACATAACATGGGATAAGCATAGCAGCTAGAGTTAGAAATATTTTTGAACTTTTTATGGTCACCTTCAAACTTAGAAAATTTTTTGAATTTTTCTCATGGTCCCACCTACTGCATTGCCACGTGGCATCTGATCCGCATTTTAGGCTAACCCTAGCCCTATAAATACCCCTACACCCTAATGTGTCAAGGGGTTAGTTTCCATTTTTCACCAGTTAGATAGTTGGCACCTTCATTTGGCATTGGGATTTTGATATCTTAGCACTTAGCTCTATGGGCAAATGAGACCCAAAGCACACCACACCAATAGAGAGGCAAAGTTACACATCACGATCCATTGTAGTCTTGCAAAACACTACATGGTACACCGCAATGACCAACCTAGTAGGCAATGTTCATTATTGCGAGCACCAGACTTTATGGCTTGACAACATTGAGACTATGATTGCACTCTCATTACATCTGTTGTACACTATGTACCTTTTGAGATCCTTTTGGAACTAACTACACTTCCATTTGGGGTGATGTTCTATTTCTCTCTCTTATTTCTAGCATTTTATTGCATTTTTCTTACATGTTTTTACATTCTTTCATGCATCGTCATGTTGTACTACACTCAAATGGTAGTCTCTATGATTTGACACTCTCATTTTAGTCAAAACCCTTAGCTATGCCAACCCCCATTCCGTGGCTATGCTCTATACTTAGCACCGCAAAGCACTAGTTTGACACTTAGCACCATTTCACATTGTTTACACTTACATTTTGGCTAACCATGCCACCCCCCGATTGCACCCACCACCCTGATTGCAACTGGCAAAGTCCCTATTCAATCGACAAGATTATTTAGGATGCTCCACCTTCGTCTCCAGCAAGGCCCTCACATGGAGGTGAGGTTAAGGTTGTGCGTCCATTGACCCCTCATTGATTCCAACCACTGATGTTTTTGACCATTACATGCAGGTTCACAAATAGCCTTA
This sequence comes from Gnetum montanum, assembly GCA_015680685.1. Lineage (NCBI taxonomy): Eukaryota > Viridiplantae > Streptophyta > Gnetopsida > Gnetales > Gnetaceae > Gnetum > Gnetum montanum. The sequence goes on from MNCI01029393.1 coordinate 73,685, forward strand.
AGGACTAGATCCCCTCTCCTAATCGGGCGTTGATGCTAATTTTGGCGATGCTTTTGTCATTGCTTCCCTTAGTACCATTCGATGCGATCAAGCATCTTCATGTGCTCCTCCTCTATAAAGTTGAGGTTAATGGTTTAAAACTCATTATTTTGGGCCTCATCAATGAAGCTCAAGAGGATTACATGAAGCAATGGGACTTGCAATTCAATAGGTAAAGTTGCTTCAGATCCATATACAAGGCTATATGGTGTCTTACCTTTTGTTATTCTACATGTTATGTGGTAGGCCCATAGTGTGTAGGCCAACTGCTCATGCCATTGTCATTTTCTACTACTAAGCATCTTCTTTAGAAGGTTGATGATGACCTTGTTTATGGTCTCCACTTGGTCATTCGCTTGTGGGTAATATGATGATGAAAAAGAATGCTTGATGTCAAGGTATTCGTAGAAGGCTTTGGTCTCTACACTACTAAATTGTGGCCCATTGTCTATGAAAATGGTTATGGGTAGACCAAATTAGCTCACTGCGTTGTCAAGGATGAATTTGCAAACATGTTGTGATGTGGTCCTCCTAAGGGGAATGGCTTCAACCCACTTGATAAAATATTCAATTACAGTTATGATGAAGCTATGTCCTATAGAGGACTTAGGCATGATGGGCCTCATGATATCCAACCCCTAATGTTGAAATGGCCATATGATCTGTGTGGTGTGTAGTTACAATGGGTGGCACATGCATTAAGTTGTCAATTTGTTCATGCACATCACATGTCTTGACCTTGGAAATGCAATCACGCTCCATGTAAGGCAAATAGTAACCTAAGCATCTAATTTTTAATGCCATTTCCTTGGGTGCTATGTGGCCTCCGCACAATTCCTTGTGAACCTGATCAATGATTGTTTACACTTTTCCATCATTAATGTAGGTCAACAGTATGTCATCATAGGATTTGCGACAAAGTGTGCTTTCACCTTCAAGGATGTACTACCATGATCGTATTCACACTACATCCTTTTGGGTAGTGGTCAGATGTTGCGGAGGCACATCCTATTGAAGGTACGACTTGATGTCATCATACTACTCTTGCTCATGAGTTGTGCTTGTTGTGGCTATGGATGCAATGTCTGTTACTTGTGTGATAAGTTTGGTGCAATTCATTATTAAGGTAGGCAAGGCATAAAATATGTTAGATGCAATGCTTATGGCTAATGTGGTTAATGTATTGGTAATGGTGTTCTCATTGCAGGGAATGTGTTGGACATCTACAATTGCAAACCATTATAGAAAATGCTTCACCAAGTCACAATAAGGTTGTAAATTTTATGCTTTATAACCATAAACCTCTATAACTTGGTTTATGACTAACTACGAATCACCTTGGATCACTAGGTTTCAGATTCCTAGGTCATGAGCTACTATAAGACCTTTAAAGAGACCTTCATACTCCACTACGTTGTTAGTGTAAGGAAATGTAAAGTGATAAGTCAAGGGTTAGATTTCCCCATAGGGAAACATGATTATGGTAGTGGCACTACCTCCTTGAGAGTTTGAAGCATCATCAAAGTGTAAAATTACCTAAAAGTTGGCAGGCACTTGGCTTATACTACTAACATGCTCATCTAGGAATTCTAGATCTATGGTTGCTTGATCATTTATTAGTGAAGCCATGAGTGGTGTGGCTAGTGCTTGACCTTTAGTTGATGCTTGCGCTATCTAATGCAGGTCAAACTTCATCATTATTTCTTTCCACCATGTGATTTGACTACTTTCATAGATGTTCATTGTGATTGCTTAGAGTACATTGCTTTTGCAAATGATGTTTACCTGGCTACAAAAGAGATAATGCCTTCACTTCTTAAGTGCAAAGACTAAGGTAAGGCAATTATTTTTCACATCATTGTATTTTGCTTCATGGGCCACTAATGCATGGCTTAGGTAATATATAGGGAGTTTTGAACCATCATCTCACTTTTGACAGAGCAAAGAAGCGATGGATGTGTTAGAAGTTGCAAGGTAGATGTAAAAAGTTCTATCTCCTTGTGGAGGATAAACTATTGGAAGCTAAGCCAACTCCTATTTGAGGTTGTCAAATGCCTCTTGGCATTGAGCTATCCACTCAAAGTGGACTCCCTTTTTGAGAAAATGTTACATTGGCTGTAGCTTATTAGTCAACCATGTGATAAACCAATGTACAAATTACAATTTGCCTTGTGACCCATGTAGCTCCTGAAGGTTAGTTGGCAATGCTAAGTTGATGATGGCCTTAACCTAATTAGGGTCTATATGTATACCTATTTCTGACACCATGAAACCTAACATGTGGCCTCTCTTGATAGTGAAGACACGCTTCTTAAGATTCATCCTAAGGTCATGTCTAAGGCCACATTTGAGGGAGCAATCTAAGTCATTTGCGGGATCATGCACCATTTTGGACTTAACTACTATGTCATCAATGTAGTCATTGAGCAAGTCTAATAAGTATTCACTGAAGATGTATGTCATATCATGTTGGTAGGTTGCTCATGTGTTCTTTAGTTTGATAGGCATCATTATATAGCAAAATGTACCCCAAGGGGTCATGAAGGTTGTACTAAGCTGGTGCTCTAGGTTGATCCAAATCTGGTTGTAACCAGAGAACCCATTCAGAAGGACAATAAGGCATGACCAGCCATAGTATCAACTAATTGGTTGATACTAGGCAATGGGAAATCATCTTTAATGGTCACCTTGTTCAGGTCCCAAAAGTCTATACAAATGCGTATGCTTCCATTTTTCTTAGGTACAGCCATGATGTTGGAGACCCAGTCTACATAGTCAATTACTTGAATGAAACTAGCTTTGTAAAGCTTGGTGATTTCATCATGGACTGCCAATGCCACCTTAGTCCTAACATTACAAGATTTCTATTTAATTAGTTTTATGCAATGATTAAGGATGTTGTTGTGTTGCACTATGTGAGGATTTAGGCCTGGCATGTCCTCGTAAAATCATGCAAATGTCTTAATGTTGTTATTAAGTGTTTTCATGATGTTTTGGACGTGTTGAGGCTCTAACAAGGAACTAAGTTTCAATGTCTTTGCTCACCGCTAAGTGTTGCTACAAGGACTTTGATGAGGGGATCCTTAGTGATGTCACCTACCTCTAGATCGAGAGCCCTAACTAGATGGTCAGGCCAATCTAACAATGTTTCTACGAATGTTACGTAGTCATCATAGGCTATGGGCTCAAGGTCTAGGCATTGGGCATCAATGCATTAGGTGAGGTCACCATGAGACCTGGTGAGGATCAGAAGTGAATGAAGATGCTCATACATGCTCATGTTGTAGTCCTACAACATATCCTGAAAAACAACCAAAAAGAACGTTAAGCTGCACTTGTCTTAATAGAGTTGAAGTGCATAACATGAGGGAATCAATGCAATCAATAATTATCTAAACATGTAAGAGTGGATGCTAGAAAAGCAAACATGCAAGCTGGTTTCAAGCCTCAGCAGGTTGTGATTTGCCAGTTTAAGATCTTAGGAAATCGTGATTTGTGCAAAATGATTTGGTTCAAGCTAAGAAGAGAGTGTCTGGGTCATGAAATTGGGCTAGGCGTTCATTGGGCAACCAAAAAAATATTAGAAATTTTCTAAGTCTAGGATTGTTAGAAAAACAATTCAGAAATATTTCAAACTCTAGCTGTTATGCTCATCCCTTGCTACGCTTGCCCCCTTTGCTATGCTCTACAAGAAACTCAAGAAAATTTTTCTAAGTGTGGGAGCATCGATGTAGTAGGTGGCACATTTAATTACCCCAGGAGGGTATATATGCACAATTCACTGAGGGTAACTATCATTTTTCAAAGTGTGAATGAGGAGTTACATAGCATAACACAGTTTGAAGCAGGAGTGATAGCTAGAGCATAACAAGTCGAGCATAGAGGCCAAAGCATAGCTCCAAGATGACACACTGCAATGACCATCAACACCTTGGACTTGCCAATGTGGAAGAGGAAAGGTAAGCCCTAGAACACCTACTATGGATGTAGGTGGAGTAGAGGAGAGCGTCGTTAACCTCCAAGTATGCTTGCTGGCTTCTCTTACTTATCATTAGGATTTGGATCCTAGGGTAGCCTACCTTGGCAAGGAACATTACTACCCTAGACACCTTGGTGGCCGTAGCCAAAGGAGAGAAAACACGTACATGGATTGTGGTTCTGTGTTAATGTGTTTCTATTTTATTTTAATTATCTATGGAAAATGGGACAAAGGATAATGCATGGGCTATGAGGGGTTTGATACGTTTATTCTTGAGGGATGTGGCACATGGGGGGACGGAGAGGGAAAGAATAAGGATTTTTTCTTAGTAGTGGACTAGGATTTCCCTCACTAAGGGCCACACCACATGGAGGACATAGAATAGTGCAAAAATGACCATGACTAGGGTTTGGAGGGCCATGGATCCCCCTTGTTCCTCCTTTTTCTCTTCTTTTCTCTTTTTTTTTTGGTTCGTTGGCATGCGTAAGAGGGTGATGGCAATGCAAGAGTGCACTGTAGCTCTATGCTTTAGTAGTAGGGTTTGGAAAATGAAGGATTGAGATTAGGATTAAACCATTATTGCTAAAAATAGCTATAGCCAAGGGACAAGGTTCTGCCATTACTTATTTTATGATGTGGGGGCAATGCAGGGTGAGGGCAAAGGGAGGGTTAGGCGTCAAAGGGACATGTGAGGAGAAGGCCATAGGGATGAGAAAAGGGACAATAATGTGGCCATGAGGGTGATGGTCATAGCGAGTGGGGCCAAGCAGATTGCTAAGGCTGCAGCCATGGTGAGTAGCCTAACATATGTCATCAATGTGTAATGGCACTGGGCAATGCAATGAAAGAGACATCGTGATGGAAGCTTAGGTGCTAATGGCTATGCTCCCTAGGGAGTGTAGCCAACACTTTGTTAAAATTAGTTTTAGATGTGGTGGGATGTTACATTCCTGATATTTAGAAATTTTTTTGTTAATTTTTCACTCATTTTGGGGCTACGCTCTATGTGGAGCATAGCTAGCAATTAGAAAATTTGGTGATTTTTTGGCTATGCTCCCTAGGGAGTGCAACAAATAGTTAGAATTTTTTTGGATCTCATGCTACACCACATAGAGTTAGAAAATTTTTTGAATAAGTTTCAAAAAAGATTGCTAAGTGCAAAACTAAAAAGCCAAGTGTAAGAATTCCTCATGTGAAACAAAATGCTATATGCACGAAAACTATGCTAGAATGTTTATTTTGCAAGTAGAACATATGGATGCTAGAACATGCAAACCATATTGGTGCAAATGATGCAAATGTAAAGTAAAATGCTAATGCTACATTAATGTTATGCCCCAATGATCACTAGGAATTTCAAATGTGTATTGATGTCCTATGCTCGTGGGGCCCCATGGGGGACCCTAAGGATATATTTCTAAGTCATGCCATTTTGAGCTAAATTTGCTAATTTTTGGTAATCATAAGTTAATATTTTATGCCAAAATGCAATTTGTTGTGTACTAACACTACATTCATTTGTTGTCTTATGATTGTAGGATGCTACTAAAGCCTATCTTAGCGGTCATGGAGCTCATTGGCATCCTATCCTGCATCAGCGAGCCCATGCCCAACACACCTACACCCAACATGAAGTTACTCCATCAAGCGATGTGGTTTTGACTAGGGGCATTCGAATTCCTGGCTTACCTGCTAAAATACTTTAATGTGATCATGTGATCACACTTGGTAGTGGAGGCTGCAAGTACCATCACCGAGATGTTGTTGGCCGATGCAAATCGAGACATACTAAGATTCATGTTCGATGAGCCCATGACTGGTGGTGATTGAGTAGGTGGCCCGAGACTAGGTCTAAGGAGCATTCATCCCTTAGCCAAGATATAGAGCATGTTGGAGTTCTCTTGTTATAACAAGAGCAACACCCTTTTCATTACCATTCATGTGCATACAGTCTTCCAGAACCTACCTGAGACTATATATTATGCTAGAGGGTAAGTGTAATTGCTTTTACTTATGTCTCATTGTCGTTGGCCATGCTCGATTTGCTAACTTCTAACTACAGATGTCTAATGCTAAGTTTAAAGTTGATGATGAGGGACTCCATAACAAGATAGGGGCTCTCGCCTTGACCTGTACCATGCTAGAGGTATTTTCCTCTAGTTCAAGCTTTCATGAGGTAGTTATTGAATAAGTGGAAGAGGACTTAGAGAACTACCCCACCCAGTACCCAAAAGCAGTCGAGCAATGTTGAACCTAAGATTGGTTTGATGGGATGGGCTAGCAATAAGCCTATCTTTGGAGAGCTTGTTGTGCCACTACCTACATCATGCACACCATTTGTTCCATGTGAGTATTCATTATGTTGGCTTAACTTTTATTACTTATTCTCATGCACCTATTGATCACATGATGCTAACATTGCATTTGCCCATATTATAGCTACCATTACTTTAGGAGAGGTAGTAGTGGTCTTCATTAGCCATAATGAGGCCACCCTCATTATGAACTATAGTGATGTAGAGGGGGCACAAGAGTGGTTGTGCCATTAGGTCTCAAAGGCTCTAACTGGCCAGCTTATGAATGCTAGGTTGATGGACTTTTTCTTAGCCCTTAGTACAAGCACCAATGGCTGAGTTGGTGACCATCATTAACTCCTTCAACTGTGATGCCCACTGTTTTGTTACTCATGTGCATGAAGTGAGGGTAGTCTTGGACCTCAACAATGCCTTCTTCACTAACTTCTTTGGCCTCCCCTCTGAGAACCCATCAATCATTGAGAAGCCCAACTGAGAGGTGGACCAAAGGGAGGAGATTCAAGAGTAGTTGAGGACCACTTGCTCTCATAAATGCATCATTGTTGGAAATGTGCTCATGCTTGAGGTTTGGAAACTTTACCCTCTTTTTTGTGTCCATGCCTTTCCTAAGATACTCTCCCAAGGAAAGGTCCTTTGGGTGGAGCAAGCATAGGTGATACAGGAGGTCATAGAGGAGGGCACCAAGTTCAACTAGGCCTCCTTCATTGCCATTGGACTACAGGCAAAGATTACTAGGCTTCTCCACAATGACCATGCAAGGTCTCACTTTTACTTTGCATTCTTCGCAACCTTTCTACAAAGGCTTGTAGAGCTCTTGGTGATCAGGGATAGTGGATGTTAGGTTGTGTAGGATCATGGGCAGCTGTCTAAGCCATGGATTAAGCATTTTTTTCACCAGCACTTGTGTGCAAGACCCTCTAGAGGGGATTGAGAAGTCATATTCAGTTATGAAAAAGACACATCTGGAGAGGTCACAGTCATCATATTCCCATGACAACATGGGCAAGTATCCACAAACTATTGTTGGGAATGTGAAGAGGATGGAGTGATACATTACAAAGATAGTGGGGCCTTCCAAGGCAAAAATCAAGAGGTTGTGCCTGATAGAGGAGACTCCCCCTATAGTTGGGTAAGCAGGCATCAAGAAAGTTCACCTCAATATACCCACACTTTGTTTGGTGGCTGTAGGTTAGTGTACATCATAAATGCATTTGGCTTATGTTTTTTTTGTTATTTTTTTTTTATTTTGTGCTAATACTACTACTACTATGCTATGTTTTTGAATTAGGTAAGAGGGCTACTAAAGGAGCAACAGTGGTGAAAATAGGAGCAATGGACATGGCCCCTCCTTAGGTTGAAGAGGACGTAGCTTGTAGGGAGGAGCCACTAGAGGCCCTAAATATCTCCCACCAATTTGATGTGGAGGGGTTATTCCACCCTAAGGGTGACTTGACTAACCTCTTCAATGGTGTGTAGCTAGGAGACCCACCCACACTGACATCTGAGGGCTTGCTCAGTGAGCACTTTATGTTATCATTTACTCTTCCCTTTTACTTTTAAGCCCTTAACTACCTAGTTATCTCTAAGTATTACATTGTGTTGTATTTCATTCTCAAACCTTCCTGTCAATGATCCACCACTAGTGCCTACCCACCCCATGAAGCCATGGGTAGAGACACAAAATAAATTTTCCTTCATGAAAGGCATCATGGAGGAAATGGTAGATCACATACAGGAGGAAAATCCCAAATTTGGTATGTGTGTCATTTTACTTAAACTATTTTACCATTTCTATGCTTAGTCTATTGTTAATATTGATTTTTTTATTGTATGATAATAAGCTCTAAGCTTAATTGGGATCCAAACTAAGTAGCTCACATGGATGCCATTCTTGAGTATCCCCCCAAGGTGGAGCAAGTGTCTCATCATGTATATGAGGCAGTGATCAAGTACACACTTTCCAGTGTGAAGGCATTGTGGACCTATAAGCACCTGAATAAGAATCTATAAAAATGTATGCATGAGTTCCAAGAGGTAATGGAAATCTTGATAACAAAAAATAAGGACCTCTAGTCCCGTTATGATTTCTTGTCAACTCGGCCATAGAAGGATGATACCTAGTCGACATCAGAGATAGATTACGCCAAATACTAGTCAGTAATCTAAGGCAAAAAAAAGGCTACCCAAGAGATCGTCGAGCAGAGGTTCCAGATGGAAATACTCTCCTAAAAGAATCAGGAGTGGAAGAGCTTTAGTACCAAGGTGTGCAAATGGAGGCATACATAGAAGGACCACAAGCACCACTTCAAGCAGGAGTGGGACACCTAATTACAGTAGCTCAAGGACAAGTCTGTGAAGGCTTGTTATCTTGAGATGTTCGTTGAGGCAATTGGCAGAAGCTAGGCCTTAAAGCTGTTTACTTAGCATACAATGGTTAGTGGTTTCCTAGAGTGAGAGATTACCTTGCCCTCATGGGAGACTTCTACAACCACCTTTTCTATGCAACTTCCTACATGGACTACTGTGGACAAGGACAAGATACTAGCAGATGTTAAATTCGACCACAAGGACTAGACATGGTTATCAAAGGTTGAAATCCTCTGATGCTTAGAGGAGGGCCTTGATAGATTATCTCTAGAGTCCAATGTAGGACCCTCTTAGGTTAGTTTTTCTTTTGCTTTTTATGCTTTTTTGTGTGTTAGTTTTGCATGTTAATTTTGTATCATAGTTTTGCATTTGTTGATAATTTGTTATCCCACATTGCTTTTGAGTAGGTAGTAGGCAATAGCATAGGCCCTAGCAAAGAAACAAAGGAGGATGAGGGAGCCTCAACCCCCATAAGAGACCACCAACTAAGCAAACCTGATGTAGCCCTACTATTAGGCAATTTTATAGTTTGATCATTTTTGTTGCATGATCATGCTATGTACTCCTACTGATAGAGATATAATAAAATTTATGCCTTTTGTGATGAGGATTATGTGTGAAATTTCATGTTTACTTTACTGCCTATTTAATGTGGGTAATGTAACCAATTGATGTGATTAGGCTCCTTGTGGGCCTCATGATAATTTAAGACCATGGTACAAGGGCAATTACTAGTTTAAGGTCATTTTAAGCCATGGCGATTACTAGTTTAAGGTCATTTCGAGCCATGAATAAAAGGAAAAGGTTGGCAATTTTCGAGCCATGAGGTGCCAGTTTTAGGCCATGGTGGTCTGTATGGTAGTTTAAGGCCTTTTCAAGCTGCAAATAAAAGGAAACTATTGCCAATTTTGGGCCATGGTGGGCTATGAGGTGCCAATTTTAGGCCATGGCAAGTCGTATACTAGTTTAAGGCCTTTTTAGGCCATGCCAATGCGAGAAAGGTTACTAGTTTAAGGCCATCATGAGCCATGTGGTGGAAGAAAGATGTTGCCAGTTTTAGAATGTGATAAACTATGCACTAGTTTAAGGCCTTTGTGGGATATGGGCTAATTTAAGGTCTTTTCAGATCACACATTAGTTTAAGGCCTTTTCAAGCTAGACGTTTTTTTTTTTGTAGTTTTATCCATTTCTTTTTGGTCTTTTTATGCATTAGAAAAAACATCAAAAACATGTAAAACACAAACAACCATACAGAATGTATCTATGTAAGCAAAAGGCTAACAAGGCATGAAAAAATATAGGGCAAGTAGGCACCTAGCACATGCTACACTAAGGGGGAATCTTAGTCATGTAGTTGCTTCCTAACCTAATGTGGGTTAGGGGGTGCATAGGGCCTAGGCAACATGAGACAGTATTCACCTATATCTTCATCGTTGATGCTAAAGGGTAGTTTCACCCATAAATCTTCCTTGGGGAGGGTATCAACCTTTTTTGGCTTTTTAGATGGGTCTACCAGACAAGGTTAACTCTTGTCCTCCATGGACAACATGTCATCAAGGAACTCTACCTCTAATCCTTGGTCTGTGTCAACGTTGTTGATGGTGGGAGGAACAAAATTATCATCATGTATGATCACTTCTCCACCTTCGTACAAAAGGTGGATCTCTTGGTGAATGGGTGACAAGATGGCTTGTAACTAGGCTAGCTAGGGCCTTCCCAAAATTAGGTTGAACCCAGGCATCTCCTCGATGACAATGAATTCGATGCTAAAAGAGCATTACTACCCTACCACGAAGGCTATTATGATCATTCCCTTCATGATGACGTGTGACCCATTAAAGGACTTAAGACATGTCATCTTTGTGGCCTAGATTTGTTAGGCCAAATCGAGTTTGTCAACAACTAGGAACAAGATAACGTTAGTCACCATCACCTCATCAACGTGCACCCTGCAAATCTTGCATTTCCCTACATGGATGATTATAAACATTATCACAGTGGTCACCTGACCCTTTTTAGGGTTGACCTTAATTACTTCATTAGGAAATGCTAGAGGTGTTGGACCTGATTCTTGAGGTGAAGGAGGAAGCATCACAGTGTAAATGGCTTGTTCATCTACAAGGATGTCCTCTTTGATAGGAATGGAGAACAACATATGAACTAATGCTTCGTGATGAGCGGAGGAGGTCACCACCAAGTCGTACAAGCTCAAGGTTGTATTTTTTTGTTTTTCCTACCTATGAGCCTCAGTGCTTGGTTGTTGGTCACTCACGATAGTCACTTTGGTTGATGTGGACATAGGAATAGCAAATAAGGGGACAGGCTTAGGCAAACCTAATGCCATGTGTTCCCTCATCATTTGGTTGGCAAGGCACTCATTAGGCCTCTCAAACTACCACCTCAATTGCCTAGTGTTGTATGTAGGATGAGGCCTCGAGCAAGCAGGGCTTGTTGCAATCCCCACCATTGGACTCAATGAAGGGTACATACATTATGGAATCCTAATGACAAAGTGTGTTTGGGTTGTAGTCATTCCAACATGCTATAGGATGTCATGGATGCTTGAGGTGGTGCTTTGATAACAAAAGGGATCCTTGGACTGGTTGGCACTGAGGAGGCCCCAATGCTTTCAGAGGGCACATGAATGACAAATGGCTCTAGTGCTAGTCCTACATCGTCATCAATGCTAATGACATTAATGAAATAGCCTACACCACTTACATTGAGAAGGTCTTTGTAGACCTTCATTGATTGATTTTCTAGACAAACTAGGTTGGTCAAATCAAGAACCAATTGTTCTTAATCAATCATGTGTTGTATGTCATCTTGTAAGGTCATGCAAAAGTTATTTTCATGGCCATGAAATTGATGATAATGGCAAAACCAATTCAATCTGAAGTGTTTTGGGACTAGAGGCTCATCTAGTGCTACTATTGATGGGTTTCTAAGGAGCTTGTAGTAGTGATCATAACACTTGCGAGCATCTTCAAACATTTTCTTGTACTAGATATGCCCAACACTAAGAAGCTAGCCCAATAGTTATGATAGCTTGATGGGCAACAATGTATACTTTAGTGGTCCTTGCACTCAAATTTTACCCTTGGGGCAACTTGTCCTGCGGCCATTGATGGTGTAGGGTGGTTGGTCACCGTAGTGCCAGAGCTGGTTACCTTATTGTTGGTAGGGGCCTTGGTTGCCTTGGCCATTGGTTTGGCATTGTTTAGCTTGGCCTCGTTAGCCATTTCTACAATGATTTTTGTTGCCTTGTGCTTCTCCTTATCATTCTTTGCATGTGCATTCTTGTAGGCCATGTAGGTTGAATCCTTACTGGCTTCTACCGCATCCTGAATGCTCTTTTTTTGGGAAAATTCTTGGTGTAGGGAGTGCAAGGCAAGGTAGTATAGTTTTGACTTAATGAAGCCATTCACTACACCTTTGAAAATGGCCAATAGGTGAGTTTCTATGATAAGCTCATGGATTTTATTAAGTGTAGCACTCCATCATTGGATGAACTTTTGAATAGGCTCTAAGTGGCCTTGCTTAATCTACATGAGTTAATCCAAGGTTTCCTTAGGCTTCAAGTTGTACTTGAAGCGAGTGATAAATTGGCTAAGCAAATCCTCCAACAAAGATATGGAGGCCCTAGGGAGGGCATAGTACCAATCTAGCACCTTGCTGGTTAGGGACATGGAAAACACACAAATGATTGCATGCGACCATGCCTACAACAAAAGGCACTCAGACTAGAAGGTCACTAGATGGGCATGTGGATCCCCTTCATTATTATATTTGGTGAACTAGGGAAGTTGAATGCTAGGAGGCAAGGTCAGTGATGGGACAATAGGACTAATAGGATCATCCTGATAGAAGTGCATCACTTGGACAACATTAGAAGAGGTGACCTTAAGCTATTTGACCTCTTCAATGAGTGTTTGAATGAGCTGGAATGCTTGAACCAAGCTCGATGTGGATGTGACAAGCTACATTGGTTATGCAACCTGTTGTGCTATTGGCATGATCCATGGCCCCACCATAGGCTATGCAACCACACAGGATGCTTGTTGAGTGTACTACTATAGAGGCTATCACGCATGCTTCTGTTGCGTGTGTTGTGCCTAGGGAACAAAGTTAGGGCCCCCACCACGTGGTTGTGGCTTGGGTGATCGTAGGGGGAACCACAAAGATAGGTGAGATGTACAATGCCTGACTTGTATGTGGCTTGGATGTCGACATCATGTGCATGTAGGGCTAGGTTGGCATCATGGATGCCAACATAGAGGATTGCATAGACTGTGCTGAGACCACGAAGGATAGGGTGATAGATGATCCTACATCATAATGCGTATGCACCTCATGGCTTACCATAATTGGTGTTAGCCTAGGTGGTCATAGGGGAGACTTTGCTGCTTCAAAGAAGGTAGATGGTTGAGACTACAAAGGAATGAAATTAGAGGTAGATGGTAGGAAAGATACATAGAAGGGATTCTCATTTTCTGAATGAGCCTCGAATTCCTCTTACCCATCCTGTAGGGGCTCCTCATGGTCAGTTGCTACATTGTGCTCATTTGACCCACTCAATTGGATGAGTTGGTCAAGCATCCACCAAAAGGTCTCAGTGAGGGCAATGAAATCATTAGGGGCAAGGAGGTACTCCCTCCCATTCCTATGTATAAGCTCATAACCTCACTTTGCATCTAGCTCTTGGCAATCTAAGGGGATTCCTACCTAGAGCTTTGCATAAAGAAAGTTGTATTTATCTTTGTCAAGACCATGTGCTTGGGAGATTGGTTCTGGAGCCTAAGAGATTACCTTCCCATGAAGATGGGGCCCCTGGCTCCAGGAATGTCAATTGTGAATTCCCACTGAATAGGTCGAACAACAACTACACTTGAGGTAAAGGTTGAAGGCTCTTTAGGGTTCATGCTGCTATGAGAAAATGCAAAAGGTGCAATGCTGGAAAAGAAATAGTTAAGTATAATGATTGTTGAAAATGGCTAAGTATAGAAATGTTGAAACAATAGCTAGGTCTGAGAGCACTACTAAAAAAATGTCTAACTTTGGTGCTATGCTTGCTGCACTCTCATGCTAAGGGAAAGATACACCCTTCCTAGCACACAGAGTTTCGGATCCAAGTGTAAGAGATACACTTTAGCTTTTGTCCTATCAAGTTCCAAGGGAATTGACAACTAGGACCAATCTACACCAACTAGATTGTAGACAATCATAGGGGTGTCACATCTATGCTAATTCAAAGCTAGTAACGAAGGTACAGAGAGCACATGGGACTACCACTGAATGCAAAATAAAATGGCGAGGCCTTCCTTCTAGCACTAGAAAACTATGGTGACCAAAAATGTCGATGACTAGAATGCAAAGGGGTTTGTAGACACACAACCTTGACCCTACCTCCACGTAAGGGCCTTTGTTGGGAAATGGAGGCGATGTGCCGTAGATGGTCTTGTCGATCAAATAGGAACTTTGTCAGCTACAACTAGGGTGTGGGGTGCAACTAGAGGGTGGCATGGTTAACCAAAAATATGAGTGTTAATGGTATTCTCGACAGTACCAAGGTTGACTAAGCCTAAGTGTAGCAGGGTTTCCTAGCATGAGAACAATGGTGAAAGTGTGTAAAAAATGTGTAAAATAGCAAAAAATGCAAATGTAGTACTGAATGTCGAAGAAAATACTTAAAATTCAATGGAGGAAATGCCTAAAATGTAACAGAGTTTGATAAAAAGAAAGAATGGTACCACCCTAGATAAGGAGCATAGTAATTACAAATGAGCTTTGCAGAGGTACGCAATGAACAAATAAACATAGTAGCAATGTAGCCAAAGTCTTTGGGGTGTCTATGGATGAAGACTGACATCTGTTGTAAGGTCCGTGCCTACTGGGTTGGCTATTGTAGTGTCCTGTGGGTCTGTGGTGCACTATAGTGCTGAGTGAGATGCAAAGGTGTTGCCAAAGTGCTGATACGCTCTAGTGTATGGGGTGCTCAAGGTGCCTTAGGTGCCAAGTGGTGCTCTTTACTAGCCAAATGCTTCAAATGCCCACTACTAGAATGAATTGTTCATCCCTAGAGTGTGGAATCCAGGGGTATTTATAGGCTTAGGGTTAGCATGAAGTACAGATCAAGTGCCACATGGAAAAAGGGGTAGGTGAAGCTACATTGACCTTTGCTACGCTCCTACTAAAGCAACTGGTGCTATTGAAGTGTTGTTGCCCAAATTTGATGGTGTTTCACACACAATGTACATCTCATGAGAAATCAAATTAACACCACAACCTGAATCAAAAAGAGCCTTGTACAATTCATTTCCAACAATCCACAAATAAATTAGAGAACTTCCAAGATTGGCTACTTTCCTAGGAAGGTTTCCTACACAGAACTAATTAAACACAGTGTAAGTAAGCATTACGGTATGGATTCTTAGCAAATTTTAGTTTGAAGGAGGCCTAAAGGAATTTGATATGGAGGAAGAGGTAGGAGTAGGGTTGTCAACTATGAGTGTAGGTGAAGGCTTAAGTGGACTATGGGGTCAAAAGAAAGGTCTTTTCTTTGATCAGGCATTTGACCCTTCTGATTGATGATTGTATTGCAAATTAATAGCCCTTGTAGCATTGCGTTGTTGCAGTTGAGTAGGTAGTTCACCTTGCATAGGAGGAGCAGGTGGTAGTTGTACAACTGGAGGAGAAGTGTGTGTAGGGACAAGAGGGGGATAAGGATAGAAGGTAGCATCCCCTCTTTCATGTGGCGAATGAGCTTAATAATAATCAAAAGGATGGTAGTAAAGTTGAATATTAGAAACATGACTGGAAAAGTCATGTGGAGACATGGGTTACTACATGTAGTAACCATATGGATCAGGCCACTGGTAAGGGTACTATTGTCTTAATAGTGTAAGCACCCATGATTATGGTTGCTACCATTCTTGGTACTATTCATACAGTTGTAGTGGAGCTCCACTTGGATAATACAATTGTTGCTAGTGGAAGTGTCTAAGATTACCTTTAGGATAAGGTAACCTTTTGGATGTTTGCCTTTGTGTAATTCATGGATGTAAGGCATACACCCTAGACTCCTAAAGATGTGACACAACAAGGCAACATCCCTTAGAATGTTCATACTGGCAGATATCACATCCACAATCATCATCTGATTCATTGTCTATAACCTCTTCTATTGTAGCAATTTTACTTTTACCTTTGTAATATACACGTTTAGCTTCCTTGCGCCTCCTATGCTTATGGTCACTACCTTGTTCTCTAAACTCTACAGCGATTTTGAAGACAGCTTGAAATCTACTATCCATGGAGTCCCTTAACTAATCAACCTTGGTCGTAAGTCCATATTAGAATTGTTGAAGTGGCAAGGTTTTTTTCTGCATCCCCTCATCAAATATGGATTCTTCCTCATTGTCATAGAATTGAATCTCCCTCTTACAGATGGAAGGATCATGGTTGTACTCCTCTACACTTTTTCTTTTTTTAGTTCATCCTTCTCTTTGATGACCTACTCTGATAAGTAGTTAGTTCTGAAATTTTCCATTAGGCATAGACACCAAGGGTTTTCCTCATTTCACTACAAAGCCCATCTACAATGTGGTGAAGTTGAACCAATTGAGAATAACCATGGCTAGGGCATTTATGCATCAAGACATAGTATCGGCCAATGGTAACATCTAAGGGTTTGTGTGTTTCTTATTTTCATTCTTGAATTTGCTTCCTTAAGTTGGAAACCCTGGAGTATGTTTGATACTTATCATTGAATAACTTGAGCATGATACTCCATTATCTGATAGATTCTAGTTCTAAGGACCAGTTCTAGTTCTCCACTTCTTTGATGAGTGTCCTTGGAAACAACTTCAATTTTTGCCACTTGTTCTCTATGTTTTGTAAGGCACATACATCTTGGAAATCTTGAAGATGATTTTGCAGATTAGAGCTATATCCTCCTTCAAATTGGGGAATATTTTTCATGTTTAACCATTTGATCTAACTATCTTTCACATACCTTGTTGGGATTTTGACTACATCTACGATGTTAAACATACCTTAGGTAGCAAATAGAGACTCATCGATGCCTTGATCATGATGCCTGTGATGGCCTCTACTACCCCTTTGTTCATGGTGATGTGCCTCTATTGAATGTATACACCCTTGTTCTTGCCTTTCTTGATCGTCGCTTTGATTATCATGGTCCCATTGTTCATTTCATTCATTTTAGTTACCTCCATCATGATCTTGCCTTCTACGGTCACGATCAAAGCCATAAGATGAAGATGATGATGAAGGGAAAGAGGAAGGAGAACTAACACCATCATGGTGCCTACTACCATCTCTTCAACAATCACGACTACGATCACGATCTTGCTACTTGTATGCATCCTTGTCTTAGCTTGTCCCTCTAGTTCCTTCTTTGTCATTGGATCCCTTATTACCAAAATCAAGATTGTGAACTATGAAGTGCAGATTCTAGTTTTGACCTCCATTGCCAAAGTCAAAGAGAGGAGCATCATTTTATGGAAAACTCCCAGAGAAGAATTCTCCACTAGCATGTTGGTACAATAGGAATGGAGGATCATTAAGCCCTTTTCCCTTTGAAAACTCATAGCGTTGTTTCAACTATCAATCTCGTAGGTGTTATGCTTCGGTGGGATGATAATCCTTGGCATCAACATCTTCCACATTATACTCCCCATGGTGGTCTTGAAGACCACATCATATAAGAATTTGATAAAGCATTGTAGGAGCAACATGATCCAACAACAACACAATGTTGCCCTTCATGTTACGCCATCGTAGTTTTTCATCCCAATGTAGGATGAAGGTGCAGTTTGGCACATACTCATTGGGGTGAGTATATATGATTCAGTACCATTGAGGCTTTGTTGAACAAACATTATCAGCCTTGGGTAGAGAAGCGCTCCTATCAGAAGAAGACATTTTTGGTTAGGAAAATAAAAATCACAGTGTGCTCTGAGAATTTATTGTAGTAATTGTAAAATAAGATATGACTCTCAAGTTCATTCCAATGATTTAAATACTTTTACTAGGTCCTAGATAACACACAAAACAACAAAAAGGTCCCCAACAATGACACCAATGATGAGCAGCGAGGTACCCCTACACCCAACCACATGAATCACTAAAGTGTTACATGCGATCTGGCCAAATTCCATGGACCTATCAATATCTCATACACTAGTTTCTCTAGGAAGTGAAATGATGTTGAGAATGTTCATTGTCTTCCCAACTACACTTGTGAGGCTCAAGGATATGGTTTAAGTGTAATTAAGGTATATGAAATTTTGTTGTTTTATATTTTATGGATGTAATTGCCTACAATAAGAATAAGGGTAGAGTAGATTGAAAACTAATGTCTATTGCCTAGCTAGCCTAACATAGGTAACTGTTCCACTTTCTTGGACACATCCTGAATACATATAGCACTGTTGGGCTACCAAACATTAAGCATGAATGCTCGAAGTGGTCATGCTTGCATTTAGTAACAACTGGAAATAAATTGCTTAATTCAAATGCATTAAAATAAAGAGTGAGAAAGTAAAATGCATTAAAGGAAATATTAAGCTATTCTCAGTGCTACAAGGATTGTTCAAAAAGTTTGTTTTATTCCTATCACACTACTACACTTAGGTACATTAGTGCTTGAAAAAAGAACCATACACACTGTAGACTCCTTCTATAGGCACTTAGAAAATATTCTAACTATGAGGAAAATAAACTGCAAGAGCTTTACTACTCTAACTAAGAATGACTAAAATTGACTCAAAACAGGAGCCCATGCATGGTATTTATAGACTTGGAGAATATACCCCAACATTGTGTATCTAATGTTTGAGCAAATGATAAATGGTGGTTCATCACCAAGATGAATAGCTATGGTGATGTAACATGGATGGCAACATTGGGTTGCCACCTAATCATGCTGCTCCTGCAATGCTCTATCAAATGCTTACACAATGTGGTCTTCAAGACCACCATGTGGAGTATATTATGGTAGATGCTGATGCTAGGGATTATCATCCCACTGAAGCACAGTTTCTATAGGATTGGTAGCTAGAACAATGCTATGAACTTTCAAAGGAAAAAGGGCTTAACAATTCTCCATTCCTATTGTACCAACAAGCTAGTGAGGAACACTTCTTTAGGGGTTTTCCATTTAATAAAAATCCTCTCTTTGACTTTGGTGATGGAGGTTAAAACCAAAATCTGCACTCCACAGTTCACAATTCTGATTCTGGTAATAAGGGATTCAATGATAAAGAAGGATCCAAAGGGGCAAGTTAAGACAAGGATGTAGACAAGAAGTAAGATCATGATCATGGTCACAATCACTAAAGAGGTGAAAGTAGGCACCATGATGGTGCTGGTTCTCCTTCCTCTTTCCCTTCATCATCATCTTCTTCTTCTAGCTTTGACTATGATTGCAAAGGGCAAGATCGTGATGGAGGTGATTGAAATAAATGAAGACCAAAATAACCAAAGGGACCATCGAGATCAACAAGATCAAGGGCGTAGATGTTCAAGAGAGGCACATCACTATGAACAAAGGGGTACTAGAGGGCATTATAGGCACCATGATCAAGGTGTTGATGAGCCTCTATTTGCTACTCAAAGTATGCTTAACATCACAAAGGCAATCAAAATTTCAACAAGGCATGTGAAAAATAGTTGGATCAAATGACTAGACATGAACAAAATTCCTTGATTTGAAGGAGGATATAACTCTGATCTGTAGAATCATCTTCAAACTTTCCAAGATGCATCTGCCTTGTAGAACATAAAGAATAAGTGGAAAAAATTGAAGCTGTTCCCTAGGATACTCATCAAGGAAGTAAACAATTGATACCAGTCCTTAGAGCCAGAATCTATCAAACGATGGAGTCCCATGCTTGAGTTGTTCAATGATAAGTATCAAACATACTTTAGAGTGTCCAACTTAAGGAAGAAAATTCAAGGGTGAAAACAAAGAACCTTAGATGCTACCATTTTCTGATACTATGCCTTGATGCACAAATGTCCTAGCCATGGTTATTCTCAATTGATTCAAGTTCGCCACATTGTAGACAAGCTTCGTAATGAAACAAGGAAAGCCCTTGGCATTTATGCCCAAGGATGATTGTTAGAACTAAGTACCTAATAGATACAAAGATTAATAGAGTAGGTAGCTAAAGAGTAGGGCAAACTAAGAAAAACAAAAAGTGTAAAAGATTATAACTGTGATCCTTCCATTCGCAAGAGGGAGGTTCGATTCTATGACAGTGAGGATGAGTTCGTGTTTGATGAGGGGATGCATAAGAAAACCTTGTCACTCCAAAAATTCAATTCTAAACTTACAGCCAAGGTTGATCAGTTAAGGGACTCAGTGGATAACAAATTCCAATTTATTCTCAAAATCATTGAAGAGTCCAAAG
Source organism: Gnetum montanum (assembly GCA_015680685.1). NCBI lineage: Eukaryota > Viridiplantae > Streptophyta > Gnetopsida > Gnetales > Gnetaceae > Gnetum > Gnetum montanum. The sequence continues at coordinate 93,823 of MNCI01029393.1, forward strand.
AACAAAGTAGTGAGCATGAGCACAAGAGGCACAAGAAAGCTAAACATGCATATCACAAAGGTAAGGGCAAGATTGCTGCAATAAAAGAGGTTACAGATAGTGAATTAGAAGATGATCATGGATGTGACATCTGTCAGTACAAACATCCTAAGGGATGTTGCCCCATTGTGTCACATCTATAGGAGTCTAGGATGTATGCCTTACATCCATGACTTACACAAAGGCAAACATCCAGAAGGTTACCTTATCCACAAGGTAATCTTAGGCAGTTTCACCAACAACAATCGTATTATCTAAGTGGAGCTCCACTGCAACTGTATGAATAGTATCAATAGTGGCAGTAATCACAATTATGGACACTAGCATCACCAAGGTAACAATACCCTTACCAGCAGCCTGATCCATATGGTTACCATGTTCAGCAACCCATGTCTTCACATGACTCTTCTAGTCATGTTTCTAATTTCCAACTTACTACCACCCTTTAGATTACTACCGAGCTTATTTGCCACATGAAAGAAGGGATACCATCTCTTACCCTTATTCTCCTCCTATTCCTACACATACTCCTCCTCTAGTTGTATAGCTACCACCTGCTCCACCTATGCAGGGTGAACTACTAGCCTAACTACTACAACACAATGCTACAAGGGCTATTAATTTGCAACTAAATCATCAATCAGAAGGGTCAAATGCTTGATCAAAGAACAGACCTTTCTTTCAACCTCATAGTCCACCTAAGCCCTCTCATACATCCACGATTGACAACCTTGCTCCTACCTCTTCCTCCATATCAAATTCTTTCAGGCCTCCTTCAAACCAAAATCTTCCAAGGATCCATACTATAATGCTTACTCACATTATGCCTAATTGGATCCATGTAGGAAACCTTCCCAGGAAATTAGCTGATCCTGGAAGTCCTCTAATTTATTTGCAGATTGCTAGGAATGAACCATGAAAGGCTCTTCTTGATTTAGTTTCTAGTGTTAATTTGATTTCTAATTATATGTACACTATCTAAAACCTACCTCTTCTCAAGAAGAGTAATGTAAGATTAGAATTAGCAAACTAGTCCATCACTGTTCTATTGGGACTAGTAGAAGACATTGTGACCACTGTTTGTGGGTGGTCTTATCCTATTTATTTCCTAGTAATCAATGTGGAAAACTGCAAAGGGGACTTTCCAATCATCATGGAAAAGGCATCGTTGAGCACTATCAATACAAGAATGGGCATCAAAGATCTTTCTTTGGAGATATCTAAAGAAATTACATTTGAAAAGATCAAGAAGAAAAGAGTTCCATGCATTGTGTATAGCAATAGCAAGTGTAATTGTGTGCAGAAACTATGGGTCGTAAAGCAAGCATCTATCTCTACATGCAAACAGTATGCGCTAGAAGAAAAAATGCAAAGGTATCTATACATAGCAACTACAAAATAGGAGGGCACCTAGTGGCTGGCCGCTAATTTTGAAAGCAACACACTTTGCATGGAACCAATTGAGAGCTTGACATGTGTGTATGTCATAGGCATGAATGAAGTAGAGTAAGTTCATCACCAACTCTCTAATGATACAAATGATGATACTCACTAGAGAGAGTTGGAAATTCCTGACAAATTCAAACAAGATCCCCTTGAGCTGAAAACACTATCGATCGAAATGGAATATGTGTTTTTGAAAAATGAGAAGTCAGTTATAATCAATGCAAAACTTGCTCCAGAACAGAAAACGATGTTGTTGAAGGTAGTTGAAAGATGGTTAGCAGCTTTTGCTTACTCACATCCTAAACTCACAGGGATTGATTCTAGGATATGCCAATGTCGCATCTACACCGACCTAGCCATGAAGCCAAAATGACAACCACAAAGAAGGTTGAACCCCAAATTGAAGAAAATCATCAAGAAGGAAATTGAGCAACTCCTCAATGCAGGGTTCATTTATCCCATTGTGAATAGTGAGTGGGTTAGTCCACTCATGCTTATGTCAAAGAAAGGTGAAAAGTGGTAGGTTTGCATCGATTCCAAGCTACTGAACATGGAAACATTCAAGGATCATTTCATTGCCATTTTTTAACTAGGTGCTCAACACCATATCTGGGCATTTCTACTATAGCTTTCTAGATGATTATAGTGGCTATAACTAAATTCAAATTTCACCAAAATACTAAGAAAAGACAACATTCATGAGTCCCTAGGGGAATTTTGCATATCACAAGATGTCGTTTTGTCTATGCAATGCTCCTACCACATTCTAATGCCTAGTTCTAAGCATTTTTCAATAGTAGATAAGTAGTGGTGTGGAAGTCTTCATGGATGACTTCACCTATGGAGCTACATTTGAGCAAGCCCTAAACCACCTTAAGCAAGTGTTGAAATGATGTATCAAAATAACCTACAGCTCAATTGATACAAAAGTCACATCATGATCTAGGAGGGCATTGTACTAGGGCATAGAATATCGCAAGTAGGAATTAAGGTGGACCTTGAAAAAATAAGGGTCATCCAAGGAAAAACCTATTAACCAAAAATAATTGAAGATGTTCGATCATTCCTTGGACATACTGGCTACTACTAGTGATTCATAGAGAATTTCTTTAAGATCACAAAACCATTGGTCAAGCTAACAAAGAAAGATGCTCCTTTTGTTTAGACCATAGAATGTGAGAAAGAATTCCAATCACTGAAAGAGAAGCTTGTAAAAACTCCAATCCTACAAGCACTTGACTAGTCTAGGCCATCTCATATCATGATGAACACATCAAATTATGCCTTGGGAGCTATGTTGACATCGTTAGATGATAACAAATGTTCATACTACATCCACTGTGCTAGCCAAAGCATTGTGGGTGCACAACTAAACTACACCACTATAGAAAAAGAATTGATGGTGGTGGTGTTTGCTCTAGAGAAGTTTGTGCACATAGACCACAATGCCATTCACTTTCTAATGAACAAGCCAATGATGAGTCCCCGTGTCATACAGTGGCTAGTGATCTTGTAGGAACTAGATCTCACAATGGTAGATCAAAAGGGCATTGAGAATGTGGTTGCCAATCACTTGTCTTGATTGTAATGGGATGAAAAATAGGAGAAAAGCCCACTCTTTGATATGTTTATTGATGAACTCCTCTTTTCCAAGGCTATAACTAAACAAATGGCCAATGAGCCAAAATGGTATGATGGCATTCTTACTTATCTTCTTACTCAAGTGATGCCACAAGGGTTGGACCATCAAAAGAAATAGAAATTTCTTCACCAGGTAAAGCACTTCATGCAGATCACTGAACACCTCTACAAGGTGTGCACCAATGGCCTAGCTCGTTGGTATGTCCCTAATGCTGATCAATTGTGCATTCTCCAATATGCTCATGAAGGTCCTTGTGGAGGACATTATGCTAGGAGATGCATAGCCATTAAAATCCTAATGGCAAGGTACTATTGGCCAACACTCTTTAAGGATGCTCACCATTACATCTACTCTTGTAAATGATGCCAAAAAGATGGTGGAATAACTACCAAAATGGAGGGACCTCAACAATAGATTCAACCACTAAAACCCTTCGACATCTAGGGCATTGATTTCATGGGTCATATCATGTCCATGTCAAATGGAAAGGCGTATATCATAGCTATTGTTGACTATTGTAGAAAATTAATAGAAGTAGTAGTCATCATTGACTGTACATCCTCTATTGCTACTTGGTTTGTACAACAAAATGTTGTAAATAGGTTTGGTGTGCCATGTGCATTAATTTTTGACAATGAAACTCATTTTATAGGTACTACTTTTTGGAAGCTCATGCAATGCTTAGGGGTTGAACACAAACTCACAATAGCTTACCATCCCCATGCTAATGGTAAAGCTAAGGTTACCAATAGGAAAACCACAAGGATACTAACAAGGACTATTAGCAAGTATAGGAAGGATTGGATCACAAAGCTCAATGAAGCCCTTTAGGCCTACCGCTCAACTTGGAAACTTCCTATAGGCTATTCTCCATATGAGCTTGTATATGGAAAATTACTAACACTTCCTATTTAATCCAAACTACGTAGACTTTCAATGGCTTGTGACCTTGACCTTAACTTAAGTCTAGCCAAAAAAGAACAACTGATGAATCTCAACCTACTAGATGAAAATCAATTAGTAGCCTTATCATCTAATGAGTTGCATAAGGCCTATAACAAAAAGCATCATGATCTAAAAATTAGAAAAGTCAAATTTCAACTAGAAGATAAGGTTCTATACTAGAACCCCACACATGTACCTCAATGAACTAAGTTTCAAATGTTGTGGGAAGGACCTTACATTATTCATGAGACTTTTCCTTATAGGGCCATGATGATCTATAAACATGAGAGCCCAAATGAAAAATAGTTGGTCAACATCCAACAAATTAAACCTTTCCATAAGTATATGGTAGCCAACACAACAAGCACCTCATCAGATGGACAACCATGCTACATATTTCAGATCTCCTACTTTCAACTTAGTCATGCGGGAGATGGCCACTCATGCCAATCATAGAAAGTAACTCTTCAGTTTTTCAAACTTTTTTGTTTTACACATTCTTTATTTTATATCTTTTTATTTCCATGTTATTGATCTTTTCTAATTTTTGTTTTACACCATCATTTACATTTGCTATTTCTTGAATATTTTACACTTTCTTTTATATTTTCTTTTATTTTATTTGGTGTGATTTTCTAACTTTTTGTTAATAAGTGCTAAGTACAGTGGTAATGCATTGATTAATTGTGGTATGTACTATTTTTGTTATTTTATTGTTGGTATCTAGTTCTAGCTTTGAATTTCCTTACGGATGATTAGGACATGATTTCTTTTTTTTGCAACAAGCAGTCAGTCCACAGCATCCACCCATCCATAAATTCTATTGTTTTCCTTGTTTTGGAAATGTGTAGTCCCTTTTTCATTAATAAAAATTTAATAAATTTGTGACTTGGTAGTTTCTAGACTTTAGAAGAATTCAAGGCTTTGAACAAGGTGTGGCTTCAAGGATATTCAGTATTCTTTATGTTTTTCTATTTTCCTTGGTGCATGTGTGTTTTCATGGACTTCTTACCGTTCCATGTCATCGACTAATAGGAAGTTGAATAAGTCCTTGCATGGTGTGGTTCTCATCAACGGAAAAAATGGATGAGAATTCAAAGCACATCCCTTGGACAAAATGAATGCATATGTCCTCGCATGGTGTGGTTCTAATCAAAAAAAAGATGAGGATTCAAATCACACCCCTTGAAAAAAATAAATGAGCATGTCTTTGCATGGTGTGGTTCCCATTTTGAAAAAATAAAAAAAATAATGGAAATTCAAAGCACATCCCTTAGACAAAAACAAATGGGCTACAAGCACTAGCTATGGGACTAGTCTCCTCTAACTAAGGCCCTTTTTCACTTCCGACTTCATCTCTAATAAGGAATGGTGGTTGTTCTATGGGAGCACTTTTGTGTCTCAAGGGATCGATTAGTCTTAGAATGTTGATGCAAAGTCACTGAACATGGTTGGTTTTGGTACAGACTAAGGATGGATCCTATCAAGTTATTTAACCACAAGATCCACAAGGGACTTCCTATGACCATAATTAGAAACTCCATTCCACACTCTCTCTTATCCATCTATGCTTCCCATGTCTCACCTCATTGCCAATTTCATGTTTTGGTTCGATGTCCTGGTTTGATATTTTGGAATTCTTAGTTAGTTTCTTTTGGATTTTTATACTTAACCTTCTGTAACCATTAATCATCCACGGAGCCCATGAACTCTTTGGTTTAAAGTTATGTAAGGGCATAAAAGGCTTGTGCCTGCTTTGGGGAGGACCCACTTGCATATCTTTTAGTTGGGTTAGTTAATTTCTTTACCCTTAGACACTCTTACAATCAAATTCTTTTTTTTTACCCCATCAATGACATCCAATTGTGCACATCTTCACAACATTTTTTAGTGAACTTTCCTTTTTATTATTGTGAATTCTTACATCCTCTTCAAATATTTCCTTATTTTAAACTTTTTAAAATTTAATGAACCACTTATCTATTTTACCCTATTTGTTAGCCTTCCTTCTAACACTACTCAAGGAACCAATCAACCACAATCACAACCTAACCGAGTGTAACCACCAATGAGCCCAGGAATTTAACAATTATGTGTTACACATTACATACTAATTCATGATTCTGTTGTGATTATAGTGGGAAGCATGGACTGTAAGTAGGACTATCTTCACCAAGGATGATGCAGCAGTACCACATAATAAGGACCATTCGTGATCATTGGATCTCTTTTCTCTATCTCACTCTTCTACTTCCAAGAGGTGTTGGATGTTAGTGTTATCCAAGGTGTTCACTTCTCTTATCATAAACATCCCATTTTGTAAAAATTGTACTTTCATATACTTGGGCACTCAGAGTCTATCTATTTCATCTAAGTCAATTTGTAATGATAGTCAATAATCCCATACTACCTAATATATTATGTTGTAAAGAACTTGTTCCTCCCCTTCTACACTTGAGGGAAATTTTTCATTCAATCATGGGGGTATGATGAATCATATTTACATCTACTCCAATGTTGGGTATGCGATGTCAAAACCACGACATCATGTAAACGACGACAAGGTCTAGATGCATATACTCCAAGCCTATAAATACTGTGCTTGGGCTCTAGTTTTCAAAATCAATTTTTGGTCATTCTTAGTCAGAGTAGCGAAGCTCTTGATGTTTCCTTTCCTCAAAGTTAGAATATTTTCTGAGTGTCCATAGAAGGAGTCTAAGTGTGTATGGTTCTTTATTCGAGCACTAATGTACCTAAGTGTAGTAGTGTGATGGGAATAAAATGAACTCTTATGACAATCCTTGCAACACTAAGAATAGATTAATATTTTCTTTAATGCATTTTACTTTCTTGCTCTTTACTTTAATGCATTTGAATTAAGCAATTTATTTCCAATTGTTAATGAACATGAGCAAAACCACTTCAAGCGTTCATACAATACTTAGTAACCTTGCAATGCTTAATGTTTGGTAGCCTAGCAATGCTATATGTGTTTAGGATGTGTTCAAGAAACTGGGGTTGTTACTTGTGTTAGGCTAGATAGACAATAATGAATTAGATTTTAAATTACTCTACTCTTCATTCTTATTGTAGGCAACCAAATCTATACAATATAAAGTAAGAAAAATCATATACCTCAATTACACTTAAACCATACCTTTTAACCTCACAAGTATAGTTGGGAAGACAACGAACATTCTCAACACCCATTTCACTTCCTAGAAGAGCTAGTGCACTAGATAACTATAGGTCCACAAAATTTGATTGGATTGTGTGTAATGCCTTAGTGATTCTTATGGTTGGACATAGAGGTACCTCACCACTCATTAAAACCCTAGGTTACAAGTTATAATCCAAAGGATAGCATTGAGTTATGGATTTATAAATTTTTTGTATAAGGAATTCTAAAACTAATGTAGGTAAAAATTCAGTTGTGAAGACCAACAAACAAGAAGACTTTGTAGAAGCCCACTCACTAGAGTAATAAACATCATTTTGGCCAAGAGGCCAACACATTTGGACTGATTGTGGGTGCGTGGGGGTGAAGTTTGTTGCCATTGCCATGTCATGTCATGTAAGGTTCCACCAAATGGAAAACCAATGAGATTAATGTGTATACACTTGATGAATTAGATGACTATGAAGCTGCTGAGATATGGATTGAGATCACCATCCAGGAAGACATTGTTGTTGGTGACACAACGATGCATCATGCATTGCTACCATTTTTTTTGCAAGTACAACAACATTGCTGCTAGGCCTTGCAGCACACGGTAATGGATTGTCCAATCTAACACCACCACAAGAGAAGAAGAACATGGCAGTTAGAAGAACCACTGTAACCATACATTTACAATAGTGGGTAGGCAGCAACAATGGTGGGGCATGTGCAAGAAGGTAGTGCATCTAGTAGTGGTGGCAACAAATGGATAGCAATGTGCAATGATCGAAGAAATAGGTTAGAGCACAGAGAGTTTTGGGTGGCCCTATAGAGGGCAAATGGCAACAACCAAACAAGAGCAGCATGGCCCTTGCAGGACAATGCATCTTGCAAAAAAATATCTATTTTTTAAATTATATATATGTATATATTTAATATAACTATTATTTTTTAAATTAAGAAAAACAAACAAGGGGCAGGAGGTCATGAGTTTAGCTATGCACCGAAGCATCGACATGTTGATGTCAGAATTCACGCCTGCCAAACCCTATCATTGGTATGGTTCATCTTAAATAATGGTAGGATCTAATGAAGGAAATTTCTAATTTCTTTTTTGGCAACCTAGAGCAATGCACATGGAAATTTCATATTTCTTTTTTGATAACCAGTCTGGAGCAATACATAATCCACTTTCTGTTTACAATATACTTTTGGAAATTTCTAACTTCGTTTTTGGCTATTTCTAATTTTATTTTTGACTACCTTACTCTCACTAACCCTAATTACTGCCCTATATAAACCTCCAATGGTTTAGTTCTATATTGCAACCTAATGTAGCTCAGCAATCATACGCAACACAGCTCAACCGGCATTTGCAACATAGTTCAATGGCAATGTTAAGCTCAGTGGTTATCAGCCATGTTCACAACAAACATAGTGAGGTTTCTTACAAATTATATATATATATATATATACTTGGTTACACAAATTGCGCCAAAAATTGAAATGTTGTGTTATTTGCTTTCCATGTCTCTCAAAATTGTATATGTATGTGACTGCTTTTGATCATCATTATACCATAAAAGATCTGTTATATTATGTAAAAATTTTCTACAATAAAAAAATCTTTTCAACATTAACATTCAGACAAAATCAAAGCTACAATATGCTACTTATTGACCTATGGCCACAAAATTTCATGGATTAAATACCATAGAGAGTCTGCTATTTCAAACAACATTATACCATGAAGAACATTATACCAGGAAAGCTCCTCTTATTACTCTTACAACTCGTCATTTGAATCTTTGAACTTCTAGTAGAAGCTGAAAATGAATTTAAAAAATATAAACAAAATTTTTAGTAAGATAGAAAAGTGCAGTGATGCTTTAAATGTATAATGAAATTAAGAAATCATGTAAGCTAACAAATCTTAAATATACTATGAACATGAGTAACTACTTAATCATTGTTCAATAGAGAGTGAAATGGACTTATTTTTACAATACATGTTATCAAACTTAACTAAAAGGTAAGATTTGAGAGTAATTGGTTAAGCACAACCATGAATTTTACTCAATTTTAATTGAATAGATAAATATAAGATGAGGTTTATTCTATTTATAAAATTCAAATAGTACATTATGAAACAAGACAAAGATATGCCCACTTTGGAAGTTTACCAAAGGACCTAAAGACAACAGTTCTAAAATCTTTTAAAACTCAAATTCTCAATAAAAATGATGTTATATATCTATGACAAAAAACATTAAATGATTTAACTAGGTAGGAAAATAAATCTAAATTTTATTGAAAGATATTATACTTAAGCATCATGTTTAAGGATGATGAGGTGGAATATTTGAATTTATGCATTTTTAGAAACATAAATGATAGCTACTATTAGTCCCAATAGGGAAGGCGTAGAACAATTTCTTCAAGATCAGCTACAGCATCCATCTATTGCAATAGATAATGCGATTTATGGAGGTCGTGGTAGTGGGTGTGGGCATGGTTGAGGTGGAGGACAACCACAAATCGTAGAAACTAGAAATCCAAAATTGATGAGTGTAGAGGACAGAAGACGATTTCAGAAACGAGATGCAAAACAACATGAGCGAGGACAACAATGGATTCTATGAGATTCAAGAGTGTGATAATAAATTTATTTATGCATTTTTTAATATATCAAAACAAATATTTAACGCAGGGAAATCTTATTTTGTTATTTATCTACTTACATTGCAAATAATTTTTTATGTTACGTCAACTTCAAATCTTTTCTCTAACACCTGGAAATTCATCCTCAAAAATAATCCACATTAATAATAATAATAATAATAATCAAGAAGAAATGTAGGTTATTATTGTCTACCCATGTTCATGTTAGTATATATTGTTATTGAATATTTTATTCACATTTCTTAACATTTTGTAGGAAATTGGAAATGCATCTATGCTTGTTATTCAAGCAACATCTGTGACAGAAATCACACATGTAGAAGAACAATTGCAACAAGATCAACAACAAGTAGAGTATAGCCAAAGTGAGCGTTGAACAAGGTAACATCAACACAAGGATAATTTATTTCATTGAATGCACGAAACTACAAATGTTGCCAATGTACCAACAATGGAAATGCCTTCTTCAAAACATGTTCAGTCTTTTCCAAACTTGCAAAAGACATCTACAAAAATTGCTCATGTAATATAGAATTTTAATATTGTAGTTAGAAGTTTTGCAAATGCATGTTCTTACAATGTATGTAATGAAATGTTTCTTAGCATATTATTGGATTCAACCAGAAGTAGATGACCCACATGCAATAGGTGCATTAATGAAAAGAAACAAAATATTTTTGACAATTTTGGTTGTGAGACCAAATGATTTTCTACTGAGAATAACATGGATCCAAGAATCCAACCACTTTTCCTAGTCTATTTCACTGAGGTTGAAGAAATCTTAATTGCAAAAATCAATCCCATATTGTAAGTTACACATGCAATTGGTGGATAGTTCAAGTATAAGGGTCACACAATTAGCTTTTCTCAAAATGTCACATACATTTCTAAGAAACTTCCTCTTAGAATTCAAGATACCCCTTTTTTGATATTGAAAAGAGTAGATTAAATGGAGACTGAGTATAATTTCATTGTTAACAAGAGATAGATTTATGAAGCCTTGCATTTTAAGAAGGCAAATGATCCGTACTATCACAATGTCAAGATTGATATGCATGCATTAGATGATGTTGTTGATACTGGTGATGTTAACATCCTCCATAGCATTTCTTATATTTCATTGTTAGAAAAGGTTGGAGAAATGAGATTTGTAGTTTGAAGGTCCTTTACTTCAAATAAATGAAGAAAACATTATTGGTCATACATCGTCAATTGCACAACGTCCTAAAATTGTAAGAAAGGAAATTGATTGGATAAAAGTATTGATGAAGCAGGTACTCTAATTATTAGAGTGGCTATTATTGGAGCAATTACTCTAATAATTAGAGCAGTTATTATTGGAGTGATTACTCTAATTATTAGAGCGGTTATTATTGGAACAGTTACTCTAATAATTAGAGTGGCTATTATTGGAGCAATTACTTTAATTATTAGAGT